>JAAIXJ010000173.1:0-133670 GCA_013403705.1 Heliconius hermathena
AATGCATCCTCCCTGAGCCCGTCCTGCCCTAATCTTGATTCAAGATCAGATTGCCTCAATAGAACACTGTGAACACTACCTGTCAGATTTTTTTAATCAAATATCTCAAAATTTCTACAGGAATGGGATCATGGCTCCACCCTTAAGATTACATATAATAAATAAATAAAAAATTAAACTTATAAAAATATTTTCCTTTGTATGAACAATATGAAAATACTTTTGCCGACCTATTATGATTACAAAAAAGTTGACTTGTATGTATGGTACATACTCGTATATTATTAAATGTTTAGTAGTATTTAATTTGTAAATATTTTTTATTACAGATCTGCCGCATCATTTGGCTCGTTCCATCTAATCCGGCTCCTCTATGATGAGTACGTGAGCTTCTTAATCGAGCGTCGCGTAGCAGAACACCGTCGAGAACCACCCATAGCGGTCATGCAAAGAGCGATGGATGACGACGACGAACTACCTGAACACGACCCACTCGAGCAAAACGACCTACACGACCCTCTCGACCCACATGAGCAACACGACCCGCTCGACACACGCGATCAACTCGAGACACTCGAGCCAACGCGCTCAGAAGAGGAAGATGGTGATCACGATTGGGATTGGGAAGATGACGATGAACCAGATGTTAAACGAGTAAAACTTGATGAATAACTAATGTTTATTTATTAATATTTTGCTAACTCTTTTATCTTATGTTACAAAACGTAAAAATTTTGTTAATTTATAGAAGATAACTGAGTGTAACATTCGCATTTAAAATAACAAAGAATACCCTATAATCTAGTCACGCTCGTCATATTATTGTTTGTCAGAGCTGTATTCCTATATAATTGTTATATATAGGACTCTTAACTATATGAGTATAAAATAAACTTTAAAACTCCCAATCGTGTTTTCAAAATAATATTAATATATTCCGTTCGTTTTTGTTTCATTATAATTGCTATGATAATATTGTCCATATTAGATTATTTTATTTTTATATTAGGAGTTTCAAGCTTCATTAAATATTGTCTTCAATAGAAGAAATATTGTAATTAATATATATTTGTCGTTTAAAATAAGACTTACGAATTAACGATGTTCTATTAAAAATGAATTTTGAACAAAACGATTGTATTTTCTATAAAAGTTAATGACTAGGCAGAAGCTGTCTTTGTTAATATGCTTATTTATATTTTTTTTACAAAAATTAAGATGGTAATATTATATAAATTTAAAATTTTTGTGCACCAAAGATAGTGTTAGTTTGTCTGTTTGCCTTTACTCGGCTACACTATAATGTAGATGTTTAATTCACGCTTTTTTTAAATAAAAACAATATAAAAAATCACCTGTTTGAGTGAGTACTTAATTAAGTATAGACGTTATATATCGATATACGTAATTAAGCCTATTACATACATATTATATTTTCTTTAAAAGTTGCACACAATATTTTTGGTATTACACAAACTGTTTTTATTTTAAGAAATATTTTTATATTGTAATACACAAGTGTTTACCTTCAAATCTAAGTCATTTAGTTTGAGTAGACATTGTTAGATGTAAATAATTTATGACTTAATTTTCTTCTTATAATCTATCTATAAGTTGATGTATTTACTGATACGTTAAGAAGATATATAATGATAGTCTTAAAAATACTTATATTTTAATCTTTACTGCGGGATCTGTCAAGATTTTTTAAAATTATTTTTTTATTACTTGTCTGATGGTAAACAATTTTATTTAAGTTTTTATTTTTAAATAAATTCATCATTAACATTTTTATAAACATAAGAATATATGACATCAGTTTGTTTTCAATTTATATATATTGAAAATAAACTGATTGTTTACCTTCTAGAACAAGTAAGAAAAAAAACAAAGATTATAGATGTATTACATTTTGAATGGCAACACTAGTATTAACAGTTAGTGCCATAAAAGATCGCGGAAATAAATCTATCAGCTACACTTAAATGTCAATTTCTATTTAACTGGCTTTAAATTGCAATAATAATTAAGTACATGTAATAACAATTGTGGAAATTAACGTCAGTTAAATTCTAATTGACGTCTATCAGTGTGTTTGTATATATTTATGTAATGCAATTTAAAGCGATCCTAACATATCAATAGGGAATGTGGACTTTAGTACGAAAGCCAAACAATATATTATAATATTTATAAACACATTGTATTAATGTTTGTTGTATCAATATATGAACAAAGTATTATAATATACGTAAAGTAGTATGTATGTTATATATTTGTATATTGTATATTTATGTTGAAAGAGGCTGCTGTTTAGCTTTTTTGGTTTAAGTTGTTGTTTTTTTTATGGTGTGCAAATGGCCGTATAGGTATATTAAAAATACATTTTTAAATTAATTCGTTTTGTAAAGCAATTTGCCTTTATTTATCACATTTATACAATTAAGTCATGTCCTAGGAATATAACTATAGGAACATTTGCTCTAAACAAAAAAAAGTCTTTTCTTTCAGTCTTTGCTGGGAACCTAGTTTTGTATGGTCATTTGTCGCAACAGCCTCATACACATTCCTTATATTATATGTAACAAATAATAAGCGTATGTTTAATTGGTGTCTGGATATAACCGTGTAATTGTATATTTTTGTATGAACCGCCTTCGTTGCCTTACTCCGTTTGCCGTCGCGGTTGTGTTTCAGAGTAAATAAATGATTATTATTACTAATGTTGTGACGATCTGTCCATCCTTCTCGTGTGTCTTATAATAACGCTACTAGTATACTCTGGCTTTTAATAATATTATTTAATAAATGTTTTTTATGTGTGTCCATCGAGTTCTCGGTTATTTGTGAATCAATTTCGAAATATTTGTTTTATTTCAAAGAGCGTACTTCCAAGGTTCCAATTAAGGGAATCACCAGGAAAATCGATAGAAACATTAAAACTTTATAGGCTGTTATAACTTCTCAATAATCATATTTGTCAAATAACTGTTTAAAATAAATAATAATTGTACAGTTTTGACGAATCGTCAATCGTCGAATTTACGATTATAATGTTCGACTTACTTGCTTACAAAAATATGGAAAATAATTTTCTTTTTTTATATTTGTTAAATTGTTTTTCATTTATTCTGCATAGAGAAGTAAATAGTGTGGAAAAGATTGTTTTCTTATACATGTTTGTGCTTTAACGTTTAGTTATAAAAATAGTTTTGTTACAAATAATAAAACTGTTTTGTATTTTTATTTATTATTGCCAGAGGTGTTAGCGTGAGAGTAGTATTATAATAGATGCGGCCAAGTCTAAACGACTGTTTATTGAAATATTGCCTTATTAATACTATACATCTGTACTACGATGACAATACTTACCGCGTATAGACACACCCGGAGGTCACCCGTGCCTACAGATAATAGTGAAACCAAATAGTATACACAAATATGCCTTAAAAAATGCATTCGTAATTATTTTTGTCGATTCAAACTAATATTTATTTGCTATTTTAAATGAAGCACTTAAATCGGATTAATTGCGTATATAGTTTTATATGTTTTTGTTTTTGAGTCCTGCAAGGGGGCCCTTGTCGCCGACATCCTCTCAAGCAGCCACATAGTACAGTTTCTCAGGGACACAGTACCCACTTCCCTACACAACCGGTATTGCTGTAAAGGTCAATAAGGCTAACAGCATTAACCTCGAGTACTCAGTAGTCCGTGGTCGCGAGTCGACGTGTAATCCGATCTAAGAACTTCATTTAAAATATGTAAAAATTTCGAAAATTAAAGATTTTATAACATTTATTTAGTATATTTCACTAGATTAGGTCGATGTTGTACTGAACTTCACTGTATAGCCGCCGTGGAGTTCGCACACTAAATGTTATCACTTACATTTTTAGTATATAATCGTATGTAATGTAAGATATGTATATATAATGAGTGTCTTGATATTCGCAGACCAGCTGTAGATAGCAAGCGTTTTATTTTGTACCCAGTGAGCCAGTTAGATTAGATTAGATTTACTCAGAGATTGCCGTATAGAAAGAAGATCATTTAAGAATTTCATTGATCTGGAAGAAAATCTCGAAAAATTGTAGCTGAAACGGGGCATGAGCGTATCTAGAGATATTTTCTAGGAGTTGCTCCTGTTTTTGACTGGGTCAACTGATATTCTTTTTTTATTTGAAATAATTTTGGCTTGAATTTTCGGAACATAAGGCTTAAATTTGCATTTAGTAGGTGCGCAACAAATGGACAAATAACTCAATGTCACGCTGATTTACATGATTTTTTATTGGAAAGGATACACTTTGAGAGTTTTTTTGATGAAAATTTGATTAGGTTCTGATTATCTGATCCGCTTAAAGTCGGTTTTTCTTGTTAAAAGTTATTATTATTTTATTTGGGGCAAGTTTTGTGTTAGTAAAATTTTTCGGATGAGACCAGAGTAATCTGAACCATGAATTTAAATTATTGTCTTACTTATATCTGTACAGGACTTGTTAGAAAGCTTAGTTTTATATTTTCCTTGCTTTATTTGCATTTTCATAGTACTGTCGTCAAACGATTTCATATATCAAAAAGTAGTAGTAAGTTATTATTCTTACTTTTCTCATATTTTATGAGATAACTATTACTCTACAGTTTATAGCGAGGGAATTTATAGTACAAATATTAATTAGACCTTTATGTTTTCTGTCTTTCTTGTTTTATTATTTTGATACTTGGCTTTTACTTTCTTTTTGCTTTTGAAATTTCATATTTTTATACTAAAACCAGGTTGTGACTGAAACACCTATTGCTAGCTACAGCTGATCTGATAAATGAGCTTAACTTTTTTACAAAGCTAGGTAAGGTCTATTGATTTGTTTCAAGGTCAGATGTTTAAATTGAACAACGAATGGCGGACGGACCGCGCTCTCTTAGCTTGTCACATGCAGCTAAAACTTTACAATTTACTATTATTTTTCATCGTCGCGCATGTAGGAGAGATAACCTAGTGTCGAGACACTACGTTTTCCGATTTATTATTATATACCTCAATACTAATTGTCTTCTAAAGACAAATTCCGGTACACGGAATGTTTATTTAAAATTACAATAGTTCATAATGAGCTCAAAGTAAAACGCCATACAATAATTCTATTATTGAAAATGACATTTTACTTCAGTACTAGCGAGAGCTGTAGCGCGGTCCAACTAGTGTTAGTAAGTGTGCGACGTAAGCATCTTTGTATTTGTTGTTGTCTACGAGAGAGGACACTCGTGTAATGTCTGGAAATAAAGCTAGTCATGTGTTTATAATGCTCTTTCATTTATCTCCTGATTTTGATGTAGGTACCTACTGAAATATTTGATTTTAAGATTATTTTGAATCGAGATTATTGTGGTGCAGTAGAACAGTGCTTGCTAAACATGATTGTGAGTTCGAATTGAATGTAAGTTCGATTCCCACTCGAAGGAATCTTAGTTTTTTTGATAAGGCAAAAACCCAGGTTCAGAATTAACAATACCTGGTTTTTTTCACTATTAGTGATTATGAAATATTTATTATAGCACAATAAAATTAACATTTTAAATAAGTTTATAAATTTATCAAAAAGAAAATTAAGATCTTTAAGCTTGAAATCATTTTTAATTTAAATAAAAGAAAGGATTCGGGAGCGGCATGAAGTGTGACTGTAAAACTGATTGGTTTCGATCCCCACTCGAGGAGATGAAATATTTACTTAAATTTATATTTCCATTTCTTCGGTCTGGTGTAGAGGTTAAGCGCGGCGTTGAGTTCCGCCATTCAACACGCAATGCCTCCAGAATTCGGCAGAAAGTGGGGAACAGTGTCTTAACACTAGGTTCCCTCTGCGTGAAGCTGAAAGGATTTGTAATAAAACAAAACATTTTCTCATAATAAATATTATTTCAACATTCTGTGCTCTAGCCTAGTAATTTACAACAAGTATGCGGCCGCTGAAAACGAATAAAATAATATTTACAGAGAACTTTACTAAAAATACAATTTAATGTAAAGTACCGCTAACTTTCTAACAGTACAAATAATAGATAGTAACATCAATTCGATCTAAATCACCATTACCCGAACTTGATTATAAACAAATTATAACACATTAAGCGAAAGTTATGATAATTCTACATAAAAAAATATAAATAATGTTTTTTTAAACAAAATAGAAGAATTAAAAAAAAAATAAGCACAAGCTTGGTATTTAGAACCAAAATTAAAACTACATTTAAGTCATGGTAAAAAAATCAACATAATATATATGAAAATTAATTTCGTACGAGACATTTGCATTAAGCCACTAGAAAAAATAATAAATAACATATAAACAAAAAAAAAAAATAAAATACGCGTTTACTAATGGCAGTTATGTGGAATACTCCAATCAAATCCAAGTTTGAGGTTTAATGGCGAAAATATAAAAGTAACTTACCAAAAATTAAATTGAAATGAAAAAAAATCACATGTAAAATAAAAATAAAATGACCAATCATGTCAATGTATATTTCATTTAGTTACAATCGATTTTATACTATCTTAACAAATAACATTATAGAGGTGAATTGTACTAAATTTACATTACGTTGATTTTTTTCTAATATATACATAAACTGGAGAAACTAGTGTTAAATTACTCCTTTCTTTATTCTTCGCTCTTAAAGAACATAAGAGATTTTTTTTTATTTTTTTTCAATTTGAACCTCATCACATTTATAGTAATTACTCTTTCCCACTGCGCTATAATGGCGTCTCTAAAAATGTTGTTTGTAGAATAAAATATATAATTTTTGTAATGTAAACCTAGTAAGCGATATGTTCAAACCGATGAAGTGATTGCGAGTTCCAATTAACAAAATATTTCGATAAAAACAATTTTCTTTGGTACTTATTTTAAGCCGACATTGTAGTGTCAGCGTTAAATTAAGCTCATTTTTTAAAGTAATTGTCACAACACTATATGTTTGTAGTAATTCTTAAAAGATTTCATCAAATTCCAATGCAATATGTCGATAAATAAGAAATTTGTGGACGGATTGTAACAAGACAGAGAAATTAAATAATACAGATGTTGATATTTGTTTAAAAATCTTAATTTAAGTATATGAGGTAAAAAAACTTTAAAAATGTTTTATATTATTTAAATTTATACATAAATATATAACAAAAGTGAAACAAAAAATGTTTGTACAACTAACTTACGCGATAGTTTGAAAATTGAAAAAAAATACATTATTTAAAACAAATATATAAATAAATGAAATCAAAATAATCAAGATATTCAAATAACTATCAACATCCTGACAAATACCGTGTGTTGTGACATTGTATACTATTTATTGTAGCCATAAATAATTGCCCAATTTACTATATAATATAATTTTATATTTTCACTGCACCTGAAAAAGTGTTGAAAACAAAATGTTGGTTTTTCTTCCATTTGATATATGCATGTAGTGCAATAAAGAATATAATATAACATAATATCAGCGTATTAGTGGTAGTTTCTCTATAGTGCAAGTGCAGCCGACCGCTTATCTCTACTCTTATTCCTTGCTACAGTCCTAGCTTTACACGCAGCGGCATTCTGCAAGTTCCTTTGCAGTTTATTCAGCTTGGCTTGAGCGTGTCCAGGGGTTGGTGGGGGTTCGTTCAGACCGAGTGCAGCTCTTAGTGGTGGGCTGTGCGGTGCTAGGGCTACGAGTCCAGCGCTTAACGCCGCGGCCAGAGCTCCGTATACAGCACGAGACCCCCACCCGTCTAGGACTATTGACTCCACGCCTATACGTACTTTTAATTCTTCTACTGTGCCTTCTTCAAAATATCTGAATATAAGGAAACAATTAATGTAAATATATAATTACAATATCTACGACATCGTGTGCGTGAAGAACTAAATTGATAAATTTGATTAATTTATGAGCCAATGAAATAATACAACCACTAAATTTTAAGGAAATTTTAACAAAAAACAATAGGGGCGCAAATTTAAATTTAATTTTAAATATTTTCCAAATCATATACATACCTCAAAATATCCCTAAATGTAGCCCTCTGCAATTTCCTATCCCTTTTAGCCCTGTACTTATGAGAGTCACGGGTCAACTGTTGCAAACGAACTAACAAATCATCGTATTCGGGCCAATGATCATCATCAGTCCTCTCGTGTGCGGAGACGAGGGCTCCACCGGCTGAGAGACGCACTTCCAGACTACATGCATTCAGTAGATCAGCCAAACGTGATATTGATGGTTGTTTTTCTGTAAGTAAGGCCTTCGCGTGGTGAGGCTCCAGTAGCAACAGTAGTAGTGCCCAAGCGTCCAAGGCAGCTGCGTGCCATGTACCTTCTTCTACTGCCGAACCGGACACTTTAACTGTACCGTCACCCTGGAATATGTATTATTTTAGAATAAATTATTAATAATGACTATTCTATATATGAATTATTATTAATACTTAATCATAATGCTTAATTTTTTTTAAATAATTTTATTATGATTTTTTTTATTTAAAAATGGAAAACAATGCCTGTATATAATAAAAGTACATGAAATATGCCAAAACTACTGCTCAATAGAATCTATAAAATTTTTGTCTTTTCGTTGCGTTCCCTTTGCTTAACATATGGCATATACGGGATATGGAATACAATCACTCCTCAACTTATTTAAGCATGTTTCATCAAAATAAATACATGAAGTCACATTTTATTCAGTCGGTCATTGCTCTACAGTATGACCTTGAAGCCTGATGTTTTTTTTCCGCGTCACGGCGCTTTGTTTAGACATATTTTTTTACGCGTGGAATTTTTGTTCTAAAAATTATAGAGTATATCTTTATACAATGTATGATGATCGATTTCATTACACAATAACTCCTAAGCAGCAAATATTTGCACGAGATTTTAAACACACATGACGTCACAAAAGTATGCTGTTCATGTTTGATTAGGATTTTACATGTTTTTTGGCTATGATTTATTATAATTGTATAATGAAGCCAGTCGTGACGTAGGGACACAAGCGTGCAACTGTAAACATAGCAGATTGTTGGTTCAATTCTCACTCGAAATTAAATATTTAATCAATAAATAATAATTTAATTTTCTCGTTCTAGTAACAAGCCAAAGCGCCGCGTTTAGATCTGCCACACAACAAGCAAGGAAAGTGGAGAACGGAACTGTCTTAATAGGAACAGAGTCTCTAAGTGGGAGTGGGAGTGTAATAAAGCTAAAAAAACAAACCTTAAGATAACTGCCACTGAATATTGTTTCATACATCTTCATGATCTCTAGTATTTCTGTGAGATCTTCCTCTAGAAGGTAGCAAAGTACTGCTAGTGATGAACAGCACTGTGGAAAGAACAAATAATTATAGTACAAATATTATATATTATATTTATTTATATTCACTGCTTTAATTTATTTTTTTACATTTTTATATAATTTTAAATTTGTACAGACTTTTAGAGCTAAATAATGTTCAATTATATATGTTATAGCCTACTCAAATAAAAAAAATGTATTTAGTTTATTACGTCGATGCCGAGTGATGAATACATTCATGTTTTTCTACAATATAATAAATAATTACCTCAGTGCGTGTTTCAAGTGAAGCAGTTCTGTCTACGGCGGCTGCAGCAAGGGCAGGTCGGACTTCAGCCATAAATTCCTCTGTGCCTTCTTCACCAATCTAAAATATTTATTATTTTAAAATTATTTCATTGATTTCATAAAGAAAATAGTGTGATAGTTCATAAATTGACTTGAATTTTCTCTTTTAAATAATAAAGGAATTCTTTGGATAGGAAATACATAAATAAAAAAATATTGGCATATAGCAATGTAAAATAATCCCAGAGCAAAAATTATGAATTTTATTATTTTTGTTTTTGATTGGCAATTTCTCTGTGAACAAATGCAGTTTTCACTTTTGTGTTTTGGCAAACCTACCTTTTACCAGAATATAAATCACTATTGCCATGATAGATTAAAAAACCAAATGTTTTTTATCTTAATGTAAATTTCAAATTTTCTTCTCTTAATTTAATTCAAAATTCAAATAAAAAATAATAACATTTGTATTTACCTGTAAAGCTAAAATAGGTGCAACAGCAGCTGCAGCTTTTCTCTCGCCATCTTTGCCTCTTCTCAAAGCCCTAGTAACATGATCAGCAAGGGTCACTCGTTGGCTACTCAATAGATGTGCTAAATAGCGTCTTTGTAATAAATTCCTAAGAGACACTAAAGCCGCTGCTCTTGCTGCATTAGCTCTTGCACTTAAAGCATCAATAGTTTCTAGAACTTTCTCTTCAATTTTTTCTTGGATTTCGTTTTCTGTAATTAGTTGCCATTATTAATTTTGCAAATGGTAAATGTATATACTTATTAGTTTGACAAAAATCATGATGATATAAGTTGCATTAGGGTAATTCCAGAATTAGATTAGAGAAATACCCACTGTCTTTCCAATAATTATTTTTTTGGTATCTACTGAGTAATTAATAGAAATATCAGTTGTTTGGAATTGTCCAAGGAAACCATAAGGAAAACAATTTTTTAAGCCATATGTAGACATTTCCTATATTTTTTTAACAAACTCAATATGGCATGCCATTAAATATATTATAATAATTTTCACGAGTGGGTATTGAACCCACACACATCGCAGTTACTGTCAGACAACTGTGTCTAATAGTAACAATAACTGCAATAATTAATCAACATAATTATAAAATATTTGGGTTATGTTCATGTAATAATAATCACGTAGATAAGAAACTTGTATTCTCACTATGATTACAACATATTGAAATTTTTAGGCACTTTTACTTTTTTAATCAGTTTTGTAATAAAAGTGAATGTTTTGATAGATAAGCTTATTTGATTAAAATAAAAATATCTTTTTATTTGACCTTGACATTGTACACTTTTGTCTTTCTATATATTGTATTTATGTATGTTCGTATTTTTTTTATGTTATGACTGTGGGTCAAAGTAAACACAAGTAAAACAAAGTATCCTGCATATATAACGACAGGTGTACTCACCCTAGCATCAAAATAATCAATTGTTCACATTCTGCCCAATTTTCATTTCAATTTCAAAGAACATAATGCATTTCTCCCAAGTGAGAATTGAACCCTCAATTGTAGTGCTTATATATATAGTCCTCATTGGTTTATCAATGATAAATAATAGCCTCTAATTAAAGAGTTATTAATATATTTGACCTACCTGCATCATCATGGTTACTTCTAAGATCTGATTGTCCGGAAGTTTCTGAATAGTTGTCATTAGTCATATCTATGCCAGCATCTTCATCTGATGAATAAGGAACTTCAGTTCTTCTGTGCTCTGTAATATTATTTTTAGTTTGAGGCATTGACATAATGAAATAAATTGCTTTTAAAATATTCAATAATAGTAATTATCTTATGAACATTATTTATTCATGGTTTATTACCTATTAAGTCTAATGTTGAAGTTTAATAATTATTTATTTTTAGAGTGTTATAATATTGTCATATTTTTTAGACATCATATTACTTTTAAAGGTTTTTTGCAACACCATTTTATTACCTAACGCAAACATATTGTAAACAATACAATATTATGTAATTTTGAGCTGATTAGTAGCTCTGCTATTTCCAAGGCCAATTATTTATTAGAAACATTATAGCTAAGTATTCTGTAAACTAAGACAGGTTACTCGCATGTGATGTTTAATTAGTGATTGTAGGAAAATGTTACATACAACAGGAAGTGGTCTTAAAGCCTGTTAGGACATAGCTCCAAACATATGGAATTACGAAGCTATTTCAAGTTTAAACGAACAAATGTACGTGGACTTGTCATAAATGTGAGTGGAGACGGCGACCACAAGGTCGCCGCGTGATATCATTCTTGGCAATTTTTAACTAAGACACTTTATTGCATTTAGGTCTGGTACTGGTCGTAACACTAAAATTATTATACTGTATGCTCACCGTATTTTCCCTTTTTCTTTCCTTTAGGCATGGTGGTAGTGGTTTCTGGAAAGCTACTTATATTAAAACTAAAAATATTCACTATTAAATTAACTACGTTTCTCACTTAATCAAGACGGAGAAAAGTTTAATATATCAGTTCTTATAGAATGATTTGGGCACCAAATACAACATAAAACTAAAATTTCAGAAAAACTTTTTAACATGTTTAACCGTGTAACATGCACCGCTTATATGAGCAATGCTATCTGACAACTTGTCATATAAGGGGTAGGCTGCGGCGGGGTTTTTCCGCCATTTTGCGCGCCATGTTGATAAGTGTTTACTTGCGCCATGTTCTAATTTACTCAGAATATCTATGCTAATTTCAAATTAACGGTATAATAGAAGGTTTGTTTTGAAAATTTATTAAAACTTCTCCATAAAAATAATTATACCACCTTGATATAAGTTTATAAGTGGAATATTAGAATCAAAAAAATCATGTAGGTGTAACATTAAAAACATTTTCCCCTATATTTTCTATCTGGCAGCATTTCATTTTCTTAATCATGGTGCAATAATATGAAATTAAAATGCCAAAAAATCAAGTGCTATACGTCTGTTCTCTGTAGTATATACGTATTGTTACTTTCTATGTATACGTGAATCAGTATGCGAAAGAACCTTAGTTTCATAATGTTTAACAACAAAAATGACCTCCCGTATTTCGTAATACGTATTGATATTATAAAATTGATGTTGTGGAAAACATATTTTTCTTATACGTAAGATATTTTGGTAAAATTCATATTATATACTGTAGAATCTGCATGTATGTCATAATATTATATTCTGTTTTTATTTAAAATTTCGTATTTTATTGATAAGAGAAATAACAAAACAAACAAATATTAGATGACTGATGACTTTTTAGTAATAAATTCGATGATCAATAACCTTATTGATTTGAAAATAAAACAATACATAAAACAATAATTTTGCTATTAAATTCAAGTGTTCTATTATTTCCTTAATTTATCGCATAAATTTTATATTGTCGTTTTTGTGAATTCAAATTAAATCAAGGTTCACCGTGTAAGTGTAAAGCGATTAAATTCAATTCAATTCAATATACCTAATAATTTATCATCACGCTGTATCTCACATAGAGTAGCGTAGATGGAACATAGTGTTAAAACACCGTCCAATTTTCACGACTTTACTAGCCGTCATTTATATCACACATGTAAGGAGGTAACAATGCTCTTGCAAGGTTTTGTCATAGTTTTTGTTAATTACCTTTATTATGTAAAAGGTTTTTGTTCTCCATTTTCTTTTTTTTTTGTAATTTCGTTTATGTTCAGTTTGTATCTTTAATGTTTAGTTTTTTTTAAAGTTCTGTGTATAAATTCATATGGTTTTTCAATTCAAAGGGCAAACACTGCATGCGTATTATTATTATATATTGCGTCCGTAAACCCTGACTGTTTGCTTTCAAACGGCTATACATTATTGATATTATATTGTGCTTGTAATATTACTCATTTAAAAATGTTATAACTAAATTAAAATTAAAAAAGAAGACCTTGCGTACTAGTTTGCGAGTGGGAATCAAATAATTATAAATTATATGGACAATACCCTATGTAAGTAAATAAAATTGTTTTCTAATTAAAAATAATATTACTGTTTTATTGGGCCACTCAGGGAATTATGTGTATAATATAATAAATAATAATTAATCTAAAATATATATTTAAATAATATACAACAAGGTTTCTTATTATATAAGTACAAGTGTTTTTTTTAATAAAACAGGGTAATAAACCGTTGACCCTTAAGGAGCTCTATTTTTTCAGCATTAGAGCGAATGACGTGAGGGGGTCGATGAGTGACGTGAGCTGTGGGTGGAACTACCTACTCTACAGCATACCTGTACACATAGTACAGTACTTTAAAGCCTCGATTATTCGGATCTCAGTTGTACGGTCCAACAACCGCGATCATTTAGTAGCTAGTATTCAGAATAACTATAAAAATTAAATAAAAATTCTTTGTAGGATTTTTTTTCGGGCACAATATTTTCTATACATCAATAGAACTTTGATGAACAGATTTCAATAAAACAAACACTAAATGTTAAGAGGGGTATGTCAAAATACAGTAGTTTAAACTACATTCAAATTGTTAATTTTTAAGATTAGCGTTCGCAAACGCACCGACAAATAGACAAACCGGCAAACACAAAAAAACAAATATTATTGTTTTGGGTTCCATTACATTGATAGATCATAGGTAAGTTGTACAATATATATTGAGCAATAAAAATATGTACAAATTTTACTGAAGTCATCTGGGTTTGGGTAT
This sequence comes from Heliconius hermathena, assembly GCA_013403705.1. Classification (NCBI taxonomy): domain Eukaryota; kingdom Metazoa; phylum Arthropoda; class Insecta; order Lepidoptera; family Nymphalidae; genus Heliconius; species Heliconius hermathena. The sequence goes on from JAAIXJ010000173.1 coordinate 14,354, forward strand.
AATTTTTATTGAAATAATATTGCTTATTGAGCTTATAGAGGCCGGTCTGGTGTAAAGGGCAGAAGGGTGCGACTATAAACGCGTTAGGTTGTAGGTTCGATTCCCATGTATAGCTACTTCTATGTGTTACATATGATAATATCAGTAATAAAATGAGTAGGTACATCTCATCGCTGCCTGCATATGGAAGATACTTGAGAGATATTATTGTTGGGATATCAAAACATTGATTTTAAAAAAAATTGTCTGTGGTTACGCTAATCTCAGAAACGGTTTTATCACATCATTTTTGCAAACATCAAATTTGTTTTATGTCAATCCGTTCTTAAACAAAAAAGCTATGTCAATTGCATGCGATAATATTGCAAAATAAGTATTTTATTAAGTGGGCTCAAACTTTCGTTATCAATGTATGGATATTGTCTTTAAAATGCTAATATTATTAGATCGCGAAAGTTATTCGAACGAGAAAATAATTAATTGTCTAGTAGGTACATGCGGGCGAAGCCGTGGGCGCTAGTACATGATATAAATATATGTAAGATAATACATACATATTTTTTACGATGTTATTGCTATTGATAGCTTTTATTTTTTGTTGTTGTAGCACTGGGCACGATAGCGATGGCGCGTAATTGTGCACCGTACACTGATGGTTGTGTGTTCAAACTCCACTTGGGGTAATGATTATGCTTTATGACAAAACCACAGCAATAGGTTCACCATCAGGTGCATTGTGAAACACAGTTCAAAATACTAGTTTTTCTCGGTCTTCTCTGGTTTATGTGAGATAAGGTTAAAGTTTAAAGAATAATATCTAATAGTTTTATTTAAAATTTTAAGTATTTTTTACTATTATTAATATTATTTAATTTTTAACATATGATCATTCTTAAATTTAAAATCGGGAAATAATATGATTACCTAATAAATAAATATTTTTATTTGAAAAACTATATATAATCAATAATTTCATAATAATTAATTAATATTGAGGAACACTTGGTATCTTACAATCTATTTCACAACTTCAACAAACAGTAAACAAAAGCAAAAATTAAAATTAAACCGGTTGTGTCTATTTTTAAACTCATTGACTCATTTCTCTGTTCTTGTGGCCTTTCGTCCTTATTGCCGTGATCTTTCCACTTAGCTGTTTCTTCATTAGAGCCGTACAATTTACCGAATTTAAATTCTGCGCACTGCACTGTTACTACCGGTGGCATTCCAGAGAAGATTAGGCGGGAACTTTTCCGTTTTAATTTTGTTGATCCCCTCATTTCTTCTAGCTCCCTTCCGTTTAGATACCAACGGATTTCCGTATCAGGTTCCGCTCTGCAGTACGCTTGCATCTCTTCATCTTCACCATATTCTTCGCCAAGTCCTTCAAGCAACGGTTTCCTGTGCTCATGACCGTGAACTTCCATATATGCTGTACGCGTAGCAAATCTGTAAGGCGCTACATCTCGTTCTATATCGCACCTGTACAGTCCAGTGGCTTCTTCTGTAAGAGATCCAAGCTTTAAGCGGCAAGCTGTGGGTCCACAGGCGACGAGCTCGACCCTTCCCACTCCTAGAATAGGAAAGGACCGCGTGCTAGGTGCCGGTCCAGGTTTGTATCGGAAGAATTCATTGGGACCTTTAAACCAATTGAGTAAAGTGAAATTTGCGTCGTATCTACACTCTATTTCTACTGTTTCCTGGCCGGGTGGTACAACTTCAGGCACTGTTAGGTGGGTTATGTCAAAAGGTCGTGCGTTGACGGTGACTGCCACAATCAGCACGAGTATGAGCACCAGCATGGTTTCGGGACGCGCGCGCGCACCGTACTGCCCAACCGTACCCTCCCGATCTGACGCGTCCTTAATTAAACAGTTTATTAAACTCCAACACTTAACCGTCCAATGGTTCCCTCAGGATTGAGGGGCATTTTCGGTATTTTGTAATTAATAGACAAACGTAGAATTAAGTTTTCGCTAGGGGTGCCACTTAATTTGGGCGGGACGCATTTGACAATTAGTCAAGGAAGTTGTACGTGTTATAAATCATGTTAAGATGAAATTTTAAATTAATTTTATGACTTGTTTTATTGAGTGGACATTATGATTATGTCATATTTTGTTTCTGTTTAATATAAATAATTGTCAATTAGAATTATTTTTCTGTCTCAATAAAAAAATAAAATTTTCTACAGCTTCACTCTGTATCCCGCCCACAGCAGGGTAGCCAGAGGGAATCTAGTGTTAAGACACTCTGTTCCTCACTTTCTGCAGGCATTACGTGTTGAGTGGTAGCTCAACGCCGTGCTGCCTCGACACCAGAGCGAGGAAATGGAATTATACATTTAAATAAATAAATCATTTCCTCGAATGGGATCGAACCCACAACCAGTCGCGTTTACAGTCACACTCTGTGGCCCTGCACCACGACTGGCTTCAAAAAAAATATTTCATAAAAAAAAACTATATTAAATAAATTAAAAGTGACATAAAATATAAATATGTTGTTTATAACTAGCCAGCGCAGTGGTCGCGGGTTGAAGGTGCCGGCTCCTTGTAAAAATTACGCGCGTAATGTGTCATCAATTTCGCTGCTAGATTGATCTAATCCGCCGCAAGCCTGGCCGCGGACGATGTATATGCCCTCACTGATTTTGACAAACAAAAAATAAAAAAAATATAATATGTAGTATATATACATATATGTTATTTATAAATAAAATGATTCAAATGGGATTTTTCAGCTGTAGATTTGTCTCACTCACTATGTGATGTTTAATTGTCTTTGCGTCCAATCCTCAATTATTATTTTTTTCGTTCTAGTGAAACAGAGCGCCTTGCTGGTTTTCATCAGCCGAAAAGTAATGTAGAATAGAAAAGTAATGTAATGTGGAAAGTAAAGGAGGAAGTCAGATATTTTTAACAATTTTAAAGTGTTTGCACACTTAGTAAAGAACGGACGTTTTCCAAGAGGCGAGGTTTCAAATCCCGCTACGTTTAAAAAAAGCTTCAAGAAATTTTAAAACATAATAGTAATGGTTAATTATCTAGAGTTTAGTCTATGTTCGCAAAATCTGATTTCCTAATGCCTTCTTAAAATCACTACGACTGGCGCAGTGCTGCGACTGTAAACGCGACAGGTTGGGGGTTCGATACTCACTCGCAGAAATAAAATATTTAATATTTTCATTTCCCCTCTATGGTAACGACGCATAGCGCGGTATTGAGTTCCGACATTCAACACGCAAAATGTCTTAATACTAGGTTCCTTCTGCCTATCCTGCTATATGCGGGTTACAGCGTGAAGCTAATGCCTATAGAATTGAAGATAATATACTTAATATGTTTTTAATAGTTAATTCTGTATGTAAGTCACTTTGGATACAATTCAACTGACATCATATTGACATCATAATTAATATATTTTTTAATTCTATTTTACGTTCGTTTCTTTGATTATAAGCAGTCTATATTAATATTACGCTAAGAACTTTAAAGTATTAGTGTGCCATATCATGAAAACATTATATTTTTAAGCAAAATAATGAGCTCTATGATACTTTTAAAACATTGAGTAATATTAAATATAGATTTTCCACTGACGCTATTTTTATTGTTATTGTTGAGAAATATATAAATGTACTGGTTGTGGGTTCAAATTCCAGTACATACCTATAATATCAGGATAGATTAGTTATAGGATAATTAGAAGTATTGTTGCGTTGATATCGCCATGATATGCCATATCTCTCAAACATGGACAAAAAGAAAGGAATCTGTAGTATTACAATATAGTAATAGTATTTAATTTATTTATATTATGATATAAAATGGCCGAATATTATATTTATTTAACAAAACGATATAAAATTATGTTTTATTTATTGCCTTTTTGGTCGGCGGTGGTAAGTGTGAACTTTTACGATTTTAATGTGAATAAAAAAAATAATTTAAATTATATTTCTAACACAAATAATAAACCGCGGTTAAGTTAGGGTCACACTGGCTACATCTCGAGTGGCCCACGCGTCTCGGAAACAAGACATTACAATTTTATTAGCAGTAATCTCCTTAAGTGTTATCAGCTTAATTGAATAATGCATCGTCATAGTAACTCTTGCTATATTATAATAAAACAAACTTAGACATCCAGGTGTGCTTGCTTTTATCTATTGATCGTAATGGGACGAAATAAGAATAAATACCAGCTGTTTCTTCTATTGGTCAATTGGTCTATTTACAAGCTTATTTGACACTATAACAACAAACTTCTTTTTTGATGATAATGAAATTGCTTATTATAATAAATATTGTTGTTAATATAAAATAGCATATGTAACAAAATGGTTGATTACAAATTTTTACACAATCCACCTAATATTTGTATTGTTATAAATTAAATTTCTTTTATAAAAATGCACCTAAAACATCTAGAAAGCTTGTTAAATGGATTTTTTAATTAATATTTTATTTGCTTTATCAGTTACAGATATAAAATAAATGAAAAATAGTAGATACTATGAAAATATAATACACACTACACACATAGATTTTTAAAATTTTTAAGACACATGTATAATTGAATTTACTAATAGTTATGAGTTCGATTCATAGATAAGCATTTATTTAAAATATTTCCTTTATTATGTAGTTATGGACGATAATGTTTTTAAATTCACCGGACTGTAGAGAACGAAGTGATGTAATGTATTATGACGTAGGTACTTTATTCTTAGCCTATGTAACGCAGAAGAAAATAAAAAAATATATAGGTAAATAAAATAATCTGTATTAATATAATAAGACTGGAGAGTTTATCCGTATGAACGCTCTAATTTCAGGAAGTACTGGTTAGAAATAAAATATTATAATATTTTTGTCGTCTAGTCTATTTACTGAAAAAGGTTTACAACCTTTTTTCTTGTTTCTACTTCTTGTATACAACCACAGTGGGACTTAGAATGTCTTAGTTAATTTTATTTTACCACGAAGAAAAGCTGCAGATTAGCTTCAAAAAGATTACTTATTCTACTTCATACATACAAACACACTTATATACATACATTTATATGTTGAGTCATATCATCTTAAGACTCGGTAGAGTCGCTATATTACCGGATACACTCGAGTACATGTGTCAAGTGTCTCTTAAATTGTTTTAATGATACTTTTTGATGAAATAGTATACGTATATGAGCAAAAATGTTTTCGAAACGTGGAATTGCTAGTAATTCTAATCTATTTATTAGTTTTGTTCGTACAATTAACAATATAAATACTTTAAAATTCAATGTTGCTTGGTAATTTTTTTAACAACAAAATGTTTACTCATATGTAGCACAATGTCGAATATGCTTTCATTGGGTGGAATATCTAGATGGTATTCAAGAGGTAGAGCTTCAAATCCTCCAAATATTTATACGAAATCTTATTTTATTTACGTCTAACCTGCAACTTCACGCTTGTGGTCGAATGAAAATAACTAAGAGTTGTGTATTACAACAAAGTACTATATGTGCCCGAAGTAACTGTGACAGCAGGTACGGTGGGCAATCGTATCGATAGAATGCATATAATAAATGGAGTGTCCAACAAATGAAGAATATTTCAATTCGTATCAGTAGTTTCTGAGATTAGCGCGATCAATCAAACTTTTTAACTATATACAATACTTATTAGTACAGATTCGTATAGATTCGATTAAACGATAATTAGATATAAAATAGTGAATAATATAATTTTTAATTCTTAATTATCTGTGTAAATCTCTAAATTGATGATGTTGTAAAGATTTACTTCCAGTTGCTTATGTAATAAATCATAATAAAGATGACTTCTAAAACGCCTACAATGACTAATAGGAACGACTTCTGTGTAAAAGTCAATGTGAAAAATAACGTTGTGAGTCATGCATAGTAAACCATTCTTTGTTTTTGGTTTATTATTCCGTATTTATTCTCATAATTTACAAATTATCGGGTATGTGGTGTAGGGATAACCTATAGATAGATAATCAGTAGCTACTGGGTTAAGAAGCTGCGTTTTGCTTATAGGCCTACTCTCCTCCTCTATCTTACATATTTCCTAACGTTAAGTTTTTTATTGTGATGATCACGATTGGTGGTTTATTTTTGGACATAAATACCAACATATAGCTTTGGGTGTATATTTTAATTAATCTTCATATATTTTTTATTAAAAGGGGGGCTATTTGCACCGAAAGACCATCTATAAGATGATTATCAAATAAATTGATAAGGAAGCATTACCAGTGGGTTTTGATTTTACAGAGTAGACAGAGAGCCTAACAATAAGTCAATATATTCTACACTTTCTGTCAATTAAAAAACAGATCTCAGGGTAATGAGGCGCAGGGGTACAAGGATGCGACTGAAAACAGACTGGTGACGAGATAAAGTGCGGCGTTGACTCCCGCCATACAACTTGACTCCTCTAAAATGCGATAGACATGATGGGGAACGGATTTGTCTTTGATGGAGAACGGAGGGAGTATCTTAACAAATTCTATGCTAAAAAAATATTGCCAGTAACTTTGTGGAAATGCAAAAACTAATGCAAAATCTTATTTTTCATACTTCTCTTCACTCCTCAATTAGTACTTTTATGTTTAAGAGAATTCTAAAATAACATTTTCATTATTGTCTTATACCTATATATATGCATAGGGTATAAAATGTCATTTTTTTAATCTTTTATAACACTAGAACATTGTCGTTAATATAGTATAATACAACAAAACGTTTGCTTAATTAACAAATTGTCGCTTATCTACTTTAATATGCGGGAACTATAATCATTTCCTTTTAGGGTATAATTTAATTAATTGGTGTGATTTGTCATACTTATTACTTACATAATACTTACTAAGGACTGTTTTAGTTAAAATTTGAACCAACAAAAAGATTGCAGGTGTTAGTTGTAAATGAGTTGGAATCTTTTGGAGGTGGAATTGGACAGTATTCTGTCCCTTCTTCGCTTCCTTATTTTCCTTATTTTTAGGGTTCCTTCATAGGACCACTTTCTGTCCGTCTGTCAAGATCATTTAACTCGAGATCGCGTTGAGGTATCAAACTGAATGTTTTGATATTAGTTTTAGGAAAAATATTGTCCCTTTAAAGGAATTTTTTGTTTTAGAATTTTGTTGTTTTAATATGTCATTTTAGAAATTCAATTTAGTTTCTGTTTGTCGGACCCGGATCTGCTTAATTTTTTAATTAAAATATTTTGTACGTACAGTATCATATTTTTATATGTTATATTGCAGGCTGAAAGAAAGAATCAAGTAATTTCACTTATAAAAAAATCTCGCGGAAAATGAAAGAATGAGCGCTCTGAAACTAGATTCTTTCTTGCTATCCATTTAAGCTAAAAAGGCATAACTCTAACCGAGATCACTTAAAAATAATCTGAATTGTCATATTATTTTCAACTTCTACTACAAATTATTATTAAAAAGAAAACCATTGCCATCTATCGGCGCTTGTGGTAGTTACTTAATACTTATACCATTTCAAGCAGCACCGCAGCGTGAAACAGTTCTACTATTAAGGGAAAGATGGCGGTTTAAACAAAAAAAAATCTAACTAGAAAAAAAGCTTGACGCTGTATCCCGCACACTGCAGGGTAGGCAGAGGGAACCTAGTGTTAAGACACTCCGTTCCCCACTTTCTGCCGAATTCCGGAGGTATTGCGTGTTGAGTGGCAGAACTCAACGCCGCGCTTGTTCTCGACACCAGAGCCAAGAAATGGAAATATAAATTTAAGTAAATATTTCATCTCCTCGAGTGGGGATCGAACCCACAACCAGTCGGTTTTACAGTCACACTTTGTGCCTCTGAGCCACGACTGGCCTCAAAAATTTTAACTGGTTTCTACTTTCTAGATCTAGACATAAAAATACTGGCGACCCTAAGGCATCTTCGCCCATTTATACCTATTGTTACATTATAGCCAAATTACACAAAATATTTACATAAAAATATGTAATCTTGTAAAAACAGTTTATCAGCTTCCCGCTGTATCCCGCAAACAGCAGGGCAGACAGAGAGAATCTAGTGTTAAGACACTTCGTTCTCATCTCTCATCTTTCATTTTACGCCGAATTTTGGAGGCAATACGTGTTGAGTGGAGGAACTCGACATCAGAGTGAAGAAATGTAAATATAAATTTAATGGGGATCGAAGTGGGGATCGAACCCACAACCGTCGCGTTACAGTCACACCCTTGTACCTCTGGGCCACGACATCCTCTCTTACTATATAAATAATTATATAAAAATATAATTAAGTATATAGCAAGAGAAGTATTTTGTGTGTTTTAATTAAAAATTTCGACAGACCTCTTGCAAAATGAATTCCACCAGTAGGAGGTCCCCTATGCTGTACGATGGTGGTTGGTCTGTTGCAGCGTCAATTACTGCGATTTATGCTTTTACCAACGCCCACACACGTGGCGCGGCGCGGCGGCGATACTCTCTAGACCTAGAGTTAAGGGTAGTACCCACTACACGGAATAAATTTAAACTTATAGTTACACGTTACGAACACTTTAATGCATTTATTAACGTAAATACAAAGCAAGAAATGGAGCTTACGTTCCATAAGGCTATCATATTGCTAAAAGTAATCTATTGTAATTCACCTATTATTATTTTTTTAATATGTTATTCTCTTTTTACTTATGTCTTAATTCGATTTCTGCTCGAGGAAATTAAATATTTAGTATTTTTATTTCCTTGCTCTGGTAAGGAGGCAAAGCGCGGTGTTGAGTTCCGCCACCTAAAACCTAACATGCCTGAAGAATTCTGCGGAAAATGGGAAACAGACGTGTCTTAATGGGAACGGATGTCTTAACGCTAGGTTTCCTCTACCTACCGTGCTATGTGCGGGTTACAGCGTGAGTAAGATTTTAGGTTTCCAATGATTTAATTAATTTTAAGATATAACATTGTCATAATTTAATCACCGTAATATATACGTACATTAAAACAAAAAGTAAATATCTAACCACAGGTCTCGTATAGGTTCCATTGATCCCATACAAAAGTTGAAGTAGCACTGTTACTAGCCGAATAGGCACATAAATAACATAATATTACATACAGTGTTGGATAAAGAAACATAATATCGTGTGCTCAGCGTGTCGTAGTCGGAGTAATTTGATTTTTGCCTCGCATGTACTATTTTACTGCCAAGTTTTCTCAAATGTTTATGCGGATCTCCATGCAAGGGTCGTTTTTCATACTTTACTCCATAAGAAACACTTTACGGCTGTTGGTAATATATGGCAATGAATAAATATGAAAGAGCATTAGCCAAGACAAAAATTCGGTACTTTTCGTTTTCAATCTCTTTTGTTTAGTTGGCAAATGGAGTGGGGGAAAGAAAGTTGTTTTCCTATTTAATATTTTATAATAACATATTTTATAACACATCTCATATGCTTTTAATATAAATAATTGTACTTGTGGACTAAATTAACTATCAAAATAATATAACTATACTTTCCAGATGAGTACTAAAGACAAAGCCAAGCTTACTCCAATATGGCATACTTTAATCGTATATAAAAAAAAAAATAATAAATCAGTTTCATGTTACATCGCACACATAGCTGGGTAGGCAGAGAGAACCTAGCGTTAAGATACTCTGTCCTTAACTTTCCGTCGAATTCTGGAGGCATTGCGTGTTGAGTGGTGGAACTCAACGCCACGACACCAGAGCGCAGAAATGAAAATATAAATTAAAATAAATATTTCCTTTCCCCGAGTGGGCATCGAACCCACAACCAGTGTCTCTGCGCCACGACTGGCCGTATAAAAATCTGGTGTATAGAAATTTATACAGAAATCAAAATTAAAAAAAAAAAAGAAAAGTTAAACATAAAGTTTATAGATCTTCAATCAACTTTATATTTACAATGTTATAACTTACAAAATATTTATTTATTTAGTATATCAATATACTATAATCGCAAGTTTGAAGTAGGTGTGCCCTATTATACGTCAGTTAGTCAGCTCCGTTGTCAATTTTCTAGATTTATGCCTTCAACGACGCCCACACACGCGCCACGTACTTACTGTGATGTTTGCCAGTGGGGGACCATATTGTTTATTTGTTACGGTTATCTCGTAAATACGTCGTTATACTATAGATGGCGGCCCAGCCCTATTTGTATTATAGAAATATTATGCAACAGATTATATAGATGATGCATTAAAGTGTTTTAACTTTGATGTATTTATTATTATTATTATTTAGTTTCGCACTGTACAACGCACATAACAGAGTAGGCAAAGGGAACCTAATATTAAGAGTCATTCCGTTCCCATTACTCACTTTCGCTCCTCATTTTCGAGTTCTGGAGGCATTGCGTGTGGTGTGGCGAATCTCAACGCCGCGCTTTGCTTCGTCTGCTGTCAGCTGGGTGAGTTGCTTGCCCAAAAAACGCATGTTTAGACGACCAGCGACGAGAGGTGCAGCTCAGAAATCAGAAAGGAGGAGAACGTCCCTCAGAAGTCTTCAAATTAGTGTATCTGGTGAGTGACGAACGGTAGAACGAGGTATAGTGGTGTTCTTTACGAATCTGGCGGTTTGAACAACATGACGGATAGATTAGGTGTAGTTGCAGTTAGTACATATCTGACTGTTACAGTCGCGAGTTCGAGTGTTATGTTGTATAAACAAAATATTGGCACCTTCCAAAACGCAATGCAATATGACGAAGATATCTTAATATATTTTTTCTATTTCTTAGAATTTATAGGTAATAAATTTTTTTTCCTAGATTAATAGACGTAATATCGAATTCCAATATAGATTATATATTGACCCACTCTTTCAAAATATTTGTTACAATTATTAATATAAAAAAGATAATTAATAATTACACTTCAATAACACTAAGCTAAAGTATCATTTAACTATATGGATAGAATCAATAACGTACATTTATTTGAGAGTAGTACGTGTTCCAAATACATTTTAGTCAAAAGCAACCTTTTATGGGACGTTACTATAGCATGCACTTAAATGTTGAATTTGTATCTGTTCTATACTAATATATTAGCAACGTTCCTAGCAAATATAGATATTTACTATTTAAATGGTTAAAGCGGTTTCTTGTTACTGGCTTATAAAGGTATTTGGTGCAACTGATGTGCTATTAAGAACTAATGAAGAGTGAAATTTATGAAGCAAGATCGAGAAGTAAGAAAAGGTCTTCCATTTTCCTTCGGGAATACGTTATCGATGATACTGGAGGAAGGTCATGTAAAAAGCATGAGGACCCCCCGGATCCTTGTATGAAGAGATTGATGACAGTGAAAGGGGAGAAGGAATTATGCATAGAGTAGCGTGTTTCGACCCGTTCGCTCTAGCTAACCCGGTAGGGACACAGCGTTAAGCCAAGAAAAACAAAAGGAAGAGTAAAATTCTGATCTGAGAAATGAGATCGTAAAAGCTCTTTGGATATTCAATGACTACTATTTTATAGTTATTTCAATTGTTTAGAAAACTGTTAAAAAGTTTCACAGATAATTTTTTTTAAACAATTAAACATAAAAAAAAATAACTTACATCTATGGTATGATGGTACAGTTACATTAAATCTGATTTATACCTACGTGATAGGTAAAATAAAGAATCAAAAACTTCAATTTTTTATTCAATTAAACCATTGCAATCACTTTTGCTTCATTCATTGTTGATAGGCTTTGATTGTCATTAAAAAATATTAATTGTTATTTCCTCGTTAGGATCTGTGTTGCACAGAAGATGAAGAAAATGGGGTGGCGATACGCGAATAACTAAAAAAGCCTTATTTCTTACATAATATCCTTCTAACAATGTAAATACGATTATTATATCGAATTCGATGACCTCAAGCAATGATCTCGTATGTGCCAAGCAACCAATTTATATTACTTTTCCTTTTACAATATTTTTGATATTATTGGCATAATGCAGGTATTGCCATAATGATATTATTGGGAATCTCTTACGAAAGAAAAAGTTACGACATTGCCCGCGCTTAGTATATTGAATACCTCAGTACAAATATCTATACTATAATAAAAGTTGGTATGATATTTCTTAGAAATAGACACTAACAGATAAATTATAAATTATTTTATCTAATAAAGAGATCTTTGAAAATTTTTCAATAAGAACTTGATGTATTTACTGTGAATTCGAATGATAATCACTACACAGTACTGTTGAGTCTCAATGCCATCAGAATTTGGCGGGAAGTGGTGAATAGAGTTTCCCATATTCTTTCTGCCTGGCCCTGCTATGTGCGGGATACCGCGTGAAGCTAAAAAATCTATCAATTATCCAAATTATTTATTAATGTGACACTAATGAAATTCATTTTTAGTTTCGTAATAAAAAAAGCAAAACCTCTATAGAATCACTTTGTTGTCCGTCAAGAGCATTTATCTTTGTAGGGAACTATTATATATATTTATAGTTTATTTAATGTGTGTCATTTATCTATTTCAATATTGTAATTTATTTATTTATCATTTATATACATACATACGCTTAATAGAATTTATATATATAATTATTATAACAAGTATTCGTATTTAGTATATTTATACAAAAGCGCTCGCTGCCGTCGATTGAACAGGTGAGGAGAAATATTTACTCCTACCCGCTTGTCGACGGCATATTATAATAATCACAGTCGATGCTTGCCACTCGATGCGCTTTCTATACGTTCCATTGTTTTCTTTATTATTTCCTTCCAAATCAGTATTTATCGTGTTCTGTTTTATATATATGTTTGTGGTTGACTTTTGTATGAACTGTGTCGTAGTTTACTATTTGTGTTCAAACTATATGTACTTTGAAGTGGTGTTGAATATACTCAGTGTAAACCGTGAGTAGACTTTTTATTCATCTCCATCAACACTACAATCTTGATAACGCGGATGTATCAGTCTGAAATAATTACCAAATATTCTGGTCCACGATCCCTTGAAGTGCAGATATCAAGCTTCTGATCAAAAGATACGAGCGTTAGGCATCATTTTTCTTGTATTTCGTATGAAAGTCGCCGCTTAATCAAAATCTATAGGATACTTTCTATGGACCTACAGTTATGAAATTTGGCAAGAAGTGAGAACTTCAAAAAAAAGAAAAATTATAGATATTTCATAGAAGACAATTTTTATAAACTTATAAATTAAATTAAATTTAATTGTACTTCCTCTTTATTATATATACAATCCTGAAATTAGTACGGAATCTTCGGTATGCAAGTCCGACTCGCATTTGACCGGTTCTTTAACTAAGTAATCATGTGTAACAGGTACTTACATACTCACGTAGCTAGAAATACATATATCTATATAAAAACAAAATTTTCTTTATAAATCTAGAAATGTCTTACAAAAAAAACAACAATTAAATTTAGTACCTATAGACGTACCCTACAATAGAACGTGAGCCAACAGTAGTTTCAGTATTATTCGAAATAGTGCTATAATGATTGAAGTTGTACATTTCGGGAATATTCCCTGCAGATAGTCGATTGATTGCAAATGCTTGGTGCAAACTTCTCTTCTCGTTGCTACGAGGTGAGGGAACAGTCGAGCACTTTATACAGGGTGCGAACGTAGCGAACAATTGCATGCGGTGCGTTGGAGTTAGAGCTGGTATGCTTTGAATAAACTATTTATTCTCAGAGATATATCAATATTAGGTATTATAAGTTACTTTTGAGGCCAGTCGTGGCGCAGGAGCACTAGTGTGTGATTGTAAGCGTGACAGGTTGTGGATTCGATTCCCATTTGGGGAAGGAATGATTATTTATTAATATTTTCAAACGAACGGATTGTCTAAATACTAGGCCTTTCTGGCTACCCTGTTGTGAGCGGGATACAGCGTGAAGCAAATTTTTGAACGTTTTCATGTCTGCGCTCTGGTACCAACGCAAAATGCGGCTTTGAGTTCCGCCACTCAACACGCAGCGTCTTAACGCTAGCTTCTACAGCACAGTACAGCGCGAAGCTTTGTTATAGGTATACGTAGAAGGTAGATTATAATACAGTACAGCCACGGATCCAGATACCAATAACAAGAAAATAGATCGTAAAATATTTTTAAATTAAAATAAACCAACAAATTTTCCATTAAATATTATTTACATCAAAGTAAATCCACAACAACGAGACGTAACAACCGCCATCTGAATATGCAAACGCAATTTGTATTCGGCACAAACTATTCGCTTGTAATTTGACAGATATGTCACTGATTGTAGATATTTACCACTAAGTTTAGTCGTTGCCAAACCGTAACTAGTGCTAAATAGTTGTGGAGTTCGAATTGCGAAGCTCCCGAGAGTTTGCCACAGATATATTAAATTCAGAATTGAATTTCTATTTAGATACGTCCGTATTTTGTATTTTAATGAGCAAGACACTTCCGTTCTCCACTTACCGCCGAGTGCTGGAGGCATTGCGTGTTGAATGGCGGAAATCAACGCCGCACTTTGCATCGTTATCAGAGCGAGGTGACTGTAAAATCGACTGGTTGTGGGTTCGAACTCCACTCTAGGAAGTGAAATATTTGTTTACATTTCATCGCTCTGGTGTCGAGGCAAAGCGAGGCATTGAGTTCCGCTTCTCAGCACGCAATGCCTCCAGAATTCGGCGTAAAGTGGGGAACGGAGTGCCTTAACACTAGGTTCCCTCTGCCTACCCTGCTGTGTGCAGGATACAGCGCGAAGCTGATTTTAAATTAAACGAGCTAACAAAAGCGTGTTACAAAAAATAAAGTACAGACCACGTTTTTGCACCTTCCTTTTTTCTATTATTTCTAAGTGTCTAGATAAAATACAAAAAAAATTTATTAAAACCAAAACAAATATAAAAAAGGAAACAGGTAATAAAAATAAAACGAATAAGATGTAACTACAGTACATCTTACCTGCCGCTAAGAACATTCATAAATCGATAGAGCGAGCGTACTTCACGACTGTGAAGTGATGTACTTTGACCTGAACCCGTCTGCTATTAGACTTAAACAATTGCTGCAATCACATTGTAATTTAATATTCGCTATGGAATAAATTTATTATTATTATACAGTATAGACATCGTGCTGGAGCAGCTGGTTGACTCCCGTAATTTGACTATATTGTGGTGCAGAACATCGTTGACGTGAACGGTATGGTTGTCAGTTCTAATCCTACACGGAGGATTAATTACTTTTAAAATATTATTATTTAACCGCTCAAATAACACAAAACGTAGCGCAGAGTTTACCCACGAATTTCCTCGATACAACGGAGTGTCTATTTATTAGTACTTACCTACTCTTCTATATTAAAACTGTAGAAAATATATAAATATTTATGTAAGTAAAATTCGATCATAGAACCATCGACTCGCGAGTCCCAACTACATGTTACGAGACATGACTGCGTCAAAGTTGGAACCATCACGATATTAACGATCTTATTAGTTATTCTAGTACACAATATTTGAAGTTCAAACGATCAGTGACACGATGTTTCGTGTTCAATTTATGTGTAACATATACATATCCGTATCAGATGAGACTCGCCCGTGTCGCTGTGGTGGTGGTGGTGTCCCGGCGAGCGGAGCACGCGATGTGGCGTGCCTCACACATTAAATCAAAAATGTATTTCGATATTGATGGAATTGTCAATTGAATAATAGTTTTTTGTTTGTAGCGAAAATATAATTGCTTTGTATAATTATTTTTGTTATACATACATTCGTACTTAGGTACGGAGGTTTTGTACAGTTCTTCTATATTTTTTTTATTTGTATCATTTTATTATAGAAAGGTGACATTCGAAACATTTTGTGTTTAGTTCAGCCATACTCAACGCAACATTTGGACTTGTCAGAGCGAGAAAATGAAAATTATTCAATCCTCGAATGATGATCGAAACCACAAACGCCACGTTTACAACGAGACTTTGTCTTTCTACGCCATGACGGCCTCATTTATAGTAGAATTGAAAAATATATTATTAAATTGTTTTTCACACATACTAATTATACACTATGTAATTTTGACTAATTACGTATTAAAAAATAAATAATATACAACACAGAAATTACTAAATCGGTTTCTTTACTGTGAAAGTAAATACATTAAAGAAATGAGTCACGTTTAGAACTATACTTGAGTCATACATAGAAATAAAATGACTAACAGAAATGATAAAATTTATTCAATAATATAAAAGCAGCTTCACACTCTATCCCGTATAGCAGGATAGGCAGAAGGAATCTAATATAACACACTTCGTTCCGCTTTTTTTTTCTTTCGAATTGGCTTTAATGGTGTTGACCTGGACTGGTCTTGACAGCGTCACCGGGCGGGGAGGAGCGAGAGTAGCTCGTCTGAAGAAAAATTACGAGCTTTGATGGACGCTCGTGGAATTTCGTTGCGCACTCCCACCCAATTTTCAGAAACATTGCGTGGCGAGTGGCGGAAGACAACACTGCAACAAAAAATAATTTGATCTAACCTGCAACACCATTCCATTTATTAGTCAGTTAGTGTGAGGCAATCTTATACCACATAATATAAAATTGAGGTACTTAGATTTCTAGCTGATTCTATATTGATTCTATCTAAAGGTAGGTTAATACTATAAATCACTTCTTTATATCCTTATCGTTTTAAAAAAATTTGTCAGCGGAAAATATAATTTTTCCGTTATGGCTAAAGTTAACAAAAAACGACCGTTCGAAAACATTTCTTAAAGTAATAACTTTCAGTTAGACATTGAAGTCAAGGGAGAATGGAGCGGCCTTTGATATCGATTAGCTATTTTAAGCAGACAAATGTATAAATAGGTTAGAAGGTAAGTCAGTAAGGTAAAAGTATTTTTATTCATACTTAACTAAGTATATCGAAATAGACTAATATGAATAATGATGAGAGTTGATATTAATAGATATGATATAATAATATTATACTATCATACATTTTTCCAAATAACTTTCAAGCAGCTAGCTATATTTATAAAAAAATGTTTTACATTTTTTCTAGCTTTCATAGCAGGATAGGCAGGATAGAGGGAACCTAAAAAGACTGAATGAGATGTATGTAAAGATGTAAGTATAAAGTCGCATTTGATCTTTTATAAATAGAAATTTCAAGTAATGAATAATACGATACGACGTGGGTTAATTTTAGTAAGATTGTTATTTCATCTTACGTTTAAAATAAAAAATAACAAAAGAACAAGTTAAAATAATTTGGATTTTATTGTTATTCAAAAATGTAGAAAACTATGAAAGTTTCTGCCTTTTTACGTAGGTATTTGCCGCACAATTTGGCGTGTTAGCTGAGCTCGCTCTTGCTCCAGTGGCTGCCAAGTTGGCCCATATAAATGTAAATGACGGAGGAATCTCGTTTTATAATATTTTTCAATCTACACACCCTTGACGTCAACTCGGTGTTGTTGGCAAACATCTCTCGTGTTTAAGAATATTAGCGTTAAACTGCATGTGTTTGTGCACATATCGTTCTATGAAAGTAAATGTTCATCTACACGGTGTATTTTATATTTTAAACGAGTTGAAGTGCTTTTTCAGAAAATGTATAAAATTTTTAACGTAGCGATATTTGAGGTTTGAACCCTCTTGGAGCTTACAGGGTGCAAGTGCTCTGACCACTAAACCTAATGTTTTTATCAAGCTACGTCGATATTTAAACACATTCCTTAAAACTTATTTATGTACAAATACAAATTTACGATATTCAAAGATAGTTTTTTAGAATTTTTTATTTAAATTGTAAAGCTTTTTTTCATTTTAATTTGGTAAGAGATTTATTACAGCTATTTGTAGATTTTTTATAGTGTTTCAAATTATGCAAAGAAACATATTTCAAAAAAAGCGAAAAAAATAAAAAATTGAACGGAGCGGGCGTTAAGCCGGCGCCTCTTGGGTATCCAGTGTTTTACAGATCCGGCGTTTTCCGGTTTTATAGATACAGTCTTTACTATGCTACTATAACATTATATATTTTTGAACTGTTTCCGTCAAATAGCAAAAATGTCACAATGTCAACGGAGAACTAGTATAATGTTTTCTTATTTCTTACACAATTGCCTAAAAAAGACGTTTACATTTATTAACGGTTTCATTTTCAATGCGTGATATGTAAAAGACGTTTGTTTTGTTGAAAGTTGGTTAAAAAATTTTTCGTGAGCGGCCGTCGTGACGCAGAGTTATACAACTCTACTCAACGCGATGGTCATGGTTTCGATGCTCACTTGGGGATTTTTTTTTAGCCTGTACTGTTCCATTGTTGGGCAATGGCAAAAGGCCTTTTTCCATTTCTTCCATTCTGGTCTATTTTGTGCTATTGAACGCCAGTCAGCGATTTCAGCGTAGCGGCTTTAATACACACGTCAGCGATTTTTGTGCGAGAGCTCAGTTCGGTGGTTCAGATCTTATCAATTAATTTGATACCTAAGATGCTGCGCTCCATCGCACGTTGGCGTTGAGGGCGGACTTCTGTGAATTCATCAAAGACCATGTCTTGGCACCATAGGTGAGCACTGGGAGGATGATCATGTTCATCAGTCGTAGTTTATGTCGGATAGGAAGATGTCCTTTCTTGGGGAACGAAATAGATAATTTTTAAATGGCAGTGCATGGGAATGAACAGAGTGTACCTACTAGGTACCCTCTGCCTACTCTGCTATACCTACGCAGATACAGCGTGAAGCTAAAAAGAAAATCTTGACATTTATGTTTTTGTCGCTTTTAGTAGTTTTTGTAATCATCGAGTCAAACTCGCGTACCGAACGTTCCTTACGGATTTGAGGATTGTATACAAACCGGAAGTACAATTTTAAAAAGTTGACAAACTTAAATTTGTGGACGTTTGTGTTCATTTTGTATGAAATGACCTATAATTATAAGTTTAATTTTTCTATGAATAATTATAATTTTTCACTTTTTGGATTTTTTCCTTTATTTGTACTGTAAGTTCACTGTTCACTTGTTGCCAAATTTTATAACTGTAGAATCTACAGTAGGGTATTTCACGTGAATACGTGAAATACCCTATAAGTTTCGATCACGCGGCGAATTTGTTACAAAATGCAACATAATCGATGAAATGCTCATATTTTTTGACTGCGTTGATTTTAAAGCCTTACTTTTTCTATGCTTTAAGGGATCATAGACCTCAAAATTTGGTTTTATTTCAGCTTGATATCCCCACGCGATCTCAAGATAAATGGTCTTGACAGACGGACAGACGGACAAGAAGGTGATCCTTCAAGGGTGTCGATTTTACCTTCCTACCGTACCTCAAAGTGCGGATCCCTAAAAAGCAAAACTTAGTTTTTTAGTTCTTACACTTACCTAAAATGACTTCATCATATCATCATCATAATTATATGAATCTAGACACATAAAAGGCCCTTACTCAAAGCTTACTACAAGCTTCAACATAACATAAAACAAAATGAGTTTAAAATGTTAATAAATAAGGTACTCTCGAGGTAACCGTGTTACGCGTTCCACGAGAGTTTTTAAACATGCACACTCAGTAATGTAATTAAAATTCTTGTACCACGGCATAGAAGTAAAGATTTTTATGGCAAGTATGACGAGCTCGTGTTCCTACATGCCATCCGCGATGAGCTTGTTAAACTTCGCAACATGTGTGAAGTACTACTAAATAAAGTAAGGATGTAAAGTGACTAGAAATGAGCGGTGCGTTTGTTCGTTGAATTTTTGTTGATGTTATTTTATCTGGTTAGGTCGATATTTTTTTAGCTTCAACTTGTATCCCGGTTATAGCAGGTAGGCAGAGGCAACGTGTTGAAGCACTCCATTCGGGAAATACAGTTCGGTGGAAATAATTATTTTAATTTTCTTCTGTGTAGAAACAAGTGTAGTTCCGCAACTCAACATGTAATGCCCCGGAATTTGGTCGGAAAATGGAGAAAGGAGAGTTTTGACACTAAGTTCTTTCAATCTACCATCCCATACGTTGGATACGACGTGTCTTTAAAAAAATTCATTAAAAAATTTAATAACACCCGTTTCATCTAGCGTAAAATCTAATTCCTTACGATCCACGCGGGATGAGTTCAGTGAAACTTGGCCGACTGTTTGTAATTTTAAAGTGAAGAGTTACACACAGCTTTTATGAGTTTTGTTGCAGAACAAGCCGGAATAGTGATTATGTGTTAGATATCCATCGTAACTTTGTATGACGGACCCTCGCAGTTGAAGCTGTCAGGTAGTCAGGTACAAGTGCATTCAGTGCTGCGAATGAGTTGGGAGAGAGGAATGAAAATATAACGTTATGTATGTGGTCATCCGTAACGCAGGAGCCCAAGCGGGTGACTGTTGTGGGTTTGATTCCCACTCAAAGAAATGAAATATTATATCAGATTTTCTTTTCTTCGGCCCCCAACACGCCATTCCTCCAGAATTCGGTGGGAGGGGGAAACGGAAGGGTGTTAATGGGAATTGAGTGTCTTAACACTAGGCTCCCAAGTTCCCTTTACTATGTAAAAGGTACAGTATGAAGCTAAAAATAAAATATTCATAGGTATAAGTCGTACCTTGCAACTTCGTTTGCGTGGACGTACCTACGTGCAATATAAAATGAAAATTCTCGTTTTTTATCCGTTACCGTAGGAACTCTTTGTCAGTCACTCCGTAACAGAGATAAAATATAGAAAAAACATTTAACCGGAATTATAACATCCTTAAACACTTTTATCTATATACCAATAGACAATTAATACACAAAAATATAAAAGAAAGCTAAAAATAAAATATATTTTGAAAACGGAACAAAACAAAGCGAAAAGAATACTGCAAACTCGAAGATGTCTATTTTTCTTCGAACTAACAATTACGATTTCTCAGAAAACTGAAGCAGAACAGTGCAAATAACATCCATCTATAAACTCTGAAATATACGCGCTCTATAAAATTCACAACATAAATACAAGTTGAAGATCGCAAACATCCCGTGAAACGGATATCCGGTCCGTCTCCCCTTTACAATTAATCTTTCAGCCATCTTCCGCTACGAAATTGTTTTACGAGTCTAGTTGCGGTTGCACCTAAATGTTGGATTCGGTCTTGTAGATGAGATGAAATCGTTGAAATCCGCGGAAGTCTGTCTATTTATAATATATTAAATTGCTCTGTTTTATATATAATTTATGTATGTTTGTATGTTTGTATGTGATATTTCGCTTTGAGAAATCACAGCGCTACATTTCATTTATTATATTTATCAACAATTATTTATATTCCTTAGCTTCTGTGTTAGTATTTGAATGTTACTGATATCAACATATTAAATTTAAAATATCTTAGAATTTTTTCTTTTTCATGAAATTTGTATAGTACCTATGTCTTTTGAGAAGACATGTCTTACAGAACGCAATGGCTAATGGTTGTAAACTTCGTTACCAGAGCGCAGAAATGAAAATAATTAATAATTTCCAGGAGTGAGAATGTAACCCACAAACATCGCGTTTACGGTCAGAAGCCGTAAGCCGCTGCGCTACGACGGTCCTAGTTCAGTTAAAACTCATTTACCAAAATACATAAATAAAACAGCCCTACCGATTATTATATAAAATCTTATTGAGATTTCGTAATCTTCCTTTATCAATATTACTCTTATCTCCCCCGAGGCTGGAGACTGATCACTTTCCCGTCGTTCCGTACCGATCATTAATTTTTTGCGAACATTTTCGTACTAGAATTGATTGTCCAATTTTGGTTGATGACAGTTATTCGTCCGCCTTAGATTATAGTAAGAAGTGTGACATGTGTTTCTTTCGTTAATTATTATCAAGAAAAAATCTATTACTATTTTAGTAAGATATATTTTTCTTTGCTTGGCGCTGTGTCTCGCGCTGGAACTCGACTTCGCGCTTTGAGTGAAAATCAACCCCGCGATGTTTACAGTCAGACACTGTGTCGCGCTCAGATATTTAGTTTTTATATCAAACGTAGTGGTGAAATAAAATATAAGCTTAAACTTGACGATATGGGTTGACAATAACCATGCCGTGATTCATGTCAGTGAGTTGTCTCTAGATTCTCCTCATTTAATTAAGGTTACTTATGATTTATATATTATCGAAAAAATTGCCAGTTGTGGCGCAGAGGCAGGTACGTACGTACGTACGTACCTGCCTCTGCGTACGTACGACTGTTACAGGTTGTGGGTTAGGTTTCCACCCGACGAAATTAATTATTTAATATTTTTTCTTCTTAGATTTCTTTGTTCTGGTGCTGAGGCAAAGCACCGCATTGAGCTGCGCCACTCAACACGCAATGTCTCCAGAATTCGGCAGTATCGGAAAGTAGGGAGCGGAGTGTCTTAACACTAGGCTCCCATTGCTTACTCTGTTACATGCGGGATATAGCGTGAAACTGAAAAAAAAGAATTAGCATATTAACAGAACATCTTTGTCAGTCCCTTATCTTTAGTAAGCAAACAGACACACAAAGGACAATATTGAAGTTGCTTGAAAGAAACATTATTTTGCGAACATAGCATCCATACCTGCATATACTATATAAGTATATTATAGATGTATAGCTGAGCTATGTCGCGTCACTTTGGCAGCGCCGGCGGCAGTGGAAAAATATCGGCTGTAGCCTGTAACGTCAAGCTGCCTCGCGCAAACTACGTGCTTCAGACGTGCGGGACTCACTGTGCTATAAAATAAAATCTAAAATCGTCTTATTTATATATTTGATAAGATAAAAGTAAAATATTTTTTTGGTTGTAAAAAAAAATTAAGTAAATCGATTTATGGACGAAAATTTTACGTGATAACGTCATAGGAAAACTTTGCTGAAAAAATCATGCTTTTATAAATTGAATTATTATAACGGAATTATTTTATTTTGTATTATATAAAACAAAACTTAGCTTAGCTTCACGCTGTATCCTTAGCAGGGTAGTCAGAGAGAACGGAGCGCCATACGCTACGGTCTCGACGTACTTCTTTCGCCGCGTCCACTGTCATCAACCTCTTCATTCATGATATACTTCCTCATGCTTTTTACGTAACCTGCCTCCATTATCTATTGTGTTTTCGAAAGTCAGCCGAGGTCTCCCTCTACCATTCTTATTTTTCTATCATATATATTTTTTGCCATTCTTTCAGCACTCATTCGTTTGATGTGCCCAAACCAGCTGAGCACGTTCTTCTTCATTCTCACCGTGACATCCTCGCTAGTATCTACCATTCTGTGTATCTCTTTTTTTAATTCTAAAATATACCAATAATAAATATTTTTTTTGTTAGATACACGCTGTATCCCGCACATAGCAGGGTACTAACCTGTCGTTTACAGTCACACGCTTCTGCCCCGCGCCACATCTGGCCTCAAATTAAATATTATAGTTATATACTTAGAATAATAGTAGAGTCCGTGTGTAGAAAGCTTCCAACAGCGCGTAGCAGGCATCGGTCCGGCGGACATTTTGACAAGCGAGTTTTTCACCAAAGCTCCGTAGGTGAACTTACATAAATACATGTTTAGACCACCTGCTGCTTACTATTATGGGCTCTGTCTGACACTGACGAAAACTAAGCTTAGCTTTCGCGTTATTAATAGTTCGCAACAAGTAGTTGATTGTTGATGCGAATATTATGCCTCATATTATGACAGCGGGTAGAGATGTATTGATGCTGCGATGATGTATTGTACCTATTAAATTAGTTTTATATGTCTTGTTTTGGAAAATAAATTGTCTTTTTTTTATTTGTATATATTTAATTTATATATTTTATTATTAAAGCTTATACTATGTAAATGTTGCTAATAATACAATGCAGCATGTATTTTAGTGTGCTAAAAATAATATTATAACAAAACACGTCTTAGAATATCAAGTTCCCAAAAATAGATATCCATTTACACATCTAAGTCCAATAAAGTACGTTAATAATAATAAAATATAGCAAAGACCCTAAAGTACACAGCCTACACACAATTCACACACCACTGCACCATTTTGGCTGAATATTGTTACTGTTTTCCCACAAAAGCCATAAAAAAAAAAAACTAGAAACAGTCGAACAAAACTGCACTTAGTACTTTAATCCTTCAGCATAGCTATTTAAGCGCTATTGCAAATTGTTCGCAAAACGGTATTTAAACAGAAAGAGTTTACACTTTTCAATTAACGGATTAAAACACAAAAGGAGAGCAGCAGACGCGAGACGAGCCGACGTGAATAATGTCTGCGTCGTTCTTCGTCGGATCAAGCGAGCTGCTAACTTGCTATAGTACGCTGGATACGGTATTTATTGGCACATCGGCGTTCGTTACGGGATACGAGTATACCTACTATTGTTCTATTTGCACTGTTGCTCTTTTTGTAATATGGCAGATATCGATGGTCGAACAGGTAGTATGGTCAGTAATTGTATAATTTAGAGGTCGTCGTGGCAGTGGCACAACGTCTGACTGTAAACTCACGTTTATAGTGGATTCCAATCCCACTCGGGGAATATATAATTTTCGAAAATTAGACAGAAAATGAGGAATTAAAGTGTCTTAATAGTGTGGTGTGCTGTCTGTGCTAAATTGTATATTTTTAACAAATATATGAAGTTGGCAATTAAAATGAGCTTCAATATATTCAATTAATTTAATACATCAATATAATAAAAAAACAAGAATGGATTGTTGTATCGTCAGGTGCAGAAGCTCCATAAATATTTAACATATTGATTGAAAAAAATAATTACTGTTTACATATAAGAGTAAATTTATTTTAGTTTTATACATACAACTTTATACGTATAGAAAATCTGCTTAAAATCCCATAAACCTCTAATACGAGTACTTTGTGAGATAGAACACCTATCGGCGTGTCGAGTCGTCTGCGCTCGGCTTAACGCGCTTGAATTTACGATACTGCATGCCTTTTAACAGTTTTGTATGGATTGCGGAGGTTTTACAATTGTTGGGATACATTGCTCCATATGAAAACTAGGATACAATGTACGCTCAGTGCAATGCACTTATTGTTTTACGGTAATGTTGATTTTTAAATTGGTATATTTTTTATATAAAAAGTAAATAAATATGCTTTCATTTCGAATAACTGACATCGGGTCTTAAAGTACAGAACTATAATTTTGATAATGTCCTTAGTCAATTTTGATAGACGACCAGAATAACTATTTATAATTATCATAAAAATAGTAAAGGCCAGCTGTGGCGCAGGGGTATATTATGCCGCACGCTTTTGCCCGGTATAAGCGTGCGATTGTAAATGAGATAGGTATATTATTTTCCTCACACTGGTGTTGAGTTCCAATACTCAATACGTAATTCCAGAATTCGGTGGAAAGTGAGGGATGGCAATGTCGTAGCAGGAACGGAGCGTCTTCTAACTGGTCCCTAGGTTCTACAGAATGAAACTAAAAAAACACAAATACAATATTGTGGCCATAGTGGCGCAATTGAACAGCTTTTTACGATTAATACCATGGGTGTAGTTTTGATTTCCTCTTGGGAAAGTAATTATATTTAAATTATTTTCATTTTCCTCCCTACGGTAAAATAAAGCGCGGTTGTAGCTACATCTAGCAGCGCGGTTATTATCAAATACAAATAAAATGTTTATTCTCAACAAAAAATATATTGTTCCATTAAAATGATTAACGTTTTCGTGATTCTATTGAGACATGTTTGCTTGTACCAAATTATGTTTTAGGTTTTGACGATATTATACAAAATGTTTGTTTTAAAGGTGGCAAGAGTATTAAGAACAAAACCTACATTAACTTTTCTTCTAGAGTAATTAATATGAACATTCTTTGTTTTTATTATTGCAAGCAGCAACCATGATGTCATTTTTTTTTGGAGTGATAATTTCTTACGGGAGGGTAAACCGCTTCGTTACGTAACGCGTAACTTCGTTATGTAGTCTGTTTGGCTTCTTTTTCTCCACGCATGAGGCAGTGGAAGGCAGCCTCCTCCTTTCTCACTTTAGCCTACAGTACTAGCCGACATACGTTTCTCTCTCCTCTCGTCACTCCGTGCTTAGTGTGCGATAGACATATACTGTTACTTTTGTACGATTATATAATGATACTAACATATACATACACAAAATATTAATATACATATTCAGAAATTGTAACTAATAATTAGACATATTTTATAATTAATATAAGATGTTATTAATAAATAACCTTTCCTTACATTATCATATTAATATACATAAAATTTAAATAACAAATAGTTCAACTTATATTCGTTTAAGTTATCACTTCTGTCGGGCATCCCAAGACACGTGATTTTTTTGTGCCGTTCCCATCCCATCCCACGTTCCCATCAAGCTAAGTTTAAATTTTTATACGTCTGTTGTGTTATATATTTTGTTCATATAATAGTATTTTTTCATACAGGGCACCAGTTGTCTACAAACACAACAAACTTCCATATTAACCAGACAAACACCCAACCAACACTTTACACAAAATTTAAATATAAAGGTGAGTTAACAATATTAATATAGCATTCTACAGACAGCTGAATATCAAAGTATTCGCTGCTGGCCCTCATTACGGGGACCCGCGCAGCCAGTTTTAACCCACTATTTACACTTAATAACGACTAAAGTGTCTCAACTCGTCTTATCCAACGGTTGAAATGCATTCAAGAAGTTTGCAAGTTGCATTTATCCAATGTTAAGTTGTTATTGAGTCTCTTAACGAGCTGCGAACGTCAGCTTTTACGTTAAATGTACTAAGTAGTATTGATGTGAGAAACCATTCTTGTTCGTTCGTTCTCGTTTGTGACTTTGTTTGATGGTAGGGTTGAAGTGGTTGTTTTAAATGTAGGTTGTTATTGTGGTGATGGCTTTTTGCATTGATGTTTTTGTTTTTATTTGTATTATAATGTTAATTCTTCAACTCGTAGTAAGATAAGCGCGGCGTTGAGTTTCGCCACTAAACAACAAAAATGTCTATAAAATTAGGCGGTGTGACGGGAACGAGTGTCTTATAACACTAGGTTACCCACGGACGTGGCACCGGCCGGCGTGGTCAAAAGACAAAAGAACAGATAAGAAATTCTTAAATTTTGTTGAGCGTATTGCATATATATATACACTATATATCACAATACCGCTAACTAGTTCGGATATATTTTTAGCCTATTTCTTAAAAAATTGTATCTAAAAAATATTGTGAAAGTTTATTATTATTAATTATGTAAATATTGAATATTTTTAGTTCCTTTAAACATTTTAAGGTTGGCATTACAGCCATAGTAGACATCACCATACATCACTAACAAGTACTGGTATTAGCATTTATGGAAACTTTATGGTACAGCCCTATGCATTTATAGGATTTTCTAGGAATTGGTAATATCCTGGTTGTCAAACCATGATAAGGTATACTTTGTGAATAGAGTGTAATCGGATTTTATACCGCGTAAATTAGGCATTTAAGTCGCCGAGATCAACCTACATTTTGACGTGTATTTAAGAACATAAATTCTTATTTAGTGAAATTTACTCGCTACCACAGACTATTTACTTATCCATGTTTATATTTGGCTGTTCTGATAATTTATTATTAAAAATTACGTGTGTATCAACAAGTTAAAATATTATTACAATTATATTATTATGAAAATTATGATGACAATAAAATATGGATAACATGTGAAATAGTTCGTTTTTTTTCTTAAATAATAGATCAGAAATAATTTGAAATAAGTTATATTTTAGAATTAGCGTATGTATCCTAATTCTTCTTCATCGTTGAATACCTATCCACTCCACTGTATATAAATTACAATTATTACGTTCCTTATAGGTCGGTCAAAGTACGGTAGGTCAGTATCGATTTAACTATAAAGACAAACAATGAATTACTTTTTACAAATATCAAAGAAACTTCTAAAATAGTACATCGAAATATTTTTAATAAATAAGAATTATTTATACTTTAATGGTAACTACAATTGTATTCTAAAGCATAAAACAGCACAGACAATTTAAAATATTTAAAAAGGAACTTGCGGAAGTATACAAATAGAAATCTTTGAGCAATCACATACACTTTAGTTCACTCTTCATCAGTCAGTCCCAGGGGACGGCGGCGAGACTTCTTAACGTCTGCGAGTTTATTGTGGAGCAGAGCTTTTGTAAGCTTCATTGAAATTAAAGGATTTTATTGTTAGGTATATGATGTGTTTGCTTGCATAATTGAAATGGGGTGGCAAGATGGTGGAAGGAAAATATTGATTCCTAGCACCGTCATGTCTCCGATTGTGTCTTTACAAAATACAACATATGTCTATTAAATTTATGAAGCAAGGCAGGGGGACGCCTCTGTTGGCCCAGAGGGCATGTATGACGAGGTTGTTGTTTGATGGCAGTGGACTGGTCGGATGTTGTATGTAGAATACATTTGACTGAGGTGTGGGCCTAAATTATAATTTTCATAATATGTATATTATTAACAAGGTGTTCCCTTAGTCTTATATAGAAAGTTGAACAAAGATCTCCATCATTTAAGACACAATGTCTCAAAAATAAAAGATAGAAGAAGAAAAAGCGTAGTGTTTTAACGTAGCGGGAATTGAACTCGCGCGTCTTTGGAAACCGTCCAAGCGCTCTGACCAAGTAAGCCATACGTTCACCTGAACGTACGGCTTAGATGGAAGAACGTTAAACGTATAAAAATTTGAACGTTGCGTTCAAATTTTTTTTACGTGTTCTTAATAAGTATTTTTCTTTGCTAACTGTGGAATAACACTCTAAATATGTAAAAATCAGCTTAATACTAACATAATATGTATATAAAATCAGATCAACACTCATAATCACAGCAATCAATAAATACGTTTCAAACATAAAAGTTAGTCAATTTATTTGCAATCTTCAAAGAAAGTTGAATAGTATAGAATAAACCTAACAATTTAGTATAGAATAGATATAACTTATAGACTGTATTATCCATTGTAGCGATCGTAGAAATAAATTTCTTCCGCAGAAACGTGACCGCATGGCTGCAACTCCTGTACGTGTTTGGCACTCGCCGTCTTGCTGCTGAGAACTTGCTGGTTAAGTCTTATCATTTTATACAATAGAAACAATAAAGAATTGTGTTTTAGTACGCTTTGTTAGAGTTATTTTTTGAGAAAGGGGAAAGAAAAAATGTCCTGTATGACTGTAAAAGCGATTGCTTTGTATTTGTGGGTTTGATTGGAACCCAGGAGAAAAGAGAAGAACATTTAACTTAAAATTTATACGTTTCTGCGATCTGTTAATAATGATTTTCTGCCATTCAAAAAAATCGTTATAGACTCTTCCTGAAGCTGATAAAAACAACATACCAAATTATTATTTATTTCTAGAAAAAACTCTTAGAAAATTGGAATGTAAATAAAACAACTAAAAATAGTAGGCTAAAAAGGTTTATCTTAAAAGATCCAATTAATATATAACAATCAAAACAATATATTGATCATTTAGTTAAACAAGTTAAATATTTTGATTCAGACAGAAAGACTATTTACATACATTGATTCAGTTTCCTGCAATATTTCAAAAAGTGTAAATACGACACAGCTTCAGCTAATAAACGAAACATGTATGAAATTAATTAAGAAAAGTTTAATGTATGATAAAAGTATTATATGTTGTATAGTAATAATAAGAGATCTTATTAAATATATCGTTTTGTAGGCGTGACTTCCGTACCGCCGGCGGCTCGCATGTGCTTCTGTACGCAGTCAGGACACTGTCGTACGCTGGCTTGCGGCGTAATATTACGTGCTACGAGCTAGGACTAACTACTACTGATTTATACCGTCTTGATTGCTAGTAAGAGTTGCTTAATTGCGTATTATAATATATCTATAAATCTTATAGCTTTTATCGTGGCGTAAAATATAATATAAGTTGTGAGAATTATTGTATTTTTGTGAAATGTTTTCATTTGAATTGGAATATGTTTCTAGATGACTAGTCAATGACTACGTTGTTTGTGAGATTTTAAGACCTAAAATGAAACATCCGGGCTTTTCCCTTTCCATAGGAATTTTGAGAGATCCTGAGTCTTATCCGTGATCCTGAGAGAGAGTCTTAGTGCTCTACACTACACTCTCTAACCTACATATATGTCAGATTTAGACTTTCTAATCCCAGTACTTTCTGGGCTTCACTTGATTTGATTAAGTTATTTAAACATATCGAACTTATTTAATGATAAGCCTTTTCAATAGGGAAATACCTTTTTTAATAATCGTATTTTCGTTTTCACCGACAAGACAAAGTGTAGTATTAGGATTTGGCACCGTGCCATTTCAAAATCGCTCTTAATTGAGCAGAAACTGGATAACCGAGTGATAAAACAAGATTCTCATTCAAATAAGGTAAAGATAAAAATATTTAAAGTAAACAAAATAATAAATGAAGATAACATACTCTATACATCATCACGCTTAAATACCAGGAATATGAGTAGGATAATGAAGGAGACGAAGTGATTAGTTAACTTAGTGTTAAAACCGCGACATGCAATTATGCATAGTAACTAACGAGTATGTAGTAGTAGTAGGTTAGATTACATACATACTTGTATATTACAACGCGATGTATATGATAGTCTACCAGCGTATTCTCTTATATAGCACTGCTTGTTGTGATAAAGCTTGGCTTGATTAATAACTTTTGTAATAGTTGTGGAGATACTATGCCACATTTTTTATGCAAGTTTATTAATTTTTTTGTGTTTTTTTTATATAAGCAAAATTAAATATGTGTTGCTCTCTCTAATTCCAATACTTTCCTTATATGAGGGATGCAGAGTGAAGATAAAAAAATAAATTAATTAATTAAACATTTACACAAAACATCAATTCAAAGTTTTTCTAAATGTGAATAATAAGTAAACACTTAAATATAATATTTACATTTAGATATAACATTAAATCGTTTTTTTTAATGTAGTATACGATATGTATATATGTATATTATCCATTTTTATTTTATTATTGTATTTTATTTAGTCAAATTGTCCACTATACCGTTATTCCCATTTCTTAGTAAAAATTTAGTCCTTTATTTACCAAGGGTTGCCTGTAAGAGATTGCTTGAAGCAATAAGGCCGCCTTTGCATACATTTTATAAACATATATTGTTATCTGTATTTTGTATTTCTTTTGTTTTTCTGTGTGCAATAAAGTATATTCTATTCTATTCTATTTGCTGTCTATATGATATTATACCACTTGGCATTGGCCACCACACCTTCAAAATGAAAAGTTTACAAATTTTTAAAAAAGTATATCTGTCTTTATAGTAGCAATGATCGAGGAGCATCGCTCTAGAGCTGCACTAAGTAAGCACTCGCACGTATATTTATAGCTACGCCTCACAATACATAATGGAGGCGGAACATCGCGTGCGCTATGAAATATGAAGATACGCTCCATTCCTACCAAAAAACACAGTAAATGCCTCAGATAAGGATATGAAATAACGATGGTTATTGTTTCGAAGTCATAGAACGGGAATGGTGCAAATCGTGGCCAAATTGCTTTCTTGGGTGAACTGTTTTTTAAAGTTCAACTAAAATTATGAGCAAAAATGTATAATAAGTTCAGTAGAATTATTTTTGTTTTTTAAATATATGTTTATTAATTTGTCGTCTTAAGGGAGTATTATCTATCTAAACAAATAAAATGCCTATATAAATTACATATTGTATTACTAATCTTTTTACTAATATTATAAATGGAAAAGTTTGTGAGGATGGTTCCACTTTCACGCAACAACTATTGAACGGATTTAAATAAAACATTACAGTAATATAATTTATACATCAGAATTATACATAGGCTACTATTTATGTAAACATTTTGCATAATTTGGTTATTATACTAATAGTTTTAAACGGGCAAAGCAGCGTTTGGATAGATAGTTGAACATAAAAATCAATCAATCAATTTTGATTCGAATACAACTAAGCCGCTGGCCCTTAAAACCTTCTCATTTACCAGTAAAACACTGACTTCCGGCACAGCAATGTTTATTTATTACTACAAAAATTATTAATATTTATTTTGTATAAAGATCACACAAAAGATAAACATATTATAAACATACAAACATTTCATACGTATAATCTCATCGCCAACTTTCCCTTAGACGCGAATCTTGTCAACTGTTACATAGATACTTCTCAAGCAATTAAGAAGTACTTCGCAAATATTTGTGGATGTTTTAATTTATTCGTGTCGTGTTCTAACGGAACACGTGAGCTTGTTTATTCTTTGACACGACAAAGTTAAGATCGGAGTGAGGATGTTGAATTTTGTTGGTGTATCATTTGAACTTTATATGTTTTTTAAATTGAATTATTTTATGTTGATAATATATAAATAATGATTATATAAGAAATGGCTGAGTAAATTTAAATGTGTAGGTCGTCATGGCACGAAGGCATCCGGTTATAAGCGCAATGATTGTGGATTCGATCCCCACTCTTGGGAATGTTTTTTTTAAGCGCTTCGTTGAGTTCCGCCACTCAACGTGCAGTGTCACGTTAATGCGTACAATAAAATTTACACTATCTATATTCATTATCTTTTTATCTGTCATTTACTTGATTTGGTATAAGATAATGTTAAGGCACTAAATTTCTAAAATCAATAAATTGTAAGTGAATGAATTACCAGAACAATCTCTATCTTTTCCAAAAAAAATGTTAACGTAAACTTGAAAACTGATGACATATATATTGTATTATCGATCGGCTTCACGCTGTATCCCGCACACAGCAGGGTAACGTTCCACACTTTCCGCCAATTTCTGGAGGCATTGAGTGTTGAGTGGCGGAATTCAACGCCGCGCTTTCCCCTCGTCACCAGAGCGAAGAAGTGAAAATAGAAATGTAAGTAAATATTTTCTCTCCTCGAGCGGGGATCGAACCCACAACCAGTCGATTTTACAGTCACACTCTGTGCCCCTGCGCCACAACTGGCCTCATGGCCTATTGTATTATCGATATTTATATTAAATTAACATTACATAATATATAGAGGCCGGTCGTGGCGCAGCGGCACGAGGTGTGACTGCAAAACCGACTGGTTGTGGGTTCGATCCCCACTCGAGGAGATGAAATATTTACTTAAATTTATATTTCCATTTCTTCGCTCTGGTGTCGAGGTTAAGCGCGGCGTTGAGTTCTGCCCCTCAACACGCAATGCCTCCAGAATTCGGCAGAAAGTGGGGAACTGAGTGTCTTAACACTAGGTTCCCTCTGCCTACCCTGCTGTGTGCGGGATACAGCGTGAAGCTGATTTAATTTTTTTTTTACATAATATATAAATTAATAATATAGTTTGTATAATGTATATATTAAATAGTAAGAATTTCAATCATTTATAATCAGTAATATTGTAATATTTCTTAATATACGCAACCCAAACTTTCGTGCAGGAAAGTTTGGAACAAACACGGGTATACTTCTGAAATTCCCAACTCTCAGATTTATTACCGCCTCAATTCGCAGCGTAATTTATGAGAAATTTTGTATCATCGTATACTTTAATTTTGATTTATTTAAATTTTATTCGATTTTTCTAAATACGAATTGTATTTAAAATAAAATTGAATTAAATAATAGATCTATTAACTATTAATATAATTATGTTTTACAGTTTATAAATTGGACTTGTAAATGACCTAATTAAAAATTAAACAAAAATAAAGATGACTTAGAATTTTATTTATACATATTTTATCAATATTAGCATATCGTTAGTACTAATTTTGGCAGTATACTTCATATACATACTAAAATCCTATCGTTACACTGGATTATTTTGTTATCTGTGCAATGTCAGCGCGGGAATTTTTAATCTATTTAAATATTGTGTATGCAGCGGGCGGGTCAATTGTGACTATGTAAATATATTTTAGGGGAACAATGGGGCACAAAAGACTCTGTTTGCTTTGCTAATTGAATTCATTGTGGCTGCTTAAACGATTTTAAAGTTGGTTTTGTACTAAAAGCATCAATCAGTTAGAAAATTACAGTGATGGCGCCTGTCTAACAAGATTGTATTTCGTCGTACGTAATGAAGAGAAATATGCAAGTAAGTTTGTTCTCACATATTTGTATGATTTTGATATACCACTATTATAAGCATTCTTAAATCAGAGTAGGCAATTAACAAAACAAGACAAAAGAATATTTATGTAATATAAATATCATATATTTTTTTTTAAAAATAAATGTAATTTTTGAGTATAATTTAACAATTGACTAAGTTTTTCCAGTAAAATCATGTTCTAAAGTAAAATATTCACGCTATATATCTTTAAGCTCAGTGGACGACCACTCGGCCACTGTTCAAAGTGGTCCGCACGCGTGCATTCATTACGGCGGGTTTTAATCGTTTTTGGACAAATCTCGGATGGATAATGTATGGTCGGGGACACGTTACAATTGCAGGCTTTATTAACATAATAAATCTCTGTAAAGTAGTGTTGGCGTGGCAATTAAAATGTTCAATTTGTCTTGTTTGTATATTTAAATCTTAATGAGCCGGTAGCATCTGTTATTCGCGTGGGTAGCTTAATTTATAATTCCACTTTATAATAATATGGAAAAAATAGTGAAAATCTTCGGAAATCGACTGCTACAAACTAAAGTAACGAAAGGGTTTATTAGTAAAAAAAATCTAAATGCTGTTTAGAGTATATCATATTCCCACATTCCTTCCATATACAAAAAATAAAGGAACAGAGTGACTAATTGGATTTTAACCTCTACAATCTGATGGAATTCTAATAAATAATCATATCATGCATATTTTCATTGGTTGGATGTAGTGTTATTACAATTGTGTGACGGTGGTATATTGTATCGCGATTAGTGACTCGAGAGGCCGTAATGACGCAGTATGCCAGTGCTTGACTGTAAGAGCGTTGATAGTAACTTCAATCCTCTGATAAAGTAAGCGTTAAGTTTATTTATTTATTCAGATTCGCCTGTTGTGGCGCATTATCTATTAAGGTAAATACTAACCAGCTAAATGCATCACCTATTAAGGTGTATACGGCATACAATAATGGATTGAATACGATATATAGATACGTATTTTTTTTATAAAAATAATAAGCAAAACATATATTTTATACCTATATTTTATTTAGATATGTTAAAGGAGAACAGGTTACAAAATAATATTGAACTACTACGGATAATTTTGCTTAAAACGAGGAAATTTACGTCTGTTATTTAAAACGCAAGGTCTTGATAATCCCTGTGTCGACGCTGCTAAGCGGGAAAATGCGTGAAAATTGTAATTAAAAAAAAATTAAATTAAATTAGCTTCACGCTGTATCCCGCACACAGCAGGGTAGGCAGAGGGAACCCAGTGTTAAGACACTCCGTTCCCCACTTTCTGGCGAATTCTGGAGGCATTGCGTGTTGAGTGGCAGAACTCAACGCCGCGCTTAACCTCGATACCAGAGCGAAGAAATGGAAATATAAATTTAAGTAAATATTTCATCTCCTCGAGTGGGGATCGAACCCACAACCAGTCGGTTTTGCAGTCACACCTCGTGCCGCTGCGCCACGACCGGCTAACTGTAATTAGAATGATAAATTTAGTAAAAATCTTATTTTTGCTATTTTTAGATCTATGTAAATATAGTTACAGTATAACTTTGAAGATTAAGAGCTTTATCCTCATTTGGCTAAAAGAAAATTCTAAACAGAAATCTTGAACGTGCGCTTGAAAACATCTTATATTTTTATGTATCTTTTTCAAAGTTTAAATGAAAACCGCCCGCATATTGACCCAGTTATATTTGAGTTTCTGTTTCTTATAAACTTTTGTTTGTCTCGGAGTTCCTGGTTTTATGGACATTTCGAATTAGGACGTTGTTAAATTTTTGTTTCTTAGAAAATCATTTTTGGTCGGACGACTTTTTGATTTGCAGCGCTCCTTCTATTCGCCTGTAATTGTTTATTCTTGCTTATTTTTAAGATTTTTCGGTCTTCACTTTATTCAAAATACTCTAAGCCTCTTTCTATTTTTTCCGTGTATACAAACCTACGTTAAAATTGTGTTTTGTGAACATGAATTTGTAAAATTTATTAAAAGAGGCCAAGATGCAACGACACAGCTTTTGGTTGTAAACTCGAAGGTTCGATTCCCAATTGGGGTAATTAGTTATTTTTATTCAGTTTCGGTTCTACGCACATTTCACTTTTATTGGTTAAGGTAAATCTCAAATATTTTTTTAACTCTTTTTAGATAGGGAAAATTTGTTTGTATAATCTAAGTTAGAATAAACGTCATTCAAACTCTTTTTTCGTAGAAACGAAGACATACTCTATAATGATATATCATTTACTAACACATTCTTAAAGTACATTGGTCTCTTAATGATTAGAGTACCTACATTTCTTCGTAAAAAGGGGCCTTTTTCTTAAGTTTTATTATTTATTATTTATTCACCCACTTTAGTTAAAATTCAAAAATTTTCAATGGATTTATTTGTGAGCCTTTTGTCTTTCTTATCACTTTGACGAGAATTGTGTTTACCTTGTAACTATTACTTGGTTTCTAGTAAGTATCAATTCTTGTCTAAAATGTTAGACATAGAGCCGATTGTGGAGCTAAATACTTCAATGGAGAACTGAAGGTATTTTTACTACATACAAAATGTTAAATAATGTCTTGACAAAAAAAATATGTAATGTATTTGTATTAACAAATGTGTGGATGTGTTATTACGTATGTTCTCATTCCTCTTTTTTTCAGGCCTTCTGTGTAGTACCTACTTCGACGCTCTTGTTTCCACTTTTTCGAAAATTCTTTATTTTTATCGTGGTGGTCTAAAAAAATTTTATGAACACATTTATAGAGATCCGTTAGAGTGGTATCTTTAAATTGGACATATCTTTTATTATTCTTTCCAAAAAATATTACACACCACAACCATTAACGCCACATCTAATTGTTGATCATTTTGAGTGAAATCTCTACTCTTCATTACTTTGTGTCGTGTGACAGGTTCAGCCACATATCCTGTGATTACACACTTACATATGTGATTACTCTTGCACACATGTGATCTTATATCATATATTTGTTCAGTTTCACGTTGCCTTTGTCGATGCTTATATTGTAGAATTCGGTGTCAGGCACTCCTTTGTCCGCCGTCCGCCCAAAGTCGTGGCATAGTATTGAATTTTATTATTTTATTATTATTTTATTTGATGGTAACGTAACGGCGCGCTTTGTCTTACCGAAATGAGAAAATGAAAATAGTTTATTTCTGTTATTGGAGATCGAATCTATAACTAGCGCAATTTCAATGTCATACTGTCCTACCGCTTCACGATGGTCTCTAGAATAGTTTTTCTAGCTTTATGCTGTATCACGCACATGGAAGTGTACCAGGGAAAATAACTTTAAAGCACTTTGTTGCCATTAAGACACTTCTATTCCGTCGTGTTCTGGAAGCATTGCGTGTTACCCTTGGCCTCGTTAACGGAGTAATAAAACTATATAATATTTCATTTCGTCAAGTAGAAATCGAATCCACAACCTGTCGCGCTTACAGTCGCACGCT
Organism: Heliconius hermathena; assembly: GCA_013403705.1. Classification (NCBI taxonomy): domain Eukaryota; kingdom Metazoa; phylum Arthropoda; class Insecta; order Lepidoptera; family Nymphalidae; genus Heliconius; species Heliconius hermathena. The sequence goes on from JAAIXJ010000173.1 coordinate 52,023, forward strand.
TGTACCCTTGCGCCACAACAGACCTCTAGATTAAATAACAATCTAAAGTAAATCGCTGCCTATCAATTAAAATTTAAACGTTACCAAATAGGTATGACGATACCGTTCCTTCCATTATATCGTTTTTCCATATTTATCAATAAATGATGCATTAAAGTTATTTTGAACAAGAATTGAGCGATCTTCTTTCGTCCACATCTATTATAAAACGCCTCACAAATCTTTTCATCTTCCTGAGGAACGTGGCGGTATAACGGAACGCTTATTCAATTGCAATTGATATTTTTTTTGTCATTTAATTTCATAAAAAAAAATTCAGTTATTTTTTGTGAAATCAATAGTGACTAAATTGAAAAGACTGAAATAAATATAATTAAATCAGCGCATTTACTTATTGTGCTAGTTCCTCCCCAACGAGTATGCTTTCTGCTTAATAATAATATCTAATAATAGTCATATTTTGATACGTATTCATTTTAAAATTTAACAAACATGTTCATAATCCGATTTTGTAAGTGGAAATAATATTATATAAAATATATTATTTTCAGTTATATTATAATTAAAAGCTGCCTTTTACTATTTATATTGTTGACATATTATTAAAAAGTATAGCATTTCCGTGATAACGCCAAATGGAGGCAGATTCGATTACCGGTTGTGAAGACTTTCCGCTCGTTTGCATCATTAATGCGTCCCGCATTATTAGGATAAACTCGCGTTTATCAGAGGGGAGGATTGTATGGATAATGTACGTATATTTCTTAAAATATATGTATAGCTATGTATATATATCTGTATGTACTATACTTATATGTATATTATACTAGTCGCCCGCGACATTTACTCGTCAAAGTGTTTGTTTTTAAGAGTACACATCCAGATTTATGTTTCATTTTATTTAACAGCTCATGCAAAAGTTAAAGAGTATAATTTACAAAAGTTTGTTATAAAACGTTTTAAGGAAATAAGAGTTAATTGTAATAATTTGTTATGTTTTTAAAACGAAAATTTTGAGAATGAGTTACATTCTACTAATATTTTAAATGTAAAGTTTGTGAGAATGGGTGTTAATATAATAGTTAATACAGTAATATAGGTTATACATTAGAATAACACACAGGGTACAATTTATGTATAGATTTTGTATAATTTTTTATATAAAATAAGCTTAAACGGACGAAGCCGTGTATGAGTCGCTAGTATTAACTAGCGACTCATACACGGCTTCGTCCGTTTTATATTTTTTAATATTAATTGGAAAAAATAATTTATATTATTTATTATAATAATTACATTTTTTTATTTCTAATTCCATATAAAATGAAGCTAACAACAAAGGTTAATAGGTTATTGGTGTTGATTATTCAACTAAAATTCATTAAAATTCATGAAAACATTTTAGACATTTTTAAAGTTTTATTCCACACTTAGGAGAGAAAAATACTTGTACTTATTTAGAAAACGTATAAAAATTCCCGTTACGTTCACATTTTATACGTTATTCCGCATAAGTTATTGAACAGAAAAAATTAGGTCTATTTATCATTTTCAAAAATTCGCGACGAGCATACTGAAACATTCACATTTAAATATTCCCACGAAAACAATAATCCGGAAAGCAATATACTGTCAAGTCTATTTTGGTCTAGTCATACTACATTTATGGAAGCCACCAAAGATGTCTTGTTCCACGGCCTTTCCATACATATTCAAAGGACCTATTTTCATGCCGTCCCCTCAGACTTACTTGAAATGTATATTTGATGATGTAGGGTATACAACGAGCGACTTAAGCGCTCAAAAAAATATTACCACAGCCTTTATTCTGTATAACATAAAGCTTAAAATGGTGGTTTGGAGTGTCTTTGGAACTACACTAGTGGTAGACTGTAGGTAGTGTAAAAGGTTTCTAAGGAGCTGTTTAAGGCAGTTTATATGCGCTCGGTCGGATACGGTGGACGGAGTAATTCGCAGGGTCTCTTTGTCTTTCTTTGTGTTTATTAAAAGGTCATGTCTTTCATTATTGTGTATGTATGTAAATAGTTTATTGGGGAAGATGAGTGAAATGTCAAAAAGGGTCATGGTATCGGAGGCGAAGACAAAGCTGTATTCAGAAAGTAAACTTCCAAGTATAAATTTATTTATTTCTTGAAGCCAGTCGTGGCGCAGGCGTTTATCCCTGCTTGCGACCATAAACGCGACAGGTTTTGGGTTCGATTCTCACTCGAGGAAATTAATATTTTCGTTTCTTTGAGTTCCGCGTTCCGCAAACTGCGTTAAGTTCCGTAACGCAATACGCATTGCCTCCTCCTCCTCCTTCTTTCCTGAATTCAGCGGAAAGTGGGGAACGAAAGTGTTTTAATGGGAATAGAATGTCTTAACACAAGTTTCCTCTGCCTGCCTTGTTGTGCCTGTTACACAGAGTGAAGCTATAAAAATAATATTTTTTCTCTTGTCTATACATTAAGAAGAGGAAGAGTTTATTAATATATTCCTTATTAATTAGTATTTTATAATACATTTATATTATTTTTTACAGCTTCACCTTTTTTGCGGCATAGCAACCATGCTGGGCATAGGGAACTTAGTTTAAGCACCGCACCCCCACTCTCCGTTCATAATCTGAATGCCGCCCTTTGTCCACTTTTGTTTCCTCGTGTATGGATCGAACCCAAAACCATCGCGTTTACATTCTTAGTTTTGTAATGTATACTTAGCATAAAATGAAGACTAAGGCATAAAACTTGGTAGGAGTCGTATACTTAAGGCCACATTATACTTAGTGCAAACTTATTATAACTAAAATAATGAAGCAAACAGTTTCACGTTCGGGGCAAACTAATAGTGAGTCTCACAATAACTTAATACTTGAGCAGAAAATGAAGTTAGTCAATGAAGTCAAGCCAGAAGAAACCTAGTGTTCAGAAATTCCGTTCTCAACTTTTTGTCTAATTTTCTGAAAATTACTTGACTAGCGGAACTCAACGCCGCCCTTTTTCTACGAGTGTAAGGAAATTAAAATAAATAAAATATAATCCCAAGTGAAAATTAAACCAACAAGGCGGTTATTATTTTTAGCGTATACTTAGGTGAGCCTTGATTTTGTTCTTAGTAATCTATTGGATTTTTTTTATAGAGCACGGAATTATTTGTCATTCAATTTATTTTTGTTATGCCAAATAAGACGACTGCCAAATAAGAAGTTAGCGACATTTTTGACATACTTTATATACTTGACCTACTTAATATACTTTTAACTCACTACAGCAAAAATATCCTGGGAGTCTGTCTATCCGAATGACACATTTAAAACGTTGAGGTAAAGCGAAATGATCCATTTAAAATATTTAATTAAAAACTTTTCCGACTCGAGTTACGGCAATGGGGAAGGCGGCGAAATTCGATCAATTTAGCTCCCTAGAGATATCGATACGATTAGAGAACTTTTGCGATTACCGCCTTTGCCCAGGACTATAGTAATTCCGACCTATAAAATGATCATTACCTCGGATTAATAATACATATACATATAAATAAAATTGAAGCGTTTGTCTGTGACTTGAAAATAATTGTGTTTTTTCACATATGTACGTGTTTTTTTTGTCTTTCTGTTTGTCCGTACTAAGCTCTGGGTTATCAGAATCGAGTTTTATGGGACTTTCATTGAAAGATAGTGGGGGCTGTGGAGTAACGTTATGGCAAAATTTTTATTCCGAAATTTCCGCGGGACAAAAAATAGGCTATATGTTGCTCAATTATATTCATAGGTATACATGGCAATTTTTGCGAGCCAAGTCTAATTAAATCCCAATAAATTTAAATAACGATTTATTAAGTTTATAACAATATAGATAACCATACCAAAATAATAAGCCCTAATATGAAATAAATATTCATATAGTTCAAGCGGGCAAAGTCGCGGGGTCGCTAGTCTTTTAATAATTTCTCGACAATACATTACAAAGTAATATCTCAAATTTATTAGAATTAATAATACTAGTGCTACATAAACATAAAAAAAATTAACTGCTTATTTCTTTTTTCTTTTTAATATTTTTCTTTAAGCGTCTTATACATTCTGTGAAAGAACTTAATGATGTTATGTCTCAATGCACTTAAACAACAACGTACTCCTATGTACGTAATAAATCCTTTAAAAGCATTTTCGATGAAAGAGCATACATAAAATTATTATAGTTACGTACTAAGTAAAGGGTACCGTTAGCAAAAATTGATAAACAGAATAGGCCGGTCGTGGCGCAGCGGCACGAGGTGTGACTGCAAAATCGACTGGTTGTGGGTTCGATCCCCACTCGAGGAGATGAAATATTTACTTAAATTTATATTTCCATTTCTTCGCTCTGGTGTCGAGGTTAAGCGCGGCGTTGAGTTCTGCCACTCAACACGCAATGCCTCCAGAATTCGGCAGAAAGTGGGGAACGGAGTGTCTTAACACTAGGTTCCCTCTGCCTACCCTGCTGTGTGCGGGATACAGCGTGAAGCTAATTTAATTTTTTTTAATTTTTGATAAACAGAATAACTGGTTACTAAGTTGACTCTTATATTTTTCGAAAGAATAATGGACGAGAAATATGCTTTGGAAGTATAATAAAAATATTTTTTCCCCATTTCTTTTACTGTCATTATTATTAGAAAATATACGACGTACTTGTAAAATTATATACCGAAGCGTGAAGTAACAGACGGGCATTCAGAAAAATACATCTTCCCTTTGTACTGTACCGTAATATTTCTCGCGGCCCACTTTTGTCTTTCATTTTTCTCTGTCAATGTAAATATCTTACGATATCATTGAATACAATAATAATATATAATATTATGTTCTTTAAATATAGAATTAAAGAGGCAAAAATGTGATTTTTAATAATAGAAGTTGTCGTTTGTTTCCTTTAGATGATATTGTAGGTGAAATTTTACTGCAGGTATATATAAATATATCAATATATAATAGTAGAATTTCACTGAGTTTGTCATAAAATCACTTGTTTGTGTAAATATTACAGGTATAGGGTATACCTGTAATATGAATCTTCCTTATATTGTAAATTTGCAATACGACTACACGAGTTAGTAATCAATTTTACATTTATCTCAAAAATTATTAATCACTTATCAGAATAAATTGTTATGGGTTGTTGTAGATTTCAATTTCACATTTGATTTTAAAACAGCTTTGATGCCCTTTGAATAAAAAAAAATTGTGGAGAATATATTTCGAAAAATTTTGAAATTGTGATACATTGAAATTTTATGCTACCGTTTTTGTTTATGGTTAATTCTGCCTACTTTGCTTTCGCTCACTACTTGCAGCATAAGCCATGAAGATATTTTTCTGTTTAAAGCTAGAAATAAATAGATCCTATAATATTTTTTCATTAGACAATATTGTTCGTATGAAGGAATACTGTTATATACTTTTCATAATATAGAATTATGAAAACAATAAAAAGAAGGTTGAGGCCAGTCGTGACGCAGGGGCACAAAGTGTGACTGTAAAACTGACTGGTTGTGGGTTCGATCCCCACTCGAGGAGATGAAATATTTACTTAAATTTATATTTCCATTTGTTTGCTCTGGTGACGTGGACAAGCGCGGCGTTGAGTTCTGCCACTTAACACGCAATCCCTCCAGATTCGGCAGAAAGTGGGTAACGGAGTGTCTTAACATTAGGTTCCCTCTGCCTACCCTCCAGTGTGCGGGACACAGCATGAAGCTGATTTTTTTTAAAAAAGAAGGAGCGACCGATATTTTTCTTATCTAATTTAACTAAGCTTCCTTTTTATTTATTATAGTTTTTCTGATGAACGCTTCGTTACGTACCGTTCAACATATTTCACAAGACTTTAAAATTTAAATTCGGTAATGTATTGAACAAGCTAGACCGCTTATAATAAATCAGCTAAGCATCTCTACCATAAAAGATATACTAAAAAAACAATGCATAACATAAAGCAAAGCCAACTCCGAGCCCTGTTTAATAACATAAAGGAAAATAAATCTGTTAAAATCTACTTTTTTCCGCCACGCTTGTTTCTAAGCGAATTAGATTTATCGCAAATCAAATAAAACGTCACAACGGACTCATTAATGAAGTTAACCGACCTAATTATTCTTTTTTTAATTTGAAACAGGGAAATAGAGATATAAAAAATTCATTTTCACAACGCAAAATTCTGATTGTATTGTCTTGACGGCGCGGCGTGACGTTTAAAAGAAAATTGTTTTGACAGTTGCTGTATTATCTTCTTAAATTTATTCCTATTTCATTTTATTTTAGTTAATATTTAACTCATTTCAAATGTTATGTCAAAGATTAGATATTAATTTATTATATTTAAATTTTAATAGTTACATACAAATGAAGCTAAAAAAAATGTTCATAATTATATGAAAACATTGTAACAGTGAACAATAATATAGCTAATAAATATTAGATTAATTTCATTGTTGATATGGCATTCATTCAACATGGAATGCCTCCAGAATTCAGTGAAAGTGCTGAACGAAAGTGTTCTAAAGGGAACGGAGTGTCTTACCATTGGGCTCGCAGGTGCCGTTTCCCTATCCTGCTATGCGCGAGATGCAGCGTAAATATAAAAAAATATATGGTTTTACACGTAAATATTTAAACTACTAGTTAAGTACGACATATGAGTACGTAACAACATTGATAATTGTTATTTAATCCAATCATATTATTATAGTATCAGATCATTATGATCGTTTGCATTATAGAGCTGCTGTTTATTAACTACAGACGTAGAAAATAAAAGAATAGCTACTCTAAGAATCTATTAATATGATGGAATATTCATTTTTTCTCCAAAAACACCAGAACTAAAAATTACACGCGGAGAATGGAGTGTCTCTGTAAATAATATGAAATCCACGAGTTCATTTACTCTTGTGGAGCTCATATGATCACACGCAAAACGTCACATTTTTTGTACGGGCGCCCTCCTTTAATATCAGTTTAATTTTATATAAATTATTTATTTTTAAAGTGAATATACAACTAAATTTAAGTGAATATTTCATCGTCTACCTGTCGCTGTTATCAACGTTGTGCAAAAACAAGTTAAAAAGTCCCATTTTACCGTTTGGATATAAATTAAATAATAACTCATAACATAAATACATAATTATTTCGCCTTTGTTTCACCTCGGACTATAAAATTATTAATTAATAATTATTTATATGCAAAACGAATCTCTAGCGTTTCGACCAAATATACAAATCCCGCTGGGATCCCGCCCGAACACAGATACAACATAATAGTCCCCGTGTAATTGAAATATTAATACCCTTTTATAAATATTCCAAATGATATTAACTTGTTTTTGTTCGTTCGAGATTAATTTTATAAGGTTAATGAGTATATTAGCGATAGCGTTGCATAGTTGAGACCGCCGTAGCACAGCGGCACAATTGTTAATGTGACGATTGTGGGTTCGTTTCCTACTTGGGGGAGTGATTTTTTTAGTCGCTCGCTCTAGTAAGAAGCCTCGCTCTAGTAAGAAGATAATGCGAAGCGGTGAGGTTCGCTAATGTCTGGAAAATTGTGCGTAAAGTGAGGAATTGAGTATCTTAACACTAGGTTTCCTCTGTGATACAGCGTGAAGCTTAGGAAGTGTATGATATCACGTAATGGTTGTGGCGTCTATTTCTAGACGAGCAATATTTAAAATGTTTTTTAAACATTTCTTAAAAACTTTATCATATATACAGGGTGGAAGTGTAAGCAACACTTTAAATGAAACCACAGTTTTAACTACTCTATAAAAGCCTAATATAAATCATAAAAAAATAAATTCCCAAAAATGAAAAAGTTATTTTTTCAAACAAAATAAATAATAAAACTGTCGTTTTAAAATAAAACGCCATTTGTAAGGACGACGCACGCACACATAAACCTATCAAAGGAACACCGCCGCACTCGTCTCATTCCGAAATCGAGTCGTAAGTATTGGCGATAAAGTTCAAAGTTGTTTAACCTTTAGTAGTATTTTTGTAGTAGTAAGAGTTTATGTTTTTGGGATCTATACGTAATCGCGTCACACGAAATATAGATATGGATAAAAATCGTGAAATGAAAAAAAAATCCTACGTCCAAACTGTTGAGGCATCTTGATTAATTTCTTTAGGTATAGGTTTGAAATATCTTACCCTATATGCTGTTTCCGTAAAAGAAGCGCTGCCTCTTCCACCCTGTATATTTTGCGTATGTGTTTATGTATTTTTGAACGTGTTTAGCTTCAGCGACTCCTGAAAACCATCCAATTGATACATCTCCTGCGACATTGGACTGTTGTACATTTATTATTTTATTACCTTAATTATTAGAAAATAATAAACAAAAACAGAAAATATTTAGGCCGCCGAGGCCGGTCGTGGCGCAGCGGCACGAGGTGTGACTGCAAAATCGACTGGTTGTGGGTTCGATCCCCACTCGAGGAGATGAAATATTTACTTAAATTTATATTTCCATTTCTTCGCTCTGGTGTCGAGGTTAAGCGCGGCGTTGAGTTCTGCCCCTCAACACGCAATGCCTCCAGAATTCGGCAGAAAGTAAGGGAACGGAGTGTCTTAACACTAGGTTCCCTCTGCCTACCCTGCTGTGCGCGGGATACAGCGTGAAGCTGATTTTTTTTTTTTAGAAAATATTTACGAATTATTTTTAAATATACATTATTATTTTTATCATTTTTAAAGTGTTATTCCATATTTAGGATACTTTTTTTCTAAATAAGTATACATTATGATTTCCGTTTTACTAAATGTCAAAGATAAAAATCACTCTCATCGCTATTTTTCACCTATATTTTAGAGAAAGTGGGTGCGGCGTCGCGATTTATGTTACCACATATTAAATAAATATCTATTGAATAATTATACACTTTCTGTTGAACCGAATGAATCGCCAACTCTTGAGCTTAAAAACACATGTTCCATCTGCACTACAATAGTCTCAAGATACGCTAGCCTAGCGCTATTTCCCATTTCTGTTTTATTACACTACAGTATCGTATATTATCAGTAAAACTTTGGGTATCAAATCACCCGCAACGTTACTTCAGAATCACTATACCTTGCTTCATTAGGGTAGAAGTTTTGATTAGATTGCTGCATCGTAATAAATGGGGGTAAACAGCATAAATATAAAGGAAAATATAGGTTAATGTTGTTTGTTAAATGAAATTTGGCCATAATGATTATTATTAGGTAAGATGAAGTCAAGAATGAATTAGATATTATGAGGCCTGCGCGATGGTTGTGGGTTCGATCGCCACATGGGGAAATTATTATATTTCAATCATAAAAGGTCATAATTTTAATATTATGATAAAGCGCGGCGTTGAGTTTTGAAGCTCAAAATTAAATATATTGTATTTGGGGCGCAATGCGGATAAATACATATCTTTAAAAAATTGCAATGGAATCCACATACGTCTCTTGCTTGTGTTACTCTTTAACCAGTCCTCGTGGCGCTACACCAGCAGCATTAATACAATGCTTATCACCACTAACATTATAAACTTGAACAGTTTGTTACCTTAAATGTGCTCGTGTCAAGAACTACTGGTTCGAATTGAAAAAATATTTTTGTTTTGCATAGTCCATTCATCGAGAAAGACTATATTATTCCATCACGTTAATGGGCTCGATGTAACCCACTGTACTTCCGGTCAGAGTTATCTCGGGCATTTGGAATCTATTATGTTTTACACGCATCTCTTAGTCATTTCTTTTTAATCACAAAAGCGAATCGCAGATAATGTTAGTCTAAAATATTCTGAAGTTTCCAACTATTATATTTATTATTATTTTTAGAATGTTTGCACAATCGATTATGACAGTTTGAAAGGCAACATACAAGTATAAATATCTCTCTCGCATACCAAATTGATATATTTCCTTACACCATTCAATCTACAATAAAACACGCGTGTTATCTAACACCACGATTACAATTTCATTCGTCTTCGAACGCCTTAAAAAATAACTCAAGTAAAACCAATTTATTCGTGAAATCGCGTTACTCGTTCCACAGCCGTGGGCTACGCGAGAATGTTTGTTGCCACCCCTTGAACAAGTAACTTTTTAATAAAATTTTGAATATTCAAAATAAGGGTTGCGTTGTTTAATTATTAATTAATGTAATTTTGTGAAATTAAGTAAGAGTAATATTTGGTATGTGACAATTTAGTAGATGAAAGAAAACTGACAGTCTATAAAGAAAAGTTGCAATATACGGGAATTTTCTGTTTAAAATCAAATATATACATATTGTACTATAACAGAAGCCAAACTGTAACCATAAACATTATGATTGTGGGTTCGATTCCCACTGACATCGAGGGAATGTAAAATAATTTTACTGTCGTCGCACTAATAACAAGCGTGGCAACGCGATATTTCGACGATTCAGCGGGCACTAGGATCTAGGTAATGGAGTGGCATAACACTAGGTTACTTTTACCTTCCCTGTTTTATATGTGTTACAGAATCTATAAAAATAAAAAAATAACATTTTAATACAACCAGGATTCATTGTTTAATGGATCAAAATTTAGTCATTTAAAAATTATTTCTTATATTGTCTTCATATTTAAAGTATGTGCTTATAAAATAAATATGCTTTAATTATTTATTAAAAAAAAGAGATTACGAAGTAATACAAAATGTGACAATAATTAAATATAAATATATAATATTTTAGTTTATAATTAATTACTATACTTATAATAATAACAAGCATTAAAAATGAAATACCCCACAAAACCTGAACTCTATATACCCCATAAGAAACAAACTGAAAAGCACTATCGAAAGCTAACAAAAAAATATTTACTAAATATTATTTTTATATACCGAATAAATTAAGCAAATAAATTAGTTATCCGATGTCTAGTCCCGCGGCCGCGGGCTATTGCGTAACTGGAATACCAAATTGTTAATTAAATTACAACTTGGAAAATTACACGAGCTTCGAATTGTTTATGTTAAGATATAAATAGCACTTAGTTTGTATTCGGATTCAAAGATTTTGTATTTTAAGGTTTTGTAGAGCTGTATTTTTATTTATGTATGCATATATACATCGAACATATACACCCAAAGAATCAAGGATGACTTTGACCCACGTTTTATGATCTACAATATGCTGAACATGAAGCTGAAAACGTAGTTCCAGGTTCTCGAAAATCATGTAAACTCAGACCTCAAAAGTTACATAGAAAGACAACATATACTTGTGTTAGTTGCTATCGTCCTGTTTGCCTACAATGTTCAAAGCGATTGTGTACCGATTGCCAATAAAACCTTATGTTTAGGTGTTGTCAAAATTTTATTTTAATAAATAAGAATTTTTTTTTCATATTTTTTTTTCAATTTATACAATTTATATTTAGTTTAAAAAAAAAATTTATTTTATTGTATGTCTTTTTTATAATATTATTTTCTTAAGAGTCCTGCCATGTTGCCAAATACTGAAATTATGACTTGAAGTTCCTTAAATCATCGTGATACGTAAAGTTTAACTAAAAGTTAACAGTGTCTCGAAATACGACTGAAGGCGGAGAACGTTCAAAACTAGGCTATCTCTCCTACCCTGCTAAATGTGAAATAAAGCATTAAGCCACATAACATTATTCTCAAAATAACGCCTAACTTCATACAATACGAATATGTCGCTGTCCACTGAGCGACATGTCACGTCAGCCCGCATTACGTCACAGCGTGACGTCATTACTCACCCCGCCCCATCACTAGCACGCAATATTTTATAGCACGCAGTTTTATACCGTCCCGCTCTTTTTCTCCAGAGTCCTATATCTTTAAATTTGTTGGGTTAAATGTTAATGGATTTCTATTTATCAGTTTAGATTTTTGTATTGTTTATTTTAATAAACAATGATTGGCTTTTTTATTGTTTTAGTTATATTATGTAAATTATAGACTTACAATAAATTATTATTCTATATTATTAGTGTTTTCTTCAAGGACCCAAACAATGTGAGGCATAATATATAAGAAGAACAATTTCACTATTTTGAAATTAAAATAGTAACTTTTTAACTTATTGAAACATGAGCAAGAAGAAGAAGAAGGAATTAAATATTCAATAACATTTAAATAATAACATAAAAAAATATTTATTATAATATATATAATTTGTTCAAACTTAATTTCAAAAACTATATTCTGAAAGTTATATTTTTTTATAAATTTAACTCCCAGCAGCTTCTCGAAAAGGTCACTGTAGACACTGGACTTGTTGCTGTACATCGGATATGTTTTTTTTTCTCAGCTTCATGCTATATCCCGCATGTAGGCAACTTAAGTATGTAGAAGAGTTAAGATTCTCAGCTTTTCACTTGCGTGTGTGGGCAGAACTCAACGTCGCGCTTTACCTCGACACCAGCGCGAAGAAATAAAAATATTCATTTCCTCGAGTGGGAATCGAACCTTCAACTTGATGAACCTGAGTTTACAGTCATACGCTTGTGCCCCTTCGTCACGACTGGCCTTATATATCGGATATGTATTATATCTATCGGAATCAATTTATATGCAAGATACCAATCGGCTAGCGATGACCATCTCAATCTGTCAGTAATAAGTGATTAAAAATTCAGACAGATTGACATACAATTGTACGCTCATTAATTGATAAATATTAGAGTCCATCGTAGTCGCCTGTAGCAGCTCAACGTCTGGCTACGCGATGGTTATGGATTCGAGCCCACGTGTGGAATCGCCTCACTTGATTCGGGGGAATTTCTTCGCTCGGGTAACAAGAGCAAGCGCAGCGTTGAGTTCCACTGTTCAGTATATGACATCACGAAAATTGGGCAACAAAAACAAGAAAAAACAAAGTAAATTAGTAAGGAGCTTGTAACACAAATTTAAAGTTATCTTTTTAAACGTCTCGAGAGATAATGAACTTGTCTTTATAACTTTAGCTTCAGATACCTAAGACCACCCGTTGTTTAAGCATGATGCGAGGATAAGGGCCCCAGCGTCTTTACTCTTAATTGGACATTCCGATCAAGGAAACATTATATTGTACAATACTTAAATATCACCCCTATTTTCAAAGCGCACGATATATTATCGCTTGGACAATATATCGAACAAAGAATGACATTTAATATTAAAAGCTATTGTTTCTGGATTACCATGTATTTCCTCTATTAGTTGACGTGTCATGTCGTTGGGTGTTTTAAATAATACTGTATTTGAGTTGTAGTTTTTAGAATCCGACTTAATGCTGTGACTTAGCTATTATGGTATTTATTTTTGAAAGAGCGTCTATTGTAATAACTATTTTGAAGATATTTATCACCTTTTTAATCGACTTGTGTAAGAAAAGGAGGTTATTAATTCAACTGTATTTTTTTTTATAAAATACCTCAGAACTTCAGACTGGGTGAACCAATTTTGATTATTCTGTTTATTTATTTGAAAGCTAGTGCTTCCCTTGTGGTCCCATTTTACATAAGTCTTAAATTTGCATTAAGTATGTGTGCGACAAATGGACGAATAACTCGTTATATCCCAGATTTCGATGATTTTTATTGGAAAGGATACACTTTGAGGGTAATTCGATTCTTTTTTTTAACGTCACGATATATCGCGCATATAGCTAGTTAGATAGAGGCCTAGTGTTAAGACACTTTCCCATCCACCACCTAATATTGAAGGCGTTGTGTGTTAAGTAGTGGAACTTATCGCCGCACTTTGTCTTGTAAGCTTATAAAGTTTGGTAAATGCTACATTTTCTAAGCAAATATGAACCTTTCTTTTAAAATTAGCTCATTATTCTCCGTGTTTTATATAACAACATATTAAAATTTTATTGTGTAATTTCTATTCAAAATTTTTTTTCAGTTTTTCAGTTTTATTCGAAAATAAGACTGAGAAATTTAATAAATTTAAGAAACTGCAGCATTATTAAGTAATTTAGTTTGCCGCGTACTCTGTCCCTCATAGATGGCGGGAATTACAGTTCTGCATACGTAACTAGTCATTCCAGGGGTACACAACTAAAGTACTTAAGTTTACTTAAGAGAAACTGTTAAGAAGCTCTCAATGACCCTAGTGTAACTGTAATAGTAAACATGACCATACATTTTTTATATAATATATAAAAAGTAATTAATTACATATTTTAATATAATATTGTAGTGAATATTAACTTTTAATAAAATTAATTAATAATAATATATACAAATACTACACTATATTCTATTTTCAAATTTACTTAAAACTAAAGTTAATATTTATATTTATTATAATTCATCCGCACGCAGCGCATTCGCAAGATAAACTTGTTTCGAGTTTTTTTGCTGTGCGTGACGTAGCCTGCTTGCTAGCTACGAGTAAAGAGTCGGCTACTATCGCTTGCGACGTTCACTTGTTTTAATATTGTACTCATTGCTTGTTTTCAATTTTAAGCCTTATCTTCTTACTAATACGTATCTGTTTCGCTTATCTGTTTCTTTTACTATTTCTTTAAATTTCTTTATTTCCTTCTGTGAGTGTGTAAAATTATTCTCTTGTGTATCTTCTTAAAGTGTAAATAAATTTGGACAATTATTCCACAAAATTTTTGAAATTTAATTTCACTCCATAATTGAAAATATAAAATATTATTAAATAGCGTAGTTCACAAAAACCGCTATAATATAATTTAAACAATCGCCATGTAATTTAGTTTGTTACATTAGGTTGTGGGTGCGATTCCTATTCAGGGGAATAATTTATTTTCATTTTCTTGCTTTGGTAAACAAAGCGTTATGTTGAGTTCCACTACTGTTCACGCAATGTTTTCAAAATTGGGCGTGCGAGAATGGAGTGTCTTAACACTGAATTCCACATACATACCCTACTAATTATGCTGTATTGCAAGAAGCTACATTTAAGATTTTTATTTGTACATTTAATTTTGTAGATGATAACTGGTTTTAATTGTTCGATGTATAACTATTTGTATCTTTTGAGTGCATTGACTATTATTAAATATTAAGGAATGTATTCCTTAATATTTGATATTAATTAGTTGTTTTCAAATCGACGCGATAGTCGACGGATAGTCGGATAACGAAGAGATCTTACAAAAGTTCTGTTTTTAACTTTTAAGGTACGGAACCCTGAATATAAAAAAAACTAATTAATAAAAAACATAAAATTTAATTTTAATAATAATTTTCTTTATAGCGAAATAATTATTAAAATTATTTTGCTATTACATAAATTAAAAATATTTTTGTTTAAAGTTTGGTTACCCCTGTCTCAGTTAGCTAGCATCTAGCTAGAGAATTCGCTGTGGACGTGGATGGAGCACAAGCATTAGTCTAATGTTCAGCGCTTTAGGGTGAAAATGGCGTGACGGTGGTTTACTCGATCACTTTATAGTGTCGTAACATTGACAGGCGATTATAACCGTTATAGACGTTGTTATAACGTGAACTGCTGAACGTTGACATTTAATATCGATCCATATTTGAATTTTGTATTAAAATAAAATAAGTTCTAATCCAATTATATATTTCAATAACAATTTACAATTATAATATGAGGACATTGTTAGATACTAAAAGTTGAAAAAATGGAGCACATGTCATTTTATTTGCACCCTTACAAAAAAACCACGAAACACGTGTTCAATAAAATATTTTTAGTTAACAGTTTGAATTTAAAATTTTATAAAAATCGGTGGCGACTTAAAGACTTTTCCATATAAACTTTCAACCCCTTATTTGTACCTTTAGGGGGTGAATTCTAAAAAAACCATGAAACACGTGTTCAATGAAATATTTTTAAGTCTGAATTTCAAATTTTATAAAAATCGGTGCCGATTTAAATTTCTATCTCATCCCTTACCCATATTTCGTCACTTTACGGTTAAAATTTTTCAAATTCCCTTCTTAGTGGAAGTCCAGATTACGAAAATAAACATCTGTCCAAATTTCACGTTTCTACGCACAGCGGTTACGGCTTTGCGTGCGTCTTACCTCGGTCAGTCAGGTACGTGTCCTTTTATATATATATAGTTTAAAATAAACTCTGTGCTACAATCACTTCTAAAAATGAAATATACCATTAGGTTTATTCGCGAAGCATGGCGTTGTTATCAGAGTAAGAAACACTGGTAGTAACTTGAGTTCCGCCACTCAATACGGAATGTACAAAAATAATTCGGAAAGTGGAGAACAGAGTGTCTAAACATAAGGTTCCCTTTGCCAATTTAGTTAAATGCAAGATACAGCGTGAAAAAGAATAATTTTTAGAACTTTTTGATCAATAGCAACGATTTTTTCTAAAAATAATGGATCTGCTGCATTTATGAGGAAGTAATGACCCGTGGGGTCTAATTAATTATCCCCATAATATTATTTGGCCTACTTTCCTCTTTCCCCGCAGGATAATAAATTGTTATTGCTCATAATTTTGCTTCCTACTTTGGTAAACAATCGCTCACGATATCCAATCTACTATATCGTATTTTCTATAAGATGAATTGTGGTTATAAAGTACACACAAGTTTGTTGGAAGTTTCATTGAATTAAATAATTATTGTTTAAAAAACATGAACACAGCACACAATGCGGCGGCGGTAGTCCAATGGATATCATAATAGAAACGGAGTGTTTTATCTCAGGTTCCTAGGTTCCAAACGGCTACATGCGGAATACAGTGTTAATCTAAAACCAATGTAGAATGATTTGTGGTAGCAATATTTTAAAAATGAAGCGAGAAAGACACAATCATGTAATGTAATATTTGGACAACGCGGCGCTTTGCCTGGACACCAGAGCGAAAAAATGAAAATATTAATTTAATTAAATATTTCTTTTCCTCGAGTAGGGATCGAACCCACAACCAGTTACGTTTACAGTCACACTTTGTGCCCCTGCGCCACGACCGGTGTGATATAATCGAAATGTCATTATATATATAAATAATATATTCAGTACTTATTCAATTACCCAAAATCAGCGAACCTTTATCCCAATTGGGCTTTCTTTTCATTTTATTAAGTAGTACAATTGTAACATTTGCTCAGAATTTGTATGAGCCAGCTTAATATCGCCCGTTTTACAAGAAAGGAAAAGGAAAAAAGCAGGTGTATTTTCACAAATTGTTCAGGCTTATATTGTTTACGAGTGCTGCATACTCGTGAAAAACTACATATCGCATTGAAAGGGTTATTTTTCCAAGTGATACTCAGTGCCTTTTTGTAACATACGCGCCCAACGTTACATGCCACACGATTTTCTACTTTTACTTGTGAAGATAAGGTCCAAAATGGATTGCTTGTGGGTGTTAAGAGGAAATGAGAATATTTAAGTTTGGCGTGTGAAAAGGTGATAGCCGCAGAAATGAGGCGTGATGTAGCACGCGTCTTCTACGCAACTCCTTTATGTCCATGTGTTATACTCGTGTATACATAGAGAGAAATGTTTCATGTCACGTATTACACTGTTTTACTTGGTGTTTTTTAAAAGTAAAATGACATTAAATGAAAGATCGATTTAACATTAATGGCTTTAAAATTTAGTGAGATAAAAGAGTCCATAAATTTGCAATTTATTACATCAGACAACTTGCCTTCAGATTTAGAATCTCTAAGAATACAATTTTAACAATTCATTGTAATTTTATAGTAGGTACGTTTTTTACATATTTTTCAGATTCACATTTTGTCCAGCAGGGTCGACAAAAGGAACCTAATATTAATGCAATTCGTTTTCCACTTTCAAGTCTATTTCTCCACTTCGCTTTTATTTACCAATGAGGGCAAATCATTAAATAATAATCTAACCCATAATATAAATAACGCGAAGACGCCTATTGGCCTGTTTTATATAAATAAATAAAATATCTCGCATATTTCTTTTCCACACTAAATGGTGGCAGTGTCGTCGTTATAGCTGAGCGCGTTGGTATTTTCTCTACTTGCAACGTGACAACACATTTCCTGTTTAGTAACAATTTGATTTTCAAAATACGATATCATCATAATATACGTTATTACAGAAAGTATGAATTTATAACTAAGCTCGACTTTTTTTATTCAAAGTTTGTATTCTTGTGAGTTTAATACTCTGTTGATAAGACACACTCACACTCTATTTATTTATTATTTATAATGTTATAGCGTAACATAACACTGCACATCACACAGATGGAATCCTTGCAATAAAATTACAAAAACAAAATTAAACATTATCGAGACGACAATAATATAACTAGTTGTTAGTTGATTGCTGAAATGTGTATGGAAATTTGGTTAAATTCTCTTCTAGGAAAGTACTTAAAATACTCAATATTATATGTTATTGACAAGAAACGTTAAATTCGGAATATTGAGTGAGTGACTGAACTCATCATTACATTTTATCTCATCAGCGTGTGGAAAAGAAAATAATTGATTCCTCCATGTGGGAATCGAACCCACATCCTGTAGCGTTGATCATCGAACACTGTATTATGACGTCTGTAACTTGAAAAATTATTAAAATTTTGACATTTCAATTCCAAACATCATAATATGAAAAATATTATATCTTCTCTTGCTCTTTATATAAATAAAAACAACTTATTTAAATATCAGTATAAAAGTAACAAAGACAGGATCATCCCAAGAAAAGTATGCAAATAACGTTGTTTTGATATCCGCTATTGTGATTTAAAACGTTGGTGGAGGAAATTGGCTCGCAGTTTTAGTGTTCCACTCGTTCTAATTCGCCGTCGATTCTTTTGCTAATTGGTTCGTGTGAAAAGTTTAAAGTTATATATTTATATTCGCTGGAAGCGCTGCAAATTTATATTTTATTTATTTATTGTTTTTTAAACGATCTCTATATTATATAGATTGTTGTAGTTTGTGGTTAGGTGGTGTGGTTAAGTAAGACTTTCCCATTCGTCACCCATTTTTGTAGACTTTGCGTCAATACGCAAGACAAAATGCGGCGTTGAGTTCCATCACTCAATAGTGGTGGATCTCAACGCCACACTTTGTTTACTAGATCGGGGAATTGAAAATAATTTTAATATGATTATTTTCCCAAGTTAGGATTGAGCATAGCTATCGCGTATATAATCAAACGTTGTCCCATTCTATTTTTATGACTTCAGTTTAATCAACATTGGTGTAGACTCAAAGTTCATATGTGTGTGAATGATCTATGTATGTGAGTGTAAACGTGGCGATGGCGGGATCGATTCCCGCTCGCGGGAATAAAATTTAATGTTTTATTTCTTCACTACTTCACGTAATGAGGTAAAACGCGTCATCGAGTTCCGCCACTCCACACCTTGCAAATTCGGAGGGAAGTGGGGAATTGCCTTTAGTTTTTAAGGGTTAAAAAGAACAGGTTAGTGTAAATAATAATGAAATTTTAATTAAATAATATCAATTTCATGATTGCTGAGTTTCTTGCGTCGGTTCTCCAGTTGACATAAAAAGTTTAATAACAACATATTAGAGTTTTATATTAACTTTCTTTTTTTTGTGGAGTGTGGAAAATTGTATTCAATGAAAGTAAATAAATTAAATTAAAATAAAATTATAAAATAAAATGAATATGTTTGATCCAGAAACTATATGAGGTCACCTGAACGAAAAGAAAAATGCTAGCTACGAAAGTGACACTTGTTCCACTCAAATTAGAAATTCATTCGTTTTGCAAGTATAATTTATTGGCTTCGAATTAATTGGAAATTGGACGTGACACGCCGTCTAATACCAGATAAGTGAAGTAAAGACTTCACTGCTGCTTCCTTATAGCATTTGTTTTAACTTTTTGCATATACTTATATAAATGTATATTTTTTATTTCTTTCTTTATACACTATAAAATTATAAAAATCATAGTGATACATTAAGAGGTTTGATTATTAAATTTGAGTATATATCTCGAAAAATCGTAATTTTCAAACTAAAAAAAAATACTTCCAACTCACGAACGAACTAACCAGGAATATATTGAGAGCTAGTTTTCGATAAAAGTAGGTGCGAGATTCATAATAGCGAATTCTGTGTACAGTTTGGTAAAATATGTCGGCTTCTCTATAATTATTAACAATTAATTTTCTAGAACGTACTTTGTAGGCAACACTAGTGAAATAAGTTTAGAATTTGGTTATATTAGAAGGTGAGCGTCAATATAATATATTAAAAGACCCCCTTTAAAGCTTACATTTGGGTCGCAAGTTCCAGTTCCAGTTCCACTGCTCTAAGCTCTCACTTCTTCTGATTAATTTCTTGTAATGAACTTAGGATAAGTACCATGCACATACTCGTGCTTATTACTTAATTTACATAAAACCTGCTTTTAAAATATCAAATTCGTTTATGGGAATAAGCTAATACCTTCTTTGTATAAATTTAAATTAAGATTATCATGCCTAGATCCTAATTTTAATACGAAAAAATAATATATAACCATGACGTAAATTATGAAAGAGAAAGAAGTACCTACCTACTCTAATTTTTATTTTTCGTTTGATTTTTTCCCAACAGAAAAAAGAATTTAATATAAAAACAAGATGTTTTCCAATCTACTTAAAAGGTGTACTTGACTCGATAGCAGCACCTGTCGAAAAAATGAATCAGGAAATCCTCTGAAGCTTCCCCGTACCGGGCACTTCAAGGTATTAAGAAGATTGTGGACCAAACCTTGACGCCTCGAGTGTGAGCGAACAATATAATGCGTAGGCCATTCTTCATAATAACCAGTATAAATTGAACTAGTTAGCTATAATATTTTATTTTTCTTTAATATCAACTTAAGCCGGTCCCTCTCCCGTTTAAAAGACTCTTCAAAATCATTATTCTAATTGCTTTTTCGTACAGGAGTCGAACGTCTACTGTAGGTTTACTCTTTCGAGGGCCATCGTGTTTTCGAGTGAAATGGTGGAAATTAAATTATATAGTGGATGATGTTTTCGAGATTAAACTGTGATAATGGATCTTTTGATGAGTTTAGATTATTTTTTCTTGTTATGGAAAATCGTAATCCAATATTTATATAATACTGTCTTTTTATTTATTACCTGTTTCTTTTTAACATGCTTTTATATATAGATAGGTTGAGCTGTAACTTAGTAACTATGTAAAAAAATCTAAGAATCTAATTTGTTATCTGGAAGCTTGTGAGTTCGATTCCTACTCGTGAGAATGAATAATTTTTACTTCTTCGCTCTTGTAATGAGACAAGAAAAATTATCTACTATTACTACTACTACTTTGTTCTTATCAAAAATAAAAATGGAGAACGGCTTTTCAATTTCTTTAAGAGAAAGGAATTCTTCGTAAAAGATTCATTAAACAATAATTAATATTTAAAAGTATTTCAAAAGTTGTGATAAATATTTTATACCAATATATCTCTACAAACTACCAAGTAACGAGTGACAAATGAACCATAAATTTACATCGCGAGAATGATATAAGATATAAGCGCGCACTGCGACCGCTAATAGCGAGCGCCAGTGAGTTATACCGGTACTGCCCCATGTCGCGATTTTATAATGCAAGGCTAGTGATGGCTGTAAACTTGTGGTGATTAAAGTTTTGTTGTCGATTTATTGGCAATTAAAGAAATGTGTGAGGTAGTGAGGGATAATAAGTATTCTTTTTTCGGTTAAGGAGTTATTTATATTTTTTCATTTTTAAAGGTTAATAAAAAATACACTCATGTTTTTAATATTTTTGAGTGTTTTGTGTGAGTGAAGTGACTTTTGTTTTGCACAAAGAATTTCTGGTTCGGTAAACAACTATACTATAGTTTTATAATAGTGCATTATGAATAAACAACGCCACGGTTTAGCAACAGTCATCTCGACTTTGAAACGTTGGCGTCATTTATATTAAGATATTCAACACTCGCGACTTAGTAAGCGTGGACTTTAAGGTGTAAAATGGAAAATCCTGTTTTCCTCCTGTTGCCTTAAGAATTTCGAAAAATCATAACCTACTATAGGTATATTATGATCAACGTTTAACTTTTTAAGTTCAGTACTTTTGAAGAGCTTTATATAACAGGAAATAAATATTATTTACACTGCAGCAATTGCAGCGTGAATTTTTTATAAGAAAATGTCGGTCCCATCACTATTCGGAGGCATAATACAAAGAGAGCCATTAAAAACACTATCACTATGTGGTACACCATGTAAATCGAGCAGATACGTCACTAGTCTTGTAGTTGTAAACTATTACCGACGTATTTGTATAAGGCTTTGTATTCATATGTATGAATATAACAACTATTTTTTTATTACGTTGTACAACTTATGTAGATTTATGAGGCCAGTCGTGGCGCAGGGGCATAAAGTATGACTGTAAACACGTCTGGTTGTGGGTTCGGTCCCCACTCGAAGAAATTAAATATTTATTTTAATATATTTTCATTTCTTCGAGACAAAGCGCGGCGTTGAATTTCTCCACTCAGCAAGCAATACTTCCAGAAGTCGGCGAAAAGTAGGAAATGGAGTGTCTTAACACTAGGTTCCCCCTGCCTACGCTGCTGTGTGCAGGATACAGCGTGCTCTCCAAAGGACATGTATGAGAGGTGACATTGGACAAGGCGAAAGAGATATGGAGAGATAGCGTAGCGTTTGGCACTCCGTTCTCTCTGGTTACCCCATAAGTTATAAACTGTTAAGCTCAAAAATGTTTCTGTATCATTTCAACTTTATAGTATAAATACAGGGTGGAATTATTCGGTTCTATCTCACGGGAAAACGTCACAGTTCTATTTAGGGAAATATTAATATTAAATATTTCCTGGTTTGAATATGCAACGCGCGTTTACCATTAACACTCATTGTTTTTCAAAACAAATATCATTTCATAATAATGGGGCAATTTCTACTTGTAAACGGTTTGATGATAGGTATACACTCAGGAAAATGAATTAATTACTCCTACGCCATTCACGCAATGTTTCAAATTTTGGCGGCAACTGGAGACCATCAGGCACAAAGTGTGGCTGAAAACGCAACTGGTTGTGGATTTGATCTACACTGGATGAAATGAAATATTTATTTAAATTTATATTCCCATTTCTTCGCTCTGGAGCACAGGCAAACCGCCGCGTTGAGTTACGCCACTCATCACGCAAAGCCTCCAAAATTCGGCGGCAAGTGCGGAACGAAGTGTCTTAACACTAGGTTCTTTCAGCCTACCTTGCTGTGCGGGATACAGCGTGAAGATTTGATTAATAAGAATTATTAACTGGAGAACAGTATGTTTTGATACTAGTTTCTCTCTGTCTACATTGCAATGTGGGTACGTAAGTACGTGAAAACTGACTGTGGTTACAAGTATTTTTATGAAAATACATTTGCCATCCAGTTAGTATTTGATTTCCTTTGAAGTAAGGTTGTGCTTTCTTTAGGAAAAATCTCGTTCACTTTTACGTTTTCCCACATGCCTTTATGAAAAAATAGTATTTGTAACGCAGTTTTCCAATTACTTTGAAAATACATAGATTTTTGTTACATAAATTTTACATTTTACACATAAAAATTTTTTAGGTGCTCTATAGACTAAATGAACGTACGTTGAATTCTTGAGAATGATGTGACCATATCATAATTACGCATAGCAAGTAGTTATAATATGATAAAAATAATGTCCTTTTAATTAAAACATATTGGTGTAATTTACGATGATTGCAAAAGTTTAATCAATTCAAGGATTTAAATGAATTATTAAACATGTGTACTCAGTATAAGTAACTCGATGATATATTGTGATCGTTCCGAATGCGCCCAGCAGGAGGTAGAATGTGCACCAACAATGGAATATTTGAAATTGAACTTTGACACACTCTACATAGAGTTCGTGTTTGTCCACTTACATTATCACCAAAATCGCAAAACAAACGAAACTTAAACGTTATTATTGTAACAATTAAGGAAGATATAACGAACGAGACAAGGGCGAGGTAGTTTGAGTCGTAATTCCATTTTGTAGGGTTGCTTTAAGTTATGACGGTGAAATGCAAAATTAAATGATAGCGAGTAACATCTCCGTAATATTTTTCATGTTACGACAAGTGATAATAATTTACTTTGCTTTTAACTTGGCTCTTTTTTTCCATGTTTCCATTGTAGCGCTCTGTGTGGCTTTTTTAATAGAATCCGTGAAGGTTTTTTTTATTTAGCTGCAATTGCCATTTTCAGCCATTTAAACTGAAACTTTTTTAACTTTACGCCGTTAAATGCAGCCACAGACTGTTTTAACAGGGGAATAACCGTAGATGGTATTTCTGTGATAATGCTCTTGTAGTTAATTGAGTTTGACTAATAAATTTATGTTTTGTGTTCAATTTCGTTGTATCTTCTTTTCATAACTTTATCTTTTCTGTTTTATAAAATTACTAGAAAGTTATATTTTGTAGGTATTTCCCATTTTACTTGGTCTATCAATTATAATTTCTGAAAGTTAACACCTAAAGTCGAGACCAATTGTGGGAAAAGGGTACGAGCGTGAGACTGTAAACGATAGGTTGTCGGTTCGATTTCCATTTAATGTAAACATGTATTTCACGGGCCATTATCCGAGCTTAGTGGAAAAATGTCTACTCTCGCTATTGGCTTTCATATTATGACATGGTGCGTACGAGATGAGTATATACATATATTAAGGATGAATCAGTCTTATTTTAAAATTAAAATAAATAAATCAGCTTCACGCTGCATCCCGCACACAGCAGGGTAGGCAGAGGGAACCTTGTGTTAATACACTCCGTTCCCCACTTTCTGCCGAATTCTGGAGGTATTGCGTGTTAAGTGGCAGAACTCAACGCCGCGCTTAACCTCGACACCAGAGCGAAGAAATGGAAATATAAATTTAAGTAAATATTTCATCTCCTCGAGTGGGGATCGAACCCACAACCAGTCGGTTTTGCAGTCACACCTCGTGCCGCTGCGCCACGACTGGCCTGGCATATTTTTAAATTAATACAAGCAAAGTCATAGTATAAGGTCAATATCTGACAAATAATAGCTACCAATCCCTTAATAAAGGATAATAAGTTGGATAAAGCGCTCAGATCAATAAGCGTGGCTCGCGACCTCTCAGTGCCTCTTGATAAATTGATTCCTTTGTCGTTCGACTCCTTTCATTGTTACAATGTCGATGTGTTCTGCTGGCGAATTGTGAATTGGTTCTTAGACTTTAGTATATAATGTGGAATATAATTTAGCGCTAAGTTTTAGATGGTGGTAAAATTATTATTTTCTTTTCTTCACGCTGTATCCCGCAGTAGTAGGGTAAGCAGAGAGAACCTTACTTTTCTTATCGTGAGTGAGTGGGAATCGATGCCATGCTTTAACTTGTTATTACAGCGAGAAAATGGAAAAAAATCATTGAAATTCCCCAAATGGAAATCGAACCCATTGCGCTTATAGTCAGTCAGACGCTGTGCTGTTCCCCTGAATGGAATTGGTTTTTTGTAAAGTGCTTATAAAATATGTATTATATTCATGTAAATGGTTTTTTACGATTTGACTTTTCTTATAGTTTTATTTCCCGTTTATATGGTGAAAAAAAAATATAAACGTTCTTCAGCTTCACGCTGTATCCTACACACAGCAGGGTAGGCAGAGGGAACCTAGTTTTAAGACACTTCGTTCCCCACTTTCTGCCGAATCTGGAGGCATTGTGTGTTGAGTGGCAGAACTCAAACGCCGCGCTTAACCTCGACACCAGAGCGAAGAAATGGAAATATAAATTTAAGTAAATATTTCATCCCCTCGAGTGGGGATCGAACCCACAACCAGTCGGTTTTACAGTCATACTTTGTGCCCCTGCGCCACGACTGGCCTCAAATATAAACGTATTTTTTTTATAAAATAAATGATCTTTCTTTCAATATTAGAAGAAAATATAAATGGAAGCATTAAAAATAAACCTTATAAGTAGAATAAAAAAAAACATTATCTAAAAAGACTTATGATCAAAAAGCTTTTCACATACAATTTATTTGTGGTTCAATAAAAATATGAGTGAATAGAACGATATGAAAGGGACTACTATAAATTAATTCCCATGCAATAGCCAATTAGGGTGTTAAAGATTCCGATTAGAGGTTTTATTGGACCACAAATATTTCGCACTTTGTACTGTACAAGTCGACAATCCGTAGTCAGCTTCGTCGTTAGGTTTGAGTAACAAAGCCGCAATATATTTATATGTATTTTTAGTTAAGTAATGAGTAACTGGCAGACGGAATTATTGAATTTAGTGGAGTTCTATATAAGGAGAAGATGGGTTAAGGAAATAGATTTTTCATTATAAGGCTTAATGCTCCAACCTATAGTTTTTCTTTATGTCCACGCTGTATCCCGCACACAGAGTAGGCAGAGGGTACCTAGTGTCAAGACATTCCGTCCGCCACCTTTTGCCGAATGCTGGCGGAACTTAACGCCACGTTTTTGTTTCGTTACCAAAGTAAGGAAATGAATGTATTAAATGTTTTGTTTCCTCCAGTGGGAATTGAACCCAAAACTTGTTGCAATTACAGTCGCATGCTTGTGCCTCTGCTCTAAGGCTTGTTTGATTATTACCCATATAACTTGTTATTTACATTTACTAATTTAATTTAGTACATGCGTTTTAGTTACACAAAATGAGACATTGGATTTATTGCAAAAGATTTTCAATCCATATAAGGTTTTGTGTTCACTTATTCTATTTATAAGTATTTTTGTAATTAGTAAAATGTGCATAAAAAATATAACATATTATGTACAGAATTTTATAAACAAATAAAATGACATAGCTGGAATGACACGTAGGCTGTACTAATACCGGCTTTTAGCGTGAATATAAAATATATAACGTAGATTGTCATTAAGCCTCTTCAGATAAAACCTTATTGTTAAAACGATCGTAAAATTTAAATCCCCCCGAGTGGAATTGTTGGAATTTGAATATAATTTTTCTATAGATATTTTATAATAACCTTTTAAAGAGTTTAAATTGTAATGGATACAAGCAAGTTAAAAAAATTAGCTGAATTTTGAGAAAGTTAGCTTATGTTTAGAATGTTCTAACTACTAGTCGATAGTTATTATAATTATGCTATCTAGGTGCAATATATGCGTAATTGGTTAAAATTGAACCACTTTTTATTCATTATATTAAGCAGCTTCAGGCTTTTTACTACATATCCTGGGTAGGCAGCTGGAAACTAATACTATTAATATTTTCTGTTCTCACATTATACTCAATTTTCGAGATTTTCCGGGTTGTGAGGCGGAAATCAACGCCACCTTATCGAAACGGAGAAGTGAAAATATTTTTTAAATTTCATAATCGCTTCCCTGAGTGGTCATCACATCCATAGCGCTTACATACTGTCCTACTGCGTCACAATGGCCTTAATTAATTTCACATTGATCACAGTTTGAGCTTAAAATAAACTAAAACGTAAATAAGCTAAAATGTTATCAAACAGTAATATATACTAAACTATTATTTTTATAAGAAGATTTCACCGTCAGATAAGCCCAGCCAGCTACATCTATATTATACTTAAACTATTCAAATACACCATTTAACCACTGTCCCATTATATCTCAATTTCGACTATCACCACAACCATCGACAACAACTTGAAGACATTAAAGTTCAGTTCCGACGTAATTCAACGTGCATTTAACCGCATGCGGCCAAACAATTCCCATAAGGCTTTACCCCAAACGTCCCCCAAAATATCCCTAGCAATTTTATGCCACCGTAAAAGCTACGCTTACGTTATCTACCCATCTACCATATTGTACGTTTCAACGTGCTTGTTGCGATTACTAAGAGTACAGTGAGTTGTATACATACGGGCCTCTATTGGGTTACAACAGGTTGCGATTTTATAGCGTTTTTTTTGTTAATTTTATGATGGACATTGTCAAATTGTCGTAAAAGTAGTATTCTTAGACACAAACAAATTCCTTAGAATTTGTCTAAAAGAGTTTCATAAAATGTTCATCGTGGCGATATATAATTGTATAGTATTATAATCAAAATGTAATAATAATAAATCGCGCTTAGCGTTTGTTATGCTTATATTTCGGTTATGGTAGGATAGGCAGAGGAATCTAGTATTAAGACATTTCGTTCTTCACTACGCCCAATTCTCTTGGCAAAACTCAATGCTACACTTTACTTTTTATCAGAATGAGGAAATTAAATAAGTATCATTCCCCCGAATCAAAATCGAACCGAAAACCGACACGCTTACAATCATAATAATTTCACTAACTTTCTTTTTCTTGAGAAAAATACGTCCGTGAGTATATTTTGAGGCTTTTCCAGCAATAAAATTTGCATAACTACGCTCTTTGGCACGGCTGCAGTCTCTTATTAAATTTCCGCCCCTCAGAGAGTCATTAATGGTTTGTACTTAACCACCTAGCGGCGCACTGTTATAAATCATAAGGTATCAAGTGGTGGCGTTTACTAGTCCCGCTGACTTTTATAGCGTCTTGAGATGTGAGCCCGGGATCTAGGGAGATTACTGTAATCCTTTGTTTATTCTTATTTTTTATGCAACAATTATCCTATATGAAATATGCAAGTTTTGTTGTAGTAGTAAGTAGACTAAACGAGTATGTAAAATATTTTTTTCCTTATTAGTGACTATAAAACATTAAATTCGTAAGGAATTAATATTACTGTTTATGTGCACCTACATATTTTTCTTCGGTTTTTTATGACAGTGGAGGAAACTAACGTATTTTTTAAACAACACATAAAACATATGTATAATATTATCCCGTATGAAATATGGTAATTAAACCCACGACCTTTCTAAATCCTAACTAGACAGAACTACTATGTATAATTAAATAACATAGTAAACTTAAAAGAAATGTTTTGATCATTCACAAATTATTTTATCTGGTAAATGAAAGGAATGATTTATTTTGTCTGAAAATACGAAAATCTCAATATAGAGTAATAGGAACACGAGTTTAGATGTATGCATGTAATTAAGGTTCCACCCACCGCGCGTTTAAAATTGATAGTCTGTGTCAATGTGAAATGGAACGCAGATAACATACGACAGACATCATTTCATATCCAATTACAATACGCTCTCGAATTAACTATTCATTTAACACCAGTCATTCGATTGAATATATTGAAATGGATTCAGCGTGTATTATTATATTTTTGAGTGTTATATCTCACAGTTTTTCGGCTATTGTTCAATGGCTACCTTCTACCAGTTTTAATTTACCTGTAAATTTTGATAATGGAAAGTTACCTTGTTCGAAACAAATTGTCATATTTCCTGAAACAGTGAATAGTTCTATAATAATTGAATCTGAAACTTTAGTAAACGGGTTCATATTGCCAATAGACGGTGAATTCTTTCTTGAAGATGGCATGATAGAGTTTGGTCCGTCTGATGAAGATAATTGCACTGAAGGCTACGAACATTTTGTGGACAAATCCTACTCTTCCTGGAATCGTCCTGATGTTTGGGATTCACCAAAGTTCAATAAAGCCACACCAGATGCCGAGAGAGTACCATGTTATGACGATATTGTTGAATTTCCAACAGACAAAGGATTTTCTGTCATCTTACCAGATAAAACGCAAAAACTACGCGGGATTACAATAGCCGATGAGAGATATGATACAGTAGAACTTAAAGACTATGTTTTAAGGAACAAAAATCAGCTTCAACAGTTTTATCTTAATAAGTACGATGATACTGGTATCGTGATAGAATTCGAATTTTGTAAATCGCCTGCTGGTTGTCCCTGTCAGAAAGAGGTCCTAGATATTGACTGTGAAGCTAAATTTTGTCCTATTCCATCTTGTGTAGAACCAATACAACCAATTGGGCACTGTTGCAAAATTTGTGGCGGCATCCTTGTTTATAAAATTGATCAAAGCTTTCGTCTTTTTCCTTTTAAAGAACAAATTGAAGAAACATTGTCTAGTTATGGAGAAAATGAGTTGGTCTATCATGTTGGAAGAATTCCAGATGATCAAATTCAGTTAATCATCGTAGAGAACGGTGACTATACTGGTCGTAGTGCAGAGGTTGTAAATAATATCGCTAATCGTATAAAGTGGCACTTGGGATCGCAAATGCAAATAAGTGGTATTCCCTTTTACAAATCAGGTATGGGAGGTAAAATATTTATCTCTATATTCTTTATTGTAATTATAATAATGGGCGCTGTATACCTCTATTATTACAAACTACCAGATGTGAGGTTCCCGGTTATAGGCCGGGGCAACTTTACAATGTTTTCAAGATATGATCGCAGAAGCGAGAGTGTAGTGTCTTTGACGAGAAGAAGTTCAGTTGCTCCAATAGGAAGTGGCGCACCTACAGCCTTTCGAAATCCTTTATACGACTCTAAGAGAAGCAAATCTTCAGTGGAATCAACTGGTGACCAGTAATTAGTTAAGATATTTAAAAAAACATATTTTTCTTAAAATATTACGTGTTTAAAAAAGAACTTAATATTTTTTTGCTTAGTTTATACAACTTAATTTGAATCCATTAAGAAAAGTCATCGGTCTTATAAAAGTTTTTAAGTCAACAGTTCAAGACAAACCGACAGCAAAGTTTCGGCAAATGTTATAAAACTTGGAAATTCTATATTATCTACCAAATATAAATAAAGCAAAACAAATTCGTCTCTACTAAGACCAATATTGAATGTAGCCCTTTGTGCTTTTGCCCTTCCGCTCTAAATGTGAACTCAATCAATAGTATTGAGTTTCTTAAAACAGCTCAAAAGACACGACTGTC
This sequence comes from Heliconius hermathena, assembly GCA_013403705.1. NCBI lineage: Eukaryota > Metazoa > Arthropoda > Insecta > Lepidoptera > Nymphalidae > Heliconius > Heliconius hermathena. The sequence continues at coordinate 82,851 of JAAIXJ010000173.1, forward strand.
ATGAGAGTCATTAATCATTTCTCTTTGATACTTATTCTAAGAAAGAGAGAGCGCGAGATATGAAATGTATCCGAGAACGATATTTTTTAAATCTAGAGGTATATTGCTAACATAATTGTATTTAAATATTAATTGAGTTATATGTATGTTAATTTTGTAAGAATACGATGTCATTATTAAAATATTATTAATAATATTTAATGTAATTATAACTATCAATCATATTTAAAATTTATTTAAAATATAAATAAAATTATATTGTTTGCTCTTTGCCTTCAATTAATAATATACATTTCCTTTTAATATCAATAACTTCCATATTCCCAATAAACATAATACCTTCTCTTTACCTTCCCAAAAATAGTATCGCCCTCTAACCATACGAACGCTTTTCCCATTTCAACGCGAACAAAGCGCGTGCTCACGATCGGGCATTGTCGCCTGCCCATTGTTTTTGTGAAGCCTGATTTATGTCGCGCCGCGTTACGCGTCAATGACTCCACTGTGACATGTCTTAATGATGAAGATACGTATCTGTTATTGGTGGGTGTAGCTCAGTTGTTAGAACTCTTTGCAAGTGGGGGTTCGAATTGAAATAAAAAAGGCAGGTAATATTAATCTCGATGTCTCGAAATGGAATAGAAAGTGGGGAACAAAATGTCTTATTATTAGATTCTCTCTACATAGTTGCAGGATACATTCTTAAACTCTTTTGTCTTTGTTTTTGCTTTTGTTGTAATGTAAGTTATTTTGTATGTTTTACTTTGTAGAAGCTCTCGTTTAATTCGAGTCGTTAATTATTGTGTTGTCTAGACATTTGAAATAAACAAAGCTATCTCTGCCAATGACATTTGATCATTGAAAAGATTCGTGTAGTTTATTTGGTAGTTAGGAAGCCTGTGTGTACTATGGCTGCAGATTCGATTCTCAGTTTAAATTGCATGTCCCTAATTCAGCTAGAGAAAAATATTTGAAAAAGTAGAACGCTACTTTTTAGGAAACATATAAGAATTGGAACGTAGCGGGATTTAAACCGCGCATTTTTTGAAATTGTCCAAGCGCTCTGACCAACTAAGCCATACGTTCTCATGGAGCTACGTCGAAATTCTTATATGCTTGTTATAATTTATTTATGTTGTTAGTATCTCTGTTTGGGGAGATTTTTATAAATTTCCGCTACCCAAAGATAATAACTTAGAATTATCTCTTCTAAAATGCTCTTTACTAAATATTTTTTTACGCCGAAATTCTTATATGCTTCTTCTAAGTGTGGAAAATAACTTTAAAATTGTAAAAGATAGATCGGTGTTAGATTTCTCGACGGTAATACACGCACATAATGGCTGTAACATACAAATAAAGTATGAAAGAGTGAGAAACAAACACTAGATCGTATTTCACATAATAATGTAATGTAATAAATGATTAGAAGGAACACTGGGTATAATGAGAGAAGATGATGACCGATGATAGAGATACATATAAAAATATGTAAAATTTTATTATAATTCCATCAACACTACAAATCTACGAGTGTGTCAATTTTAAGAGTGGGATTTTTAAGTCTCAATTTTCTAATATTAAGTTTAATATCTTTTTGATTTCTGTAGATTCTTATCTAATACTCCCAGGTTTAAATTACACGCATTTCATCTGCGCTGATAGTAAGAATAGACCTCTAGCGTGAGTGATAGCAATTTTTAACTATATCTTTACGCGCGGGATACACCCGCTCATGGCACCGTAAAGATAAGGAATGTAGTATTAAGGTACTCTATTCCCATCAAGTCCTCTGTTTTCTTCATTGTAGGCTGAATTCTCGAGGTGCGTGTTGAGTTGCGGAACTCAACGCCGCACTGAACGAATGAATATATTAAATATTTCATTGACCCAAGTGGGAACCCAACCTACAACCGTCGCGTTTACAGTCGCACGCTTATACCTCTGCGTCATAACCGCCTTATGCTTTTTAAATATTATATTATTGTTCACTTAAATTTTATGATAGTAATTTCTCTTGGTTTATCTTATACTACTTACACACGTTACGATATACTGTTTTTTAAAAGGTAGGATTCGGTGGATAGAATAACTATATGCGATAATTGTTCAATCAAATTTCGGAAAATTTTATATTGAAAATATTGTGGTTTCTTTTTAACGGCTAGTGCAATTTTTTTGCCACCTTAGCAAATGAAGAAAAGCTGAAGGTGGAGAATGGAGTAATTGAATTTAATATTTTCTAATGCTAATTCAGTGTTTATAGTGTTTTGTTATATAATTTTCTATTTACCTGGAAATTTGAGTGACGCGTAAGCTAACTTTAGCTAAAATAAATCACTACACACAACAAAATGATTATTTTCCAAGTATAAAACAAAGTGAAACTTCAAAATGCTAGTTTCAAACTAGGTATGTGGACATTGTTGGCAAAGTTCCACTGTACGAGTACCAGTCCCCAGTTGCCGGCAAACTTCTTTACTACGTCAAATCTGAATTCTAACAAAAGTCCGGCGAACCAAATCGAATCAGTGCTCCGACATCAATCTATTTAGCTTCTCCAACGATTTGAAACACAAATGTGGAAGTTGTATAGAAGTGATATTTGTTATCTTTTTTTTGTAGTTTCACACCGTATCCTGAATTTAGCGGAGGGAACCGTGTACTGTGTTAGGACACTCTGTTACCCACGCACTGGTTGGCTCTTAAACCACTGTATTTTAGTGGCGTAAATGAATAATTAATTCCCAAGGGTGGAAATCAAATCCACAACCCTCGCGTATACAGTCAGGTCAGTGGTGTATTGTTTAGTCGCGACGGTCTGTGACGTGTATGTTAACATGAAAATACGTAATGAGGCCGGTCGTGGCGCAGCGGCACGAGGTGTGATTGCAAAATCGACTGGTTGTGGGTTCGATCCCCACTCGAGGAGATGAAATATTTACTTAAATTTATATTTCCATTTCTTCGCTCTGGTGTCGAGGTTAAGCGCGGCGTTGAGTTCTGCCACTCAACACGCAATGCCTCCAGAATTCGGCAGAAAGTGGGGAACGGAGTGTCTTAACACTAGGTTCCCTCTGCCTACCCTGCTGTATGCGGGATACAGCGTGAAGCTGATGAAAATACGTTTAAATCACGCTTAAGTGTAATATTTAAAAACAAGCTTAACGCTTTTTTTCCTGAACACTATAGACAAAGAGGACGTAATTACAAGAAACTGCGTTTTCCATTTTCCGGACTTATCGTGCAGTAAGGTGTAGTTGCTTACATCAATAATCTTGAATTATAACTGTGTGGGTGGGTCAATATTTTTTTATTGTAAATAATAAAAAAATCTATTTTATTAACTATATTGTTATGGAAACCGAAAAAATATGCGTGTTAGGCAGCTTTTAATTGCTATATTAAGAGGTGTGTCAAGAACATATACTGGTTTTCATACCAATACATACATGTACGCATTACCCATTGTATGTACCCATTTTCATACAAAATATGAAAATGGGTAGAAATTGGAAAGTGTAAGTATTATGATTCTGTTTATTTCTTGTCGTCTAAAACAATGTATTCCCAATCAAGTATAATACTTTAAAGCATATCAAAATACAAAAATAAAGTTTAGCTTAGTTACATTGTAACAAAATAAGTTTAATGTGCTATAACTTGTTATGGTTCCTTTAAAGTCAATCGTAAAGTATAAAAACTTAAAGTGCTCAGCTAACAATAGCTCCATACTATTTCTACTGACCTCTATGTATAAACCCAGTCACATTTCAAAACTATTTACCCGAGGGTCGTAATTCGATTACGAAGATCTTATTTTGCGATTCGAGAATAATTCGTAAAACGCATTCGGTTTCCACAATACCTACAATATAGTGGGGTGATTTTTCTTAAATAGAAAACTTGCTGGCTTGGCTGAGCTTTGTGGGAGATAAATTACTTTGTTAAAGCCATTAGCAATGAACTTTTGTAGTTTCTTACGTTGACATTAATGGGTCTTTAAGTTTTATTCTAGGAAGAGAGCAGAGAAAGCTCTTTCGTTTAGGTTTTAACAGTGGATAAAAATTTGATTGATATATAGAGGTTTTATCGTTTCTAAATGGCTGACGGAGAAGCTTAAAAAAATGCGGTCAGTTTATGCTACAAACGGTAAAATAAAACAAAATATAATACTACCTAACTATGTAGGTACTACTCCAGTATATCAAATCTACATTGGAATAGTTCATCACAAATGAATTTCTACGTATTAAAATTTTATATTATAGACTAATCTTTGCGCTGTAATGCAGTTTTATAGCTTCATGCTGGCAGCTTCAGCACCCAGGCATAGTGGGGTAGGCAGAAGCAACCTGGGAATTTAGTGTTGAAACACTCGGTCCTGCAATAAAATACCTAAGTTCCCTTCGCGTTCCTTATATGAACTCTGGAATCATTGCGTGTTCAATAGAGGAACGCAACGACGCGCTTTGCCTTTTTCTGTCTCCGTTCAAATTAGAAAAAGTAAAAGTATAATATGAACATATTGAACTCTGTCGTCGTGCAGGGGAGCAGCAGGTTGTGGGTTCAATTTCCACTCGAGGAAATGAAATATATATATATATATATATATATATATATATATATATATATATATATATATAATTTTCGCTCTGTTAACGAGACAAAGCGCGACGTTGAGTTCCGCTACTCAGCACTTAATGCCTTCAGAATTCGTAATAATGTGGGTGTGTCGTGTGTTTGTGTGTCTTAGCAATAAGTTCCCAAGTTCCTTCTGTCTACCCTGCTATGTATGTGATATAGCTTTAACCTAAAAAATATTAACACACTACTTTTTAGATTCAATCTGTATTACCCATCTTAAAGAGGAAAATTTGTGATAAGACAAAACGAAATGTCATATCTTTTTAATAAATTTTTTTACGTATTTAACTAAAGCATTTTCTTTAAAACAACGTTAGAGAACAATCCCTAGAACTAATCAACGTGCTAGCGCTAAGCATTCCTTTTTGGGGTCCCCAACGTATATTAGGAGTCTATTGTGCCCCGTTTAATAAGGCCATTCTACTTTCCACTCGCCTTATATGGCACCGTCGCACAAACAAGGTTAATTCACACGATCTATCGCATAGACGATCTTTTGTTTCGAAAGCGTTAGGTTGTCATTTGGAATGGACTTTAAGTTGTTAGTTAAATTATACTTGCTTTTAACAGTACAATTGTTCTACGTTACACGTTAAATAATGTTTGGTGTTGGTTAAATAGTGTGCGGTAAGTGAAGGTAATGCAGGTTCAATGTTCGATGATTAAAATTATGGTAGTTTTTTTGTATTTAATTTTGCAATCATTTCTGAAGATAATTTATTATTATAATAAGCTAGGTCCCATTTATGCATTTATTCATTGTGCATACAAACATTTATTATGTAAAATAGATTTCACAACAAGTGCTAAAAAAAAAGCGAAAAAAGAAAAAATGTTAAAAAGAAAAAAAGCGGACAAGCGCGAGTCGGGCTCGCTCACCGAGGATTTCGTACAGAAATTGGAAGTGTTGAGCATTTTCTGAAACTCGAGCTTAGCTTAGCCATGGTCCTTTCATGTTAAGGCTAAGGCTAGGCTTCTAATTTCAAGGCTGTTATTTTTAGGATTTACTAACAAATGTATAGTTTTCAGATTTTTTCCTGAACTAGTACTACCTGTAAATGCTGAGTACTAAATTTCATAATTGTAGGTTAACCGGAAGTATCTTATGAATTGTAATTTTCTTTTATAGTGTCGCAATACGCGTCTTCTCTAATACCTTTACCTTTTTTTAACGGTGATATCTTTTTTTTAAGTAAATGTAGGAATATGTTTTTTTAAGGAAATCAAGGAACCGTAGATCTGAGTATATAGTTTGAATTTCAACTCGATATCTCCAAGCGTTCCTGAGATAATGGCTCTTGACAGACAGACAGGCAGACAGACTGATAAAGTAATCTTATAAGAGTTCCTTTTTTCCTCAAAATGTACGGAACCCTATATAGTCAGTATTTATACAAAACTCGACATTTTTATTACACTTGTACTAACATTATACAAATGCATATCCATACAAAGGCTTTTTTGTACTTCCTTAATTTCTTAGGCAAAGAGTACCGTTAAGTGCTTAGAAGCTTTGCTTGTTATTTAGTACTCGCGCGAGATAATAGATGAGATGCAAACATAGCATTGAAAACTGTAACATTATTGAGAATATAAGGATTTTCTACGTAAATAGTTTGTTGTAGCTATTAGCTAATGCTTTTTAAGTATAATGGCAGTGTCAGATCTTACAAATTGTATTTTATGCTTTATTTAGATAATTTAATTTTTACGTTATAAGTTCCGCTACTCGTCTCAGTAATATTAAATGATTTTAGTGGATATGAATGCTGGAGAAGGTGGAGTATAGTTTTATTGGGTCTTTTCTTCTCAATATTAGATGAAAGAAAAGAGTAGAAAAGAGTAAAACACTCATTATATTATGATGAAATAGATAGAATTAGGTGATGCTACATTACGTTCTCATTTGTTTCAAATATAAATCGTAAGGCTATTCTAACGTTGTATAAATAATTAATATTTATCTATAAATAATAAATATAAATGTATAAATAATAATCATCTCAACAAGTTGTCACCAAGTAGTTTTTCTTCATCTTCATATTCATCATCGTATTCATTACCATCGAAAATATCATCTACACCATTTTCATCCAGATCACATTAAAAAATGACATGACAATGATTTGGACAGATGCAGTCCAAGGGTCAAAACTCAAAAATGTTGAACCCACTATTGTTAAAAATAGTGTGAGACAAAAATGGACTACTGAAATGAATACGTTCATCTGGCGCTCTTACCTTATTACAAGTCAATTAGAAATCATTTCTCAAAGTTACTTAAACTCATTATATCAATCTTTTAAACAAAAATAAAACAGTTTAAATGTTATATCTCTTATTAATTATAATTATAAAGCTTAATTTCTTACATATTAAAGCCTATATTTATTAAATATTTCACAAACATTATCCATTCTTAACACTTGTCACATAACTCGTAAATTTTTATCAACATCATCTGTAGACTCTTTTAAAAGAGACTTCTAAAAGAAAAAAATTAAATAATAATAATGATATATTTTTCTTAAAATGTTATATATTTTTATATTCAATAGAAATATAAATAAGAAATTTAAATTTGATAATAACCAAATTTAACAGATACATTTTAATCACTTATTAAAATAAACCAGTGCAATATTAAGGTCCATTTGTGACGAAATTAGTGACAAATCACTTCAATGTCAAATAGCTTACCAAGTAGGTTAACAGCTTAGCTTCGATCCCATCGGGTCTTAGTGCATACGTATTCTACAACCTACGACTAGAGAATTGAACGTGCAACCGTGCGTGAACGGAACTGATGTCCAGACGTGTACCATTTCCTACGAAGTTGATCGATTTCGTAACTCCCATAGTAAAAGCTAGATTTTGTTGTATAGCTTTTTGTATTATAAATATTATTGGAGTGTAACGACTTATATATTAATTCTTCAACATGATTATTGTAAAATAAATTATAGCGTTTATATTGATAATTTGGTTCCCCTAGACATTAGACGAAAATTTAGTTTTTTCTCGTCCCATACAAGAATTTCAAAGATACGACACTAAAGTGCTTCCTTCTCTTACTCAAGGACCTCGTATTGCAAATTACAGGGTTCTACGCTGCGTAATTACAGCTGTGCGTTGTCTGTGACTCACTATATAGCTTTTATATATCTAAATACATATAAGTATATATATTACACTTAGTATGCCGTGTTATTGTATATAAATTTCTATTTTATACAGTTTTATTCGTAGAAGACTTACTGATGTATTAACCCGTTCGTCACTAAGATTCAGTATTTTTCTCAAACACAACATAAATAGAAAATAGAATCTTGTTTTTCATATTTCTATCTTCACTGACTATATATTTATTTGAAATAGTTCATAAATTGACTTCCAACTACATATTTCGAACATAAAAGTATCATATTTAGATTTAAGTGTCACTCAGCCATCAGAGCGTTAAAACGCTTGATACTTTACAATGGGACCCTCGTTTTTCGCTTTCGCTTAAACTTAAGCCTCGACAGATGTTCGAGTGTGCTCTCCTGAAGGACCCTTTGCGGTCTCGACGCGTTCGACACTAGTGATTACGTGTTGTGCGATTTCGAAATACCAAAGCTTAGCACTAATATGTCTATGTAGGGATGTACACCTATTTGTGTGTGATTTTCCACGTATAATTTATATGAAAAATAATCGTAATATAGCTAAAAGACTTGATTTACCGTCTGACTGTTACTTAGAATAAAATAATTTTTTTAGCATTTTTAGTGCTATTCCACAATAAAGAAAGAAATATAAACATCATCTTTGAATAATATCTTTTTAGGGTTCCTTCCTTTTTATAAAGGATACCTTATAAGATCACTCTGTTGTTCGTCTATCTGTCAAGACCCTTTATCTCAGGAACGCTTGGAGATATCGAGTTGAAATTCAAACCATATACTCAGATCTACGGCCCCATGATTTCTTGATAAAAAATAATTTTCTATATTTATTTTGAAAAAAGATATGGCCGTTTGTATCGCAAAAAACGCATATTTCGACACTATAAAGGGAATCAACATTAATAGGGTACTTTTGGTTGATCTAGAATTATGAAATTTGGCAGTTAATATCTACAGGTATTATTAGTTCAGGAAAAAAACTGAAAACTATATATTTGTGGTTAAATCCTAAAAAATAATAGTATTAAAAAGGGGGAAAATGTTGTTAAAGCCGCTATTTCGAGTGAGGTATCAGATGAAAGGGCTCTGGCTAAGCTAAGCCTGAATTTCAGAAAAAGCTTGAGGTCTCCAACTTTTGTACGGAACCCTCGGTGGGCGGGCCCGACTCGCTCATGTCCGGTTTTTATGTTTTCAATTCGAATACAATGTACTTATTTATTCAATTTATTCAATCATGTTCTAAACTCTAATCAAAAGTTTAAATGAAAAAAACACTCTGCTCACGCAGCGGCACGAGGTGTGACTGTAAAACCGACTGGTTGTGGGTTCGATCCCCACTCGAGGAGATGAAATATTTACTTAAAATTTATATTTTCATTTCTTCGCTCTGGTGTCGAGGTTAAGCGCGGCGTTGAGTTCTGCCACTCAATACGCAATGCCTCCAGAATTCGGCAGAAAGTGGGGAACGGAGTGTGTTAACACTAGGTTCCCTCTGCCTACCCTGCTGTGTGCGGGATACAACGTGAAGTTAATTTTTGATTTTCTTCATATGATTAAAAATGTGTTCAACTTATATGTATAGGTTCGTTATACAACCAACAATAAGCACATATACTTTACCGAAAAAATGCGCTTCAAAATTAAAACGCTTAACTAGAAAAAGTATTTCAAACATAAAAAGTTCTAAGAATGAGGAAAAGCCTTTGTGAAACGAATAGGTACCACTACGAGTTGCTCTACTTACCCGTGAGGGAGACAGCGAAGACCTGTGAACATATGTGGGTAATACTATGTATTTATGTAGCTCTTTCACAATATACGGTTCAAAGCAGATTTCTTTTGGTCGTTCTTTTATTTTAATTTCTATTAGCATTTTTTTTTTCAGAGGCCGTCGTAGCGTAGTGAGATGGTGACTGGCTTTAACTAAACGTGGCGATTGTGGGATTCATTCGAGTTGAGATGACGAACTCGCGCTTTGCCTCGTTACGAGAGCGAGAAAATTTATATGTTGAATATTAAATTACCCCGAATGGGAATCGAACACATAGCCGATGCGTTTACAGTCAAACACTAGCCACAAGCAAAAAAAAACTCAGTTAAAAAAGGGTGGTAAAGCAACTCTGTTATAAAAGTCTGTTTGAAATGGACGGTAAAATCTGGTAAAATGTCTGACTCAGTAATTGTAGCTGTGAACGTCACTATAGATGAAAATATTCATATTATGTCAGTATCACGTAACGGTGCCATATTGTATCGCTTAAGGCAGATTCCTTAAGGACATAACACTTAATAGTCATTATATTTACTCATATTTCCTAATCATATGTTCAAGAACTGAGTGAAAGTAAAACTAGGGGTAGTTAAATTAATGTTTTAATTTTAAATGGGGCACTTCGGTATATTCTTCTACTACTACTAGGACTAGTATTAACGCCATCATTGCTCAGTAGAAATGTACTGTACTGTAAATGCCACGATTATGTGTGCAATTTCCATGATAAAATATGTTTAAGACATTTTCAATTTTCAAGGACAAAAGCATAAATGCACTCCAAAAGCCAACCAGTGGAAATAAAATAAATATTGCTAGCTAGTAACGGCACAGCATCTCACTGTAAACACCACGTCTGTGGGTTCAATTCCGCGAGAATGAATAATTTTTATTTTCTCGTCTACTAAGACATCGCGGCATTGAATTCCGCCATTCGACACGCAAGTCTCGATAATTGTACGGAAAGTGGCGAATAGATTTTCTCGGTTCCTAGATACAGCCTGAAGCTCAAAAATATGTTGAAAGTAATCCTAATATTACAATTTAAAACAAACGCTGTATCCCGCACACAGCAGGGTAGGCAGAGGGAACCTAGTGTTAAGACGAGTGTCTTAACACTAGGTTCCCCACTTTCTGCCGAATTCTGGAGACATTGCGTGTTGAGTGGCAGAACTCAACGCCGCGCTTAACCTCGACACCAGAACAAAGAAATGGAAATATAATTTCATCTCCTTGAGTGCGGATCGAACCCACAACCAGTCGATTTTACAGTCACACCTCGTGCCGCTGTGCCACAACTGGCCTCAATATTATAATTATGTTTAAGTATATCATTATTACAAGCATACAAGCACATATACGTACATACAACAATTGCATTAATAAAGATTGTTAACACTAAAAGCGTTATTTATAGCTCCAATACTAAAGGTTGTAACTGCCCAAATAAATCCGAGCAGGAGAAGCCCACACAGTCATAGTGGTAATAAACGGTCTTTGGTAAGCAATAAAAATAAATTAGCGAGGCCTCTAAGACCACGTAAATAGGGGGGAATACGTTACACCTGTAATGGATGGAAGGAGAGTGTTGTTCGCATTTTCCTTTTGTGTATTATTTGTATTCATATTTGAATTACAGGGTTTTTTTTATTTTGACCCACTTTAGATTCGTGTTAAGACACTCTAAGTTTTGCGGCAGTCATGGCGCAGGGTCATAAATGTGCGACTGTAAACACGACGTTTGTGAGTTCGAGTACTCGGAAAAATTAAATATTTCATATTTTCATTTCACGCTCTGGTAATAAGCCAAAGTGTGATTTTGAGTTCCGTCACTCAACAATCAATGGAACAAAAATTCGGCAAAGGTTACGAACAGAAGTGAGAAGAATACCCTGCTATGTCCGGGATACAGTGTGAATCTAAAAAAACTCCATCTTTTTTAATAAATTTAAAGTTATTCCACACTTAGGAAAGAAAAGTACTTATTTTTCAAGGGATCCTAGCGGGATCCTTTGTTTCCTGTTCATATCAGTAATTTATTTAATCAAGAAAACCAACATATTTTTCAAATACATAATACATTCAATGTAATCGTTACCTTATTAGGATTTAACCATAATTTACTTTAATATTTTAAGCCTATTGAAAGTAACGGTGAAAACGTAATCACAATATGTTAAAATAAAAACCAACAATATGTTAAAGCCCAATTTTTATATTCTGTCCTAATTTTTCTACCTAGGTTTGTGTTGATGTTATTTTAAAACTATCTAAGAAGATCCATTTCCAATATACTATGTGTATAATTTAAGTTATCTCCCTATGGAAGTATATGTATCTATGTACGATGATAAGGTTAAAAAACATCAGGTTCACACTTCATCCAGCAGCAGAGTAGTCTCTGTTCCGCACTTCTCGTAAATTATTCCTGACATTGCGATTTGAGTGGCAGAACTTAATGAAAATAAATTTAATATAATCATTTTCTCGAGTAAAAATCGAATTCACAACCACGCAAGAAGACGTCATCGTAATATTTAAGTTATATTAATTAAATTCTGATGTTTAAATTAACACCAAAAACAGATATTACAAGAGTTCAAATTCGCTCTGAATTGTCGACCCGAAAATTCAAAAGTTTCATATTTAAATAGGAAATTGTTAATATTATTACAATTTTACACAAAGTGGTAACCGAGGCTTTTATTATATAAAACGAGGTTTGGAGTAATTAAATCTTCATTAGAACACTCAATTAAAATTAATGCGGGAGCTGAGCAGCAACTGTTTGAGTAAGCGCTATCTTCACATAGAATTTGGAATGTAATAGAAGTGTTATAAGTACTTTGTCATCTTTACGCAATATAGTGGAGTGAGCAGAGTGAAGTGAGCTGTCTCTCCTTTTAACGTTTTCTGCCAGGTCACTGGCTTCTGACCGTGGAGTGGCAGAACTTTTGCTATAATTTGATTCTAGACGTAAATGTATATAATATATATTAGTAACATTTGAATCTACAACTATCGCTAGTAATTGATAGTTCCTTTGCTTTCAAAAATATTACAGCAGCTTTTATTTGCAGGTTCGCCCCCGTAGTCCAATGAAAACAATTAAGAGTTGTATATGACACATGACACACTCTAAATGCGTGGGTAAATCTGACCGCAGGTACAGTGGACTATATGAAATCGATTAACCTGGTGTGATATAGCCTAGCCTTAGCCCTTATTTAATAAATGGACCATTCAACACAAAATTTATTGTTAATTTGAATCAGTAGTTGTGAGTTTTGCGTTCCCAAAGAAACAAAATCTTCAGCTTTGTATATACGTATAAAAATTACATTTGCTTAACAATAATATTATTTTTTAATATTATAATTTCTTAGAGGCCGTCGTGGCCTAGGGGCACAAGAGTGTGATTAAAACGCAACGGTTGTGGGTTCGTTTCCCAATCGGGGGATTGAATTATTATTTCTTATTATAATATTTTCATTTTTTCGCTCTGGCACGAAAGCAAAAGCCCGGCGTTGAGTTCCGCCACTTAACACGCAATGCCTTAAAAATTCGGCGGAAAGAGGGAAACGGAGTGTCTTATCCCTATGTTCCCTCTGCCTACCCTGCTGTGTGCATGATGCAGCGTAAATCTGATTGATTAATATTAATGATTTTTTAAACACATTACGAAATACAGAAAAAAAGTAACTAAAGTGTAAGCCATTTCTAATAAACATAACATTTAGTGATAATAAGGGTGTAATGTAACCTGACCTAATAGGGTTGTTACGTCGCAACCAACGGATACGTCATTAGATAAATTAGATGTCATTATAACAAACGAATGCGGTTTAGATAATGAATAAATAGAGTTTGTGTTTATGAGTCTAAAATTTCACCATTCTGTGTTAATTTTTTTGTGTTTAGTGTAATTTTTTCTACAAAATTGCTAAGATTTTGTGTTTGTGGTGAAATTTGTTGTAGGATTGTTTAAAGTATATATTTTTTAATATGACATAAATAACGTGTAGTGTTAACGTTATGTATGATTACATAGTATATTGTGGAAGAGTTGGAACGAAACAATTTAGTTTTATCTATACTTTCAACTATTTTTATATTTTTGAGGAATGTGCATACGTGCTTGATAAACTATATAAATAATATTTGAATAGTGAAATGACATGACGCCTCGAATTAAAATCATTATATTAAGATCTTTATTTAGAACTTTTATCTGATTTAAAATAATTATCTATGAGCGTAAACCTTTCAACACCGGATCTAAAACTAACGAAGTTTCCTTATATGCACAACAATATTATAATTTCATATTATTATCAACGTCAGCTTTCTCCTCCTTTTACCGCTCGTATGATATGGGATTGTCTAAATGTGGTAACAAGTTCTATAGGCATAATCACTGCACCGTGTCGTAATAAAAATCAATTTCAATCAATAAGTCCACTCCTTATACGGAGTAAACTATTGACAGTGCTGTAGTACAACTTAAATTTTACATGTCTTAAAGTTGTTTTATATATTATTATGTAACATTTGAACTATAATTAAGTCTTTTTTTTCTTTCTCCATTCTGTTCCTAACTTTCCTCCTGCCATTCTTCTGTTTCCGTTCAATTTGTGTTTAAGTAGTGGAATATAAAGTCGCGTTTTGTCTTTTTACCGGAGAAAAGAAATGAAAATAATTAATTTCTGTAACTGGGGATCGAATCCCCAATCGTCACGCTCACAGTCATATGTAAGCCACTGCGCCACGACAGCTTCATCATCCTCTTATTATGATTTATCCATTTAAAATATAAAAAGTTTAATAACAAAATTTAATAAGTAAAAAGGTAGCTTTCAAAAGTATTATTTTTCAATCGCACGTAGCAGTAGTATAAAATAAAATTACAGCCAGAGGAAGGTTTCTTTTGGGCATGGCTTTAACAATTCATTTCTAAATTAGACGATAAAATTTTCAATGCCTTCTGTATTAAGCTGTATATTATAACCTTATGTTTTGTAATTATAATAGAACCATTTGAAACAGTGGTAGTGTAGTTACTTATTATGTAAAGGTCGTAGGTTAATTAGAGATTCGTTTTTAAATTTGTGGTTTTTATTTAATATGCACAATTTATTTGCTTTACGTTTCACATATTAGATATATTATCATCGTCTACTGAGTGACTGACAGACAAGAACATAGCCGAAATTTTGCAGAATACACATTCAAATTTTTACTGTAGACACACCAGAACGTAGAAATAAAAATTTTAAATATTTAATTTTCTTGAGTGAGAATCGAACCCACAACCATCGCGACGCAATCTCTCAAGACCCTGCTATGTGCGGGATACAATATGAAGCTAAAAAAATATAATAAAAATTACTTTTATTTTTGGACTTAGATCTACGTGTAATAAGCAGTCCTTATTACAAACGATCGACCATTGATTCTTTGTGAACTACGCCACAAAATTCTCAGTAAAAATTTACTCATACAATTTTTTATAGCAACCACTTACATTTTCATTCAAAATATTGCTCCAAAGAATAATTTAAATATAAAGCCAGCGCAGTTTAAGTTAACCGACGGAAGTATCGAACAGCGACTGATACAGTGATTACGTCAAACTTTAATAGCGAGCCCCGCGATCGCTCGCTGGGAAGGAATCCAAAATTTAACAAATGCCTGCAGCCAGGGCTTTCAATATTGTTAATAATTAGAGTTTAATCTAAAAGGTTTTTAGTTTTTTTTGTTTCTTTGCCATATATAGATCTGGTTGTAGACATTTCACTTTAAGTAAGAAGACTACGTGTTATGTAAAATCTTAAACTGATCTTTTCTTTCGTTATTAATATTTTATAGCATTTAAGAATTCTTTTTATATAAAAAAATATCTGGACCAAAAAAAAGTTAATAATATTATGCTAAAATAGGCCCTAAAATATTCGTCCCTTTATACAAAAGTTACTTTTACCTGCGATTTTGCTCGCGTAGTGAAATAGAAATAATTAAGACATAACAAGATATTCTAAGTGAAAGTATTAATGGGATATAAATAAGCACAAAACACTACAGTACTATACAAGAAAAGAAATATTTTTCCAATTTAAAAAAGTTGTGTGCTTGAGATTAGCCCATCCAACCAAAGTAACTTTTCAGCTTTACAATATTAGGTATAAAAGATAATTACTTGAATTATTAATGATTTATTAATATTCGACGTTAGTGAGGCCAGTCGTGGCGCGGCGGCACAAAGTGTGACTGTAAACTGACTGGTTGTGGGTTCGATCCCCACTCGAGGAGATGAAATATTTACTTAAATTTATATTTCCATTTCTAAGTTCTGGTGTCGAGGCAAAGCGCGGCGTTGAGTTCTGCCACTTAACACGCAATGCCTCCAGAATTCGGCAGAAAGTGGGGAAAGGAGTGTCTTACTCTAGGTTCCCTTTGTCTACCCTGCTGTGTGCGGGATACAGCGTGAAGCTGAGTAATATTCGATGTTAACATGTTGTTGTTAGGGCATATTAATAAGACACAGTAACAGATTTAAATCTGAAGATTGTTTAAGGAAGAGACGTATTCTTAGTTTATTTTTTTATCGTACAATTACAAGTGTTGAAGATGAGGTCGCCTCATACGGAGTTAGAGTGTAATCGCGTCGTTTGTTTCATAATTATTTTCAATTCCTCTCTTGCTCTGGTAACAAGACAAAACGCGGTACTGAGCTCCGTCTCAAAATTTGTTAACGGAGTATCTCGTCACTAGGTTACCTCGGCCTACTCTGCTTTATTCGCCATACAGCGTGAAGCTAAAAAACGATGATGTGATACATTTTTATATCTTTTTTATTTATTCTATATCTTTACATAGATTAAAACAATATCACTGTCTACAAATGTACAATACAAGACACAATTCAATTAGATGGTTTATATATGCACATAAGTCTAATATATGAGTATTTTATTAGAGTAAGTTATGTACTGTAAATAGTATGTGTTATATGTTCTAAACTAAAATAGGATATTTAAACATGTACCTTATATACATATTTTCTCATTACAATCGCTTAACCGCTCTCGAGATGCATCACAAAATCGCTAACCCTGAGTCAACTTGGCTTATTACATCGGAAGAATTTTAACGAGACGCTAACTTGTTTATAAATTGAATTTCTGAACGGCAACAGCCGGGTGCCGGCATAGATTAACTTTAAAAGTTCGATCATTTCTTTAGGAAATTGATGTTTTAGGGTACCGTAATTGGCTTGTATTATATTGCCAATTTGTGTTGTGACTGCGGTTGGTGAAAAATTTGAGGGTAATTTATTATTTTAAACTTGTATAGATAATACTAAAGGACAGCTAGGAATCATAAGATTTCGTTATAATTGTTTTTTTTTTATTTTTGTGTTACTGCGGAATTGTATGACGAAGAAGTGACAAATTGTCCTAACTTTCGTAACAATATCAATGTGAAATTATATTTTCTATTAAAACTTTACCAAATCGCGTTTAAAAGACGTGAGGGTCGTAAAATTAGAATTATATGCAGTTGTAAAATATATTTGCTCGTATGTAAAGATTACTATTATTATTAGCTCCTTTACGTTATATATCGTATATAGCATGGCAGGCAGAGAGAACATAGTTTCAAAACGCTCCATTCTTTACTTTTCGAATTCGAGACCGTAATGTACTGTTGAGTGGCAGAATTTATCCCATTATAATGGAACCCAGAAGTATTGAATTTAAAGTCCAAGCCTTTCCCTCGTGGCTTGGACTTGGCACTGTGGTTCTAAAGAAAAAAAAAACTATAATTCAACTAGTTGTGGCGCAAGGGCACAAGCGTGCGACTGTAAACGCAAAAGCTTGTGGGTTCGATTCCCGTTTCGAAAAAATAAAATATTTAATATTTTTCTTTTCCTTGCTCTGGTAACGAAGCATAGCACGGCTTTGAATTCCGCCACTCAACATGCAATACATTCTGAATTCGGCGGAGAGTAGAGAACTGAAATATCTTAATAGAATCGGAGCATTTTAACACCAGGCTCCCTCTGTCAACACTGTTATGTGTAGGATACAACGTGAAGCTATATGAATACATAAATAATGTGCCTAAATTGCATATGCATGTAGTATTCACAATGAAATGAAAAAAAACGGATAATATTTATTTTTTTATAACGTAATAGTCACTAGCAAGTCTTAATAAATAAATAAATAAAATAGCTACAGATGTAGAGTAGTCAACCGTTTCCACAGTTTAATGTAGAACTCACTATAAACAGTTAATGTAGCGAATAAATCCGAAGCAAATGAGATCAACTTAACACTGCGAAGACGCCAGCGGGCCGTAAACTAATATTTTACTACGCATAAACACTAAAGGAAAATTTTATGCTATAAATCTGATTGTACTGCGGAATAGGAACACCATGTATTTATATTGAGGCCGTCGTGGTGCATTGGCTCAAGGGTGTGACTATAAAACGACAGTTGTGGTATCGATCCCTACTCGAGGGAATGAATTATTATTTATTAATAGTTTCATTTCTTCGTTCTGGCATCAAGGCAAAAGCTGGCGTTGAGTTCCGCCACTCAACCTGCAATATCTCGAATAATTCGGTGGAGAGTGGGTAATGGAGTGTCTTAACACTAGGTTTTTGTAACCTTTGCCTCCTTCATGAAAGTATTAAAAAAAAATCTCTTTTATTTTAGTCCTTTTTCAAAAATGGCCACCCTCATTGATAGTGCATAAATTGAATCATAACGTCAGTTTTAATATCGACTATGTAATAACACTACGACGATGACTTCTGTATGATTTTTATAGCCATTTTATTCTAAGAAGCAATTCTCTCTCGCTATTGATGTGATATTTTATTATTCTCCTATCATAGATTTTATTTATTTCCATAATGCTGTTTGTCAATAAGAATTACATAACTTTCATTTTATTATGACATTTATTTAAGTATTTTTCGCTGAAACGAAAATACTACTTAGATTTGTTGAAAAAAAATGACAAGTAGGAATATTAGGATTTTTTTTCTAGAAATACGGACAGCAAGTCAAAATGGTTAAACCTAAAGGGTCGTCCACTTTAATGTAGACACAATTATATATTTTTGGATATTTAGTTTAGTTTCTTTGAGGGCATGGAGAGGCATCCATAACTTTAATTTTGACATGGTCAGAATATGGTGCAGCCTGACTGTAACGTGCTTAACGACTGTGAATAACGTGGTGGTAGGTTTGATCCTCACTCTGAAAATAGAATATTTTTAAATTGTTCGCTCTGGCAAGGCAAAGCACGGCGTTCTTGTCTGCATCGGCGTTTTTATCTTGTCACTCAACACGAAATGTCGAGAAAGTTACAAAATTATGGTGTTCATCAAGCAATACATTAAATGTTATCCATACATTTATAAATACTCAGAAATTACTTTTAATTACTTATAATATTGCTTACAAAAAGTGATTCGTCAACCAGCCACTTGAACAATATCAGAGATTCAAATCCTGCGATATATATATTTTTACTGGTTGTCCCACGTACTGCGGAGTAGGCAGAGAAAACTTATTGTCAAGACACTCTGTCCTCCGTTCTACGTTCAAATTCGAGACATTAAATGTTAAGTTGCAGAGTTAAACATAACAGCTAAAGTTATTTCGCTATAGTACTAAACGAAGGATACGTAGATCCAAGTTTTCATATATCAAAGCCAAGTCCTTTCTCGCGATAGATACACATAAGTTATGATAATTGGCTCTCGGCCCGTATTTGCATAGTCATGATTACTGTAACTTACTGGTGTATTCTGTACTAGTTCAAATTCGTGGTTTTGCTTAAATTGGCTTTGATTTTATTTTGATTTACATAAAAAGCAGCATCACAACTTCTCCATATAGCAGGTTAGACCATGGAAACTTAGTGTTAAGACACTGGCACTTCGTTGCCAATTTGTCGCCTCATATTTGAGACATTTGGCGGAACTTAACGACTTGGTACTAATGCGAAGATATGAAATTAACGCCTTGTTACTAAAGCGAGGATATGAAATCAGCTTAACGCTGTATTCCGCACACAGCAAGGTAGGGAGGATACCTAGTTTTAAGACACTCGATTCCCCACTTTTCATCGACTTTTGGAGGCATTGGGTGTTTAGAGGCGGAACTCAACGCCGCGCTTTAACTCGACACCAGAGCGATGAAAAAAAGTTTAAATTTAAATAAAAAATTAATTTCCTCGAGTGGGGATGGAATCCATAAATAACCATTTTACAGGCACACTTTGTTCCCCTGCTCTTGGCTACGACTGGGCTAAATATACACATTACACATATATACTACATATAACAAGAGGAAATCGAGAAACAAGTGGACTAAAGCCGTGAACAACCTAGTCAATTAATTACTTCTTAATATATTATTCCTAATAATAAATTACTTCTAAAATTGACTAAAAATCACGTATTTAATATATACATATACAGTAAAAAATATTTTTAAATCAGCTAGCTCTCTCAGTAAAATGAAATGATGTCCAAATCAAGTTCAACGTCTATCGGATCAACTGTTAATTTCCGAATTAGATACACACTAGTTATGATAATTGGTAGACGCGGCTATTTGCATATATGATTACTAGTTACTACGTACTATTGTACGTTGTAAGAAAATGTTCTCTGTCTCTCTCTCTCAGATTCTCTTTTCGCCTCGGGAAGCTGGTAGGAACCTGTCAACCTAGTGTTAAGACACTTCCGTTTTCCAATTTCTGCCAAATTCTGGAAGCGTTACTTGTTGAGTGGTGTAACCCAACGCCGCGGTTTGCCTCGTCACCAGAACGAGGAAAGGAATAAAATAAATATTTCATTTCCTCAAGTGGGAATCGAACCCACAACCTATAGCGTCTTCTCGCGCCCTCTAAATATATACTTATTCAACATACATTTTAAAATATATGAAATTGAAGTTAAAATTTTTCATAAAATTTACTAAAATACGCGATTCACTGTAGTAGCGTGGAGTGATTGATATATCGTCTTCTCAAGTACGCTTAGTAAGAGCGAAGAATTTAACTTGATGGATCGTATTACGTTTTAAAAGTTTCTCTTAGAAGCGGAAAAATATATTTTAAATGAGAAGATTCAGTATCGGACATATATCCTGATTTTGTGTCACTTTGACAGCTATCCGTACCTACTGTAGTAGTTTTTCTTATTAATATATAGTAAAATTTGGGAATGGCATGTGTAGAATGGCAAAAGCAAGCAAAACGATTATTTACGTAGGAATTATGGGATAACCTCTTTTAGTGCACTCCTGCACTTTCCAAGGAACCTATGTAAATTATTTCCAAACAATATTTTTTCTAGCTTCACGTTGTAAACCGAATATAGCCGGATAGGTAAAGTGAACCTAGTGTTAAGACATTCTGTTCTTCACTTTCCGTTTCCTTTTTCAATTTCCGAGATATTGTGTGTTGCACTCAATGTGCGCTTGCTCTTGTTAGCAGTACTGTCTTTCTTTACTCTCAATACATTCCTTCAAGTGGGAATCGAACCCACAGCCGTCCTGTTTACTGACAGATGCTATGCTGTAGCACTACTTCGGCATTTATTTATTCTTTCAAATACAATAAAAATAGATATACATATAGTAGTGTAGCCTCGCAAATATCTCAATCTTTTCCCCTAAGATTAATGATAGGTAGATAAATTATGCGCGAGTAATGGCGTGTTCTGATAAAGACGCAACGTAATGAAAACGTCAATGTTGCACTTCATTATCTACGTTTTAATAGAAAGTCACTTTGGATACTCATTTTATGGCATTTTCCGTCGTAAGCTCTATTGTAAGATGAATTTTTGATTATATTAAAACTTATAACTTCAAGTAGCTGAAGATTTTTTTTAGTTTTTCGTATCTATATATATTTTGTATTCTTTCGTATCTATGTACATTCAAGACATTGCGTGTTGAGTGGTGGACCTCAACATCGCCCTTGGTCTTGTTACCAGGAAATGAAAAGATATAATTGATTGAAATGACCCTGAGTTGGAATCGAACCCACAGCTGTCACAATAACCAAAAGCTTCAACAGTCACACGCTGTGGCTCTGCTCCATCACGGCCGACACAAACCATTGATAGATTGATTTCACGTTTGAATGAAATATTGAAGTGTTTTAGTGTCAAAGTCTATCTAGTGTTTTGACGTGACGTGACTTTAGGTGGTCTGTCAATCGGTAAAAAATGATGTACAGCGTGAAGTGTGTAACCACGTGACGGTCTACGCGACTGAAGTTGTTTTTTTCTTCTTTTTCACAACTTTTCTGGATGTAATGATTGATCGATGGAAAATTGAAAGCAGATGTTAGCAGGTGTTTGATACCTTGTTGGCATATTTCTTTTTGAGTACGATTGACGCCGTCGTTGTAGCGTAGTTAGGATGTCTGTCAGATTGATGGTTGTAAGCTCTCATTTGTTTTGGGGGATATTTCTGTTTGTGATACGTTAAAAATATAGCGATATATTATATATATCATTACATTTTTTGTAATACAAACCACAACGTTAAGTTCCGTCACATAAAATGCAGTGTTTGATGTAGTGTATTCGAATCAGGTTTTTTCCGGAAGCTAAATCTAAATAATTTAAACTTTATTACAAATATTTATGACATATATTGAGAGAGCGTCGTGGCACAGCGGCACATTATCTGTCGGTAAACCCGAAGATTATGGATTCGATTTTCTCTCGAAGGAATTTATTGTCGACTATTGAGTTTCGCTTCTCGACATATATTTCGAAAATTGGCCAGTGCATGGTGAACGGTGTGTCTCAACACTAGATTCCCTCTGTCTATCCTGCTAGAATAAAAGATGAAGTAAAGAAAATGTGTCAACTCTATTATTATAATAAATATTCTTAGAAAAAATATTCAATATTTCCCGATTTCCTTTTGCATTTCATTGCAATGCAAAAATAATTTTCAATAACATTATTGGAGTGAAAACATGAAGCGCACTCGTAGTTCATACTTTGCTCGCTATTCAGGATCGAGCGGCTCACGGCTCACGGCTCGCGGCCGACGGTCAGATGTTAATTATGTATCTTTCAACGCTACACAATTCATCGTTAAGAGGAAATTGTGTTCTATACAGTGTTTTTTTTTAATTTTATTTTGAATTAATTTTAGTTCGTGATTTATATAGGCAGTTTCACTCATATTTTAAGAATAGGCCGAAGAAACCTAGTGTCAAGACACTTCGTTCCTCACGCACCGCATAACATACTTGTACTATGCTCTTATCCGCTACTTGTCACTCATCCACTTCCACTGGTTAGTTGGAAGATCCCTTATAGAATTAAGTCCACTTTTGTGAACTAAATCGAACTTTTATAGTTGCTTTCTTATATGTATTTTAGTACAATAAAGAATAAAAAATGTATTCCGAGTGGTAATCGAACTCATATTGAGGCAAACTCAGTCTTATTCGATAGAATATTGTAAAACAATTTTTTAGATTAGACGGTGCAAAATTAGTATTGGTGTATTGTTTGTATATATATTTATGTATAATATTAATACTACCCTATGCTCCCTCAGTCACGAAACACAAACATTTAATTGCAAATTGAATATGATTCACGATTTTTGGAAACCCTTAATAATTAAATTAAATGAAGTGCTTTTTCCCTTCGCGATAAAAACGCGAGATACTCGTATATCTAACAAAGGGGTTGGTGGCTGACTAAACTCTCATTAGTGATTACAGCTGTGCGCAATGTCTTTTATTTAAAAAAAACAAAGAGATGTTAAAATGTTTTTTAAATTATTTTTTTGTAAAGAAAACCACCGAATTGTATTGATTGTTTTGTTTTCGAATGCTTTTTTGTTTTTAATGTAGTACGAATTTTAAATTATTGTTTAATAGTATTGTTATACTTGCTTGTTAGGGTACCCTACCTCAAAAGTTCCGGAGGAGCAAATAACGGAACCCTAATAGCATTATTTTGTTGTCCGTCTGTACATCTGTCAAGACCATTTACTTCAAGGTTTCGTGGAGGTATCACGCTGTAATTTATGTCAACTATGACTATGATCTCTTAGAGCGTAGAAAAAAACAAGCTTCTCAGTCAAAGCATTTAAAAGATACGAGCATTTATGCATCGTTTTTGCTTTTGCGTGTATGAATCTACATACATACTAAAAACTACGTTACATACAAAATAGACTAAAATGAGTAGAAATGAAATTTATCTATATTTTCGCTTATTAGTACATTATTAAATGTAATGCGATATAAGGGCGATTCGAGTAAATAATAGCTACTAAACAAATATGTTTGAATGTGCATACAAAGCAAATAACATAGTATTTAATATTGAATACGCACAATTAATAATACTGGTGGCTTAATAAAGTTAAAATATAATTAGAAGTCAAATATTTTTCGACATCGGCATAGCGATTGAGTGTAAATGCGACGGTTGTGGGTTCGTTTTGACAGCAAGAAAAAGCGCGGCGTTGAGTTTCAATACTTAATGTCTCCAAAATGGGCTAAAAGTGGGAAACGGGGTGTCTTAATCCCTTTCTGACTACTCTGTTATTTATAGCTTTGTTTTTAAAGTGGTAATGGTAATCATACGCTAAGCAGAAATCGAACTCGCTACTTTAAAATCTCTTACTAATACTGTGTTTTTTGGTAAATGAATTAATTCTGTAAATATAAACTATAAATATAAGTATACCTATATGAGAATGTAATAATGATCACTATCTTATTATTTTGTCGTACCAATAACAAAAAGGCTTGAGTATAAAGAAAGCATTTTTTATTACTGTTTTTTTCATTCTTAACTTTAATTACTCTCATTGTACGAGTCTCTAAGTAGAAGATAATGAGTTAATATTGAAATGGAGTACGATTCTATAGAAATTTTACTTAAAAATTGTCGCAGTTCTAGGTGTAAAAAATGTATTGCGAATTTGGGAAATCGGCGTCAGGTCGTCGATTCGATTCTCGTTTGTGGGATTGAAATATTTAATATTTTCATTTCTTTGCTCTGGTGGCAATGGAAAGCGCGGCGTTGAGTTCGGCCTCTCTATTGCGAGGTAGATCTAAAAGCCTCCAGAATTCGGAGGAAAGTGGGTAACGGACTTGTCTTAATAGGAACGAAGTGCCGTAATATTATGATCCTATGTTCATGTAGGCAGTGGGCCTACCCTTCTTTGTATGGGATACAGCGTGAAGCTATAAATAAAAGCATCATATTTTGTTTCACTGGACATAGGAATCCAAAAAAATACATTTTAAATGTTTAATGTTTTGTAATATGATTTTCATTTTAGTAAATTCTATCTCCTATTTCATCTAACTCCGCCCGAATTCGAGACGTTGCTTGCTTAGTGTCAAAGCTAAACGCCGTGCTTTGTCCTACGAGACCTGGAAAATTAAAGGAAAAACACTGTCGCACTGTTTGCAAAAACAAAATATTTTTTTTATAAAAATATTTTGTTTTATCAAAATATTTACAAAATAAGTTGCGAGGAAATGCTATTTTGTGCATCTTAACTAAAATGTCTCTTTGAGTTCCTACTTAAGAGTTTGTTTGGTTGAACACGCTAATCTTAGGAACTACTGGTTCGAATTGAAGAAATCCTTATGTATTAGACACCTAATACATCGAGACTATATAGGCTACACTATCACGATAATAATTTTGAAATGTGTCAAGTGTCATCTTCTAGTAGCTTCGCCCCCGTGGCCAAATGGACGCACCATTTGGCCACGGGGGCGAGGCCGCAAGTATAAGTCAGTATTCTATATAATGACAAGAAATACCATCGTTTATGACCGCTATACAATAGTTTTATGAGCGACGCGTGCCTATACAGTTGTAGATAGCGATTTACATGAACTCCATTCGTCATCGCCGGCTCCTTCAACCGAAATGATTTGTATTTAAGTTATAAACTTATAGAGGGATTTTCTTTCATTTTATTTTTAGTGAAGTTTGGTAAAGTAAGGCCGTCGTAGCGCGGTAGCACTGGATCTGATTGTAAGCGGTGGTTGTGATTTCGATTCTCAGTGAGATAAATAAATTATTTAACATTTCCGTTTTCTCGCTTAGGTAACAAGGCAAAACGCGGCGCTAAGTTTCATCACTCAACACGCGTACATTGAAAACAGACTAGCTTACTTCTGCCTATCCTGCTATATCCAGAATATTGCGGAACTTAGCGTGAAGCTAAAAAAAACTTGCACAATAATAAACACAGAGCTTTTAACTTATACAGATATTACAAGGGCACAAAATATCGTAAATTCTCTCGTAAAAAGTCACTGTGAATATTCTTACAGTTCGTAAATTTTGTGTTTTACGTTTTTACATACACAAGCATATAGTATAAATAAGTAAGTATTCTTACACAAGGTGCCTATAAAGTTTATGCCGCCATATGACAGATTTTATGATAGGTGCTGATGATATGATCACGTTGCTCAGATGTCTTTAAATACGAAATATGTTATTTCAAAAGAAACAACTGTTATACACGTACAACAAAGTATTTAACGTATTTATAGCTCTTTTATCTCAAATTTACATATATTTAGGTACTTTCGTATTTGTTTTGTTGAGGTCATCGTGGTGTTTTCGGACAGTGTCTGAATTTAAACGCGATGGTATTAAGTTCAATTTCCAGTTAGGGGAATGATTATGTTTAAATTATTTTCATTTTCCCGCTCTGGTTGACAATCCGTGGAGTTGAGAACCGTCACTCAATATGCAATTTTTCGAAAACTGTCTTAACACTAGAGATTTCCTTCTTGTACCTTGCATTGCCGGAGAACGTTTGTACGAGTATGTATTTTTGGATGATTAACCGTATGTTGGTAAATGGCAGTTAAATAATATGTGACTGCATGCTGTATCCCGCACACAACAGGGTAGGCAGTGGGAACATGAGAAGCTAATATTTTTTTTTAACTTTAACAAAGCGGAAAAATTTAAATATTAAATATTTCATTCAATTAGGGAAATAGATTATTTGTATTCCTTCGCTCTAGCAAAAGTCTCCGATATTCGAGTGAAAATTGGAAAATAAAATTTCTTGACGTTATTTTTTTAAATAAATCAGCTTCACGCTGTATCCCGCACACAGCAGGGTAGGCAGAGGGAACCTAGTGTTAAGACACTCCGTTCCCCTCTTTCTGCCGATTTCTGGGGGCTTTGCGTGTTGAGTGGCAGACACCAGAGCGAAGAAATGAAAATATAAATTTAAGTAAATATTTCATCTCCTCGAGTGGGGATCGAACCCACAACCAGTCAGTTTTACAGTCACACTTTGTGCCGCTGCGCCACGACTGGCCTCAACGTTTCGTATACGTTTCTTTATAAGTAAAAAACTATAAATTTGTCAAAAAACATCATAAATAACAATAGCCTTAAGGGGGCAAAATTTGGTATTAAAGCCGCTAGTTCAAGTGAGGTATCAAGTGACCTTTCACTCTCTAGCTCTAGCTAAGCTTAGCTTAAATTTCAGAAATGGCTCGAGACCTCTAACTTTTATACGGAACCCTCGGTAGGCAACCCTTCTCGCGCTTGTGGTTTTTTTTACGCCTGTATTTAAAAAAATACACTTACAAAATTTCTAATACACACAACAAACCTTTCCAAACGTTTCCTTAGTTTTCTACCTAAATACATAATCAGATGAGCTCCAACCCGTACCTACCTATGTACCTACTAAAATTTGTAGAGCAACATATAAAATGTATGGCGCATATTACGCTGCCTCGTTGTAGACGTGTTTGTTGTTAAATTTTATATGCCCAGCTATTTTAGTAATTATATCATCATTTTGCTTAGAATAGTGTTTTCTGAACTTTGAGTTTTTAGTAAGAGTTAGTATATTTGTAAGTTAATGTGTCTTTTTCAATTTGAGCGATATGTAAAGAAAAGTCAAGTGATAAGACTCTCTCTTCTCCAATTTTTGTTTGCTTTAATAATATTGTTATCAAAGCGGGCAAATTAATGTAATTCACTTCCCCGAATGTGAATTGAACCCACAATTGTGAAGTTTACAATCAGGGGCCGTGCTACAGCGCCACGAAGCCCATAATAATCTAATAAATAAAATTCGATAACTACTGTTACTTCATTATATTAGTGTTAAATCAACTTAACCCTAACATAATGTAAAAAATACGAAAAACAAAGGATAATGCTGTAAAATACCATCCAAAGCCAAGACCTCGTCCCCTCCGATAAACAACGAGCGCGACAAACGGGTAAAAATAAAAATGGTTGCTTTCAACATATAAGCGTTACCATAAAAAAGGTTTTCAGTGAGCAAGTGAATCATAATTTATGAATTCCGGTGTCCGACCGGAGTTGTGGAGATTTGGGAGATTTACGCGGGGTCATTGTGTCGGTTCCCGGGCTAGGACCGCCACAGATCTACGTGGGAAGGAAAAGAATAAAAAAAAATATATGTGTAAAATAGAGAATCTGATCTATAAAAATCTAATCACATATTTTAAAGAATTTTGTTTGTTTAACCGTCCTAATCTAAGAAACTACTGTCTAAATTAACTTAACTATTCTTAGATACAGTAAGGTATTCTTCAATTGTATTATGTGCGATAAATATTTGTAGAATATTTATACATAGCAATTCTCAATTTAACATAAGTCTTAGTAATTTAATTTTATATTTTCAATAAGTATGTAGATTACAAAAAAAAACAATATCTCAGAAATAGATAGATATCTCAGTGATCATAAAAGCAAATTTAAATAATATTTTTTTTGTACAAAAAAGTAATATCTAAACCTTCAACAATCTATGGTTCACCGTCGTTAATGAAACATAAGGGGTGTGCAGCATCCCTCGTCCCTCGTATCTGCTCATCCTGGGTACGCCGTAAATATGGATACATATAGGTACTTACTAATCGTTCCCCTTTTATTGCTACTGTAGGAATGTGATTTTTATTGCAAGACACCTAAGTTACAAATTTAGTAATTTTGAATATATAGAAGATTTTCTTAGTATTAAGTGCTTTATAAAATGTTTAAGAAAAAAATTAAGAGAAGGTATTTATGTGCCTCGCACAAAACTATAGGGTCAAGTAGAGGAAACTTGCTTTTAAGAGCGTCTTAAGTCTAGGTTCCTTCTGTCTACCCTTCTAATTGCGGAATATAGAGTGAAGCTAAAAAAATATTATTCTGTCAAGGAAACATCAGCTAGCTCGACCCTATTAAGGAGTTTTCTATAATGCCCATTCCAATTATGTTACAATGGCCAAAAAACGATCGGGAAACGGGGTTGCATTATTTTCATTTACTAGCTGATAACGAGAGAAAGTAACTACAGCATTAAGTTCCTCCACTCAGTATACAATGTCTTAAAAATTGTGCGAGTGATAAAAGGTTCCTTCCGTCTGCTATATGCGGGATACAGCGTGAAACTGTAAAAAATGTAAATGAATGAATATTATGCATACATTTAATAAAAAAGGAATAAAATTTGAGTCAAAATATATGAGGGATTAAATTAAAGCGTTCAACTTAACGAAACATGACCTACATGCGGTTCCAAAATTTAATAAGATTTACTACATAATAGAAGTAGGTTACTGCGGCATACATTCCTGTCTTTAAAAATTATAACTACCAGATATTTTTTATATTTTTTTCATACTTATGTTATTTTTTATAAAGAAGTCATTTCATACAATTTCACAGCATTGAATATACATAGGAAAAGGTGGTATTGTGGCCTCCGCAGGTATCGCTTTGAAATTTGTTATTAAGAATCAAGCTATCCAGTGAAACTTTTTTAAAACGGAATATTAATATGGCATATAATTACACAAAAAACTAAAATCTGAGAGAAGGCAGCATTACTGTTTTTAAGAAACAGTTTAAAACTGCACTCGTCAAAACTTTAATGTACTGCAATTATTTCAATATTTTGTAAACATCAAGTCATAGCTGCAGAGAGTTCGATATAATGTTTATTGAACGTTGTCCTACAGAATTTTTAGGGTAAATATGCATAATATTCAAAGTTTTATATACAATAAGGCCTGTTAAAAGATTTTATGATGTTGGAAATTTGCCCCTCTCATATTGCTTGTATTATGGTCCCGGGGGCCATGTAATATATAGATATATATTTGTATAGTATTTGAACATTTTACTTGTTCGCCTAGACAAAGTTGTTGTCTTCAGCTATCACTATCGAGTCGACACTCGATACCGCCTTTTGGATACCTAACATGTAATGTGGGTCGCATTATTTATATTTTCCTCGCTCTTTTAAAACAAAGTGCGGCGTTGAGTTAAACTACTCAATACAATGCAATGTCTCGAATTCAATCGAAATGCAGAGAAAGCGGACTTACTTAACTTAATAAAATTTAACTTATCTGCTATATTATGTTAAAAGAGGAAGCTTACAATAAAAGTTAAGAAAAAAAATGTATTAATAATTAATAGAAAAATAGAGCTGTTAAAGTCAAGAAACAATATAAACGTATATGGTGACGTCGTGACAAATAGCACATATATACATACGACTGTAAGCCCGACGATTGTGGGTTCGATTTCCACTCGGGAGCATGATACAATTAATATTTTGATTTCCTTGGTAATGATTTAAAGCGAGGCGTTGAGTTCTGCTTCTTAACACACAATATCTCAAAAATTAGGTGGAAAGTGAGAACCGAAGTGCTTATGGGAAATGGAGTGTCTTAACACTAGGTTACTTGGTCCGTAAAGTAAAAAAAATGTATAAAATGTACCGATGTGGAATATACGTATCTATGATTCAGTGTGTGTGAAAGGAAATGAAACCATGAAGTTTTCTAGTTAAAATTTTATTGAAAGTTCCACAACTATCTTTGAAGCTTCTTTCAAGACAATGAGACGATGCAAGTGAAATAAGTAACACATTGTTAAAATTGGTGAAGTAAAGCGAGTAAAAAGGTAAAGAATTTAAATTACTGTCATATATGTATTGTATAGACCTATACTTTTTACTACAAATAATGCCGTCGTGGTGCGGTGTAAGGTTCGTTTCCCACTTCGTGTCATAAACTTTTACTTTCATATCCATAATCCATTTGCATATTTCATAGATTTTTTTCGCATTTATTTGCACCCTGCTGGCTAAATTAAATGTCACGTTCTTTAAGCCATAAAATAGCAGTTTCCGGCATACTAGCTGTTATAAATAGGAAAAAATAATCTTTTTCACAAAATTAATATTTACTAGGGATTGAAACGTGTTCATTTGTTTGTTTCAATTCATTGTCATATTATAGCCGAGTAACACAAAATCTGTACACAATAGCCCATATGTTATTTTGATGTACGTATACGCTATATTATATTATAGTAAAGTTTCATCTAAATCCGTTCAGTGCCTACTATTTGTGTGAAAGTGGAATAAGTATCCATCCTCACATTTTTTTAGCTTAAAGCTATTCTGCATATAGCACGGTAGACAAAGGAACC
Organism: Heliconius hermathena; assembly: GCA_013403705.1. NCBI lineage: Eukaryota > Metazoa > Arthropoda > Insecta > Lepidoptera > Nymphalidae > Heliconius > Heliconius hermathena. The sequence continues at coordinate 113,983 of JAAIXJ010000173.1, forward strand.
TGGGGACCCAGGGTTAAGAAACGCCGTTCCACACAGAATTTTGGAGGTATTGCATGTTGAGTGACGGAATTCAATGCAACGAGAAAATGAAAATATTAGATATATCTAATGATAAAGGTAATTGTCGAGTTGAAATCGAACTCCCAACCTATCGCGCTTACAGTCACATACTTTCACATCTATAATATTAGTAAAATAAACAATAAATATCGACTATTTACACCATATTGTAGTATGTAGTATATATTATTTAGGAATTACGGAAGCAGCCAGAGTGACATGAGGCAGTACAATGGCCCGCTTGAAATGACAGGCCATTTTGTTCCGCGACATGTCCTAGACGTTTCCTTTGCGTGTGTGTTCACTTTTGGATACCTTTTTATCTTACTTGTATTATTTAACTGTTATTTGTGGTTTAGTTTTTTTTCTATTGTTTTGTCGTATTCTTATACTTCTCTTTTATTATGTCCTATGATCTCTTTCTATCTATGATTTTAATTCGGTTTCAAGTGGTAGAGTAGATAGTGTGATTCACGAAGAAAATTTTCTTCTTAATAAAAAATTGCATAAAATTAGAAAAAAGGCGAGTATATTAAAGGTTAGTAATGTGATATCGATGAAATATTTTCTACTGTTACCTGCAACAGTTTAAAATAACGAATTAAAGGAAAAGTAAAGAAGTTTAAAATTTTTAAAATATTTTTATTTATTTTGTCATTTATATTAAAAAAATATATAAAACTGTAAATTTAGAATGACGTATAAGAGTTATGAGTTTTATGTAGTTTTTTTTAAATTAAATATATATATATTTTTTTAAATATTAAAAAGTTGTTATTGCATAACTCTATATAGAACTTAAATTTAAACAATATAGCGCTTACATAATATTATAATAAGTAAAAGTATATAAAGTTGTATTAAGCAAAAGAAAGAAAATGCTATTATATTTTTTTTTAAAATACTAATAATTGAAGAATATTTTGAGTTACATTTAAACATTACAATAGAATAGTATCACTATAGATATTGTACTCAAAAGGAAGGAGCTACAGCACGACATGGCGGTATAATAGCGCTTGACATTTTGTTTCCTGATCTGTCGTACATGCTTCCTTTTGATGGTGAATTCATGAAAATGTTTAATGTATTTGTTCATTATATTTTAATTTTGAGTTATTTTGACCACTTTTTGACATTTTTTGTTAGACCAACTTGTAAAGTGATCCACTCGTTGTAACATTGTCTACCTAAGACAATGTTCTAAGACAATACAATAACATGGTGTCATCAAGCAAGTATGATTATAAAGCTAGGACTTGAATAGTAAGTTGTTCATTTCATTTCATTAAGGTTATTAGTAAATCAATTGATTTAAATTTTTCGACGTTCTAGTAACGAGGCGGAAAATGGGAAACGGAAGTGACTTAATGGAGAAGAAGTGTCTTAACACTTTGGAAACCTAGTCCCAAGTTGTCTCTGTCTACCCAGTTATCTAACTATACACCGTAAGGTTACCGTACCGTAGGGCTAAAAAGTAAAAAAAAGTAACAATGTAACAAAGTATAACAAATATGAACGAGGTCTTCCTTCAAAGGTAAAAGCACTTGTCGCTCCACAATAGAGGGGGCTGCATACCACAAAAGAAGTCTCGTTTCCGATCCGGGCCCGTACAGTGGACAACACTTAAATATCCTTAAAACATTCCTAAAGAATATATTTAAATTGTTTCCATTTTATCTCTCTGGAAAGGCGAAGTGTTAAGTTCCACAATTCTGCGCTAAATGTCGCGATTTAAGGCGGAAAGCGAAAAACGGAGTGCCTTGACATTACATCTTGCTTACCATGATATGCAGGAAAAGCGTGAAGCTACTTTTTTAATTTTCCATAAGAATTTAAATCGTGGTAAATCAAAACTTACGCTGCCAGTTGTATCAAAATGTTCGTATATGTAGATAATCGTATGTATAAGTTTCGTTTGATCTTGAGGCATTTCAAATAAATGTGAATGGACGGATTTTTATTTACTGTCTGTCATATTGGTTACAGATTATTTTGTTAAATATTAACTTTTTTTTAGCTTCACGCTGTATCCCGCACATAGCAGCAAAAAAAAAATACATTTAACATCAGCATTTCTGTCACATTCAGACAAGTTCTACGACTTTTTCATTATTGGAGTTACTGCTGTATATGACGTCTCTTTGGTACCGCCTAGAACTGCTGGCGACATCCTCTCTATCAACTCGGCTGCTTCGACAGCCACTTCAACACACGTGTCTAAGTCCGCTTCCCCTTCCACGATTTTCTTCTGATAGCAAAGGTTCGCACAATTGATAGCTGAGGACAACAAATTTTGTCTAGGCATATAAGCAAGTACTATATTTAAATACCATATCCATATATGGGCCCCGGGACCATAATGCCAGTAATATAAGGGGGCCAAATTATCAATATCATGAAATTTTTGACAAGTTTCATTGCATATAAAAAAAATAATATTAGGCATATTTACCTTAAAAATCTTGTAGGGCAACGTTAATTAAACATAATGTTAAACTCTCTGCAGTTACGACTTGATATTTAAGAAATTATCAAAAACTTTTTACGATTGTAAGACACGGAATTGGGCTTGCTTCTCTCAGATTTTTTGTACAATTTTAGTATTGTCATATTCTTGTTCAGTTAAAAAAAATCACTGTCGATAGTGATGTTTAATAACAAATATCAAAGGGGGCCACAATACCGCCTTCACCTATATCACTTTTACCTAGTGTTAGTGTCCCAGGTTTCCTGTACTTACTCGGCTAAGTGGATACAGTGTGAAGCTAAAAGAGGTTAAGGTATGTAACGGAACTCTAATAACAAGAATTTACTAATCATTGATCACTTAGCACTCCATACATTATACAACTATATTGCATACGGAGGCTGTCCCAATGCGGCACGACGACTTTGAATATAAGTTCTAATATACTGTTACTTGCAACGGCCTTAAAACTGTTGAATTATGTCATCACTTCAAATCCATATTACATCTAAAAAATATTTTACAATATGTATAAACATAATAACCTTATTATTTTTAAACATTTTTAAAGTGTTATTCCACACTTAGGAAAGAAAAATACTTATTTAGAAAACGTATAAAAATTTGAACGCAGCGGGACTCGAACCCGCGCCTCCTGGAAACCGACCAGGTCGGTTTCCAGGAGGCGCGGGTTCGAGTCCCGCTGCTTTAAAATTTTTATACGTTTTCTAAATAAGTATAATAACCTTATTTTCACTAATTTTCAATTATTAAATAAGCTATTTTAGCGTTATTACTTATAAATATATTATTTAGCTGCCATTTAAATGTTATTTGCTGACTCAATTGTCGGGGTCGGGAGGCAGACTTTATTAAAACACTCCACATTTTGTATTCAGCGAGTCCATATTTAAACAGGTGTTGCCGGCGCGATGCTCCGCTCGTGTAAAAAACGTACGTGACGTCAAAAACTAGTGGCTGTACGTAGTAAGTACTCGTACTGTGAAAGACAGACGGTTCGGTTGTTACTGGAAAATAAATGAAAATGTGGAAAGATTGCAGAAATTTTGTTTTATTTGTATGTATGTAAAAGAAAAAGCGCGGAGTTGAGTTCCACCACACAACACACAGTGACACTAGCTTCTTTCTATCGATTAAAATCGTAAACTTGCCTTCACTTTTAGGGACATCAAAATCACTGATCATTATATAAAAAAAACGATATTGTAGTTCTACATTTCCTATATATAAGTATAAGGCGGTGCTAGCGAGCTAAGTACTGTATACTTATAGGTAAGGAGGTACTTGGCAGGAAGTCGTTTAAATAGTAAGGCATTTAAATTTAAACGTGATGCTTGTCCTACTTCTTGTCCGAAAATTTCTGTCCTTAAAAGCTTGAAATTATTTTAATTGGTTAGAGCCAGCCGTGGCGATGGTGCACAAGCGTGCGACTGCCTACCTGTAGACTTAGTCTCTACCTACCCTGCTATGTGCGACATGCGGCATGAAAATAATATAATAAAATAATGTAATTTATAAAATGAATTTAACACATTTTACTTTTTTTAGGTTTGACCGTTTTACCTTGTTATACCCCAATATGAAAACAAAAATAGTTTAAAAATATTTTAAATGAAAGTAATTTAACCGGATTAATCGTTGTCCGGATTACCCGTCTGTCTGTTCGACAGACGAATGCCACCTCAGTCTACCCGTGACTACGGACTACTGCAAAGTGTTCGAAACGTCGGGTTTAAAATCTTAAATATACGCGATTAGTCCGGTTAAATTAGTTTAATTTAAAATGTGTAATAATAGTGAAAATCAAAGAACTTATTAGTTTAAAAATAATAATCCTTCAAATGAGAATCAAAGCCACAACCATTGTTTTTACAGTCAGACACTTCTCCATTGCGCCATGATGATTTAATTTTATTTGTAAATTTTAATTCCCTGCGAAATAATCCACTAAAGCTAAATTAATCCAATCTCACGAAGTAATCCTTGGAGCACTTTGGCGAGTGCTAAGACGCTGACCGCATTAGTTTATAATATCGTTTAGATGTTTGTGCTGTGTTGGACAAACTGCTCATCGTTGACTTCCTACAACGATGACTTTAATGGAAATAATTTTTAGTTTTACGCTGTACTCAGCATATAGAGGGGTGGGCAGAAGGAATCTAGTGTTTTTGAGACATTGAGTGGTAAATGGGGAGACTCAACGTCGCGCTTTGTCTTGTGGAAAAAGAAAACGAATGAAAGTTTATATATTAGTTTTGATTAGTATAGAAATTAATTTACTTTTTAACTTTTTCTTTTTTCTCCACTGAAGAAACTACTTTCTGAGAACCGTGGTTCATAATATTTTTGTATTATAATTGGACTATTATTTATCGAGGAAAGTTACAAACTATATTACATCCCGTTAATCGTTTTAATGTAATTCACTGTACCCCGTGTTTGGTCATATACCTCATGTTATATATATTATACACAGCTCTTAGTTATTTCTATTTAAACTAGAGCGAAACAGCAGGTAATATATTTTTTATAGCATCACGCTGTATTCCGTACCGCTCGATAGAGGGTAGGGCAGAGGGAAGGTGGGAACTTAGTGTTAAAATAGATACTTCTGCTCCTCACTAATAGGTTTCCCAGATAAAGATTAATAATAGTTAATAACAACATTGCACTCATAATCCTTACTTACATAGATAGCTATACCGTTTCTAACGTATGCCACCACATTCGTCGGCGTTCGCTGTAAATTTAAATTCACAGAACAATGCAGTGGAGCTAAATTTATTCACTCTAACCGAGTAATCCTTAGAGAACTCGAGTAAGCCAGCTAAGACGCTGACCGTGTAAGCTGAGCAGCGAGTATGTGCGAAGACTAGTGGCTTATTTAGTTAAGTACTAAAATATTTTACTTCGTTTCGTTTCCGGTAAAAATATAAAAATTGAAGAGGTTTTGGATCGGGACTTATTTCGAAAAGCAAAAAGTTGACTAAGAAGTGATTAGTGACTTAGTTTGACTGACTTGTCACTGAAATTACTTTAAATTTTTAACGTATAATATTATATTAGAGTAGACAGAAGGAAGATAGTGTTGGGACACACCGTCTCTCACGTCGCGCTCAGTTTTCAAAACATGCGTTTTGAGTGGTAAATGTTAACGCTGCGGCTTGCCTTTTTACCAGAGCCTTGTTGCCATTCTCCGAGTGGAATCGAACCCGGAACTGACGCTGCCGCTGCGCCATGATGGCCTTTATATGCTTGATACTGAATAAGATTTACAGATAGGGAATAAGTAAATGGCAAAAATAAGCTTAACCGACTGACTATATTACGATATTTCTTTTTTTTTCGTAGCACTTTCGTAGTCAGTCTAAAATGACGTAGCTGATATTTTTTGCAGTATCATCACCTTTAAGTGAATAGATTTATTAAGACTGACAAGTTTTGAAGTAACTTTTAAATAGCCATACTATGATATATTGTTATATTTTTATTTTATTTTTAACCAGAGTGTATTATCGACTTAAGCTTTCACTACACCCTATAATATTAATGAGGAGCTTGTGACTTCTTTTAGGGATTGTATGTAAAATATATTATAAATGTTTACAAATAAAACTCTCTCCTTACTGAGAAACTGACTCACAAAGCGCAAAAGAAATGACTTGTCTTGGGAAGTTGAGATATGCTTTGAACTTGAGCACCCAGTGTTAAGTCATTTGTTTCTTATTAAGACACCTCCGTTCTCCATTTTTTGCCGAATTCTCGAAGCATTATTTTAGAGAGCGAGCGAGCAATGAAACTATAAATATTTAACTTTCCTGAGTTGGAATCGAACCCGCAACAATCGCGTTTACAGTCGCACAGTTGTGCCCCTGCGCCACGACGACCTCCAGTAGTTGATATTTAGCCTAATTCCTACCTATTCTAATGTACTGACGAGTTAGTCCACGTTTATTTTACTTGGACACTGTTCTTGTAGAAGACAGAACTTCAGAAGAAGTTGCATACCGTGCGGGCTGTAGCCGCTACGTGGACACTTAAGAGTTTGCGCGGTCTCCGTAGTTGTAAACACAATTATCTTTGGTTACGTGGACTCTTTGTTCTGGTGAAACAAAATTATTAAGTTTCAGTTTAGCCTTGTGATGTTTTCTCATGCAGGAACTGGACATTTTACTGTTGCAGGTGAATTTTTAATTAGATATATTTGCCTTTGTTGTGTTTCAACGGTATGTTTGAAATTTTGAATTGTAGATTTAACTTTGTCTGTATGTATTTAAAAAATATATTTTTTAATAAGTCTGTCACGGCGCAGTAGTACAGCGATGCTTGTGGGTTGGACTCCCACTAGGAGCGTTGTGTTCTGTCACTCAACACGCAACATCTTAAAAATAAAAAAGGCATGCTTAAATATATTGCCAGATATTTAAGCAAATATACTAACTATTATAGTTACTTTTTTTAATATAGATTAATTAAATGTAAAAAAGGACATAATCTTTCCAAACATATATCACAACAACGTAAACTACCAACCATCAAAGTTAATAACGGAAAATGAAAATTTAGACCGTACCGAGGCGAGTTTCCCTCAAGAGCGTCAAGTTTTAAACAATTTAAAAGTGGGAATCGAAGTGAACGTCTGTCCGAACTTGTTCCGCGGCTCGGACTTTCAAGAAAACGGACTTTAAAAGTCATCCCGCGTCCGTATCGGTCTGCTGCGTAATGCATGTTACAATATTTGCTCGAGAACTTTTGTGGAATCAATGCTTTTTTTGCGTTTTAGCTTTAGTTTTGAGTAGAAAATTATAATTGTATATGATGATAAGATTATATTAGTTTTTTAATATTTTTTTTCTTAGTGTCTTGTTAAAATATTAAATACGTTTAGTAGCTTTTTTTTTATCTTGTTACTGTTTCTCGTACATGGCAAGCTAGTGTTAAGAAACTCCGTTCCCATTAAAACACTTCCGTTCCCTAATTCTTATCGCTTTCTGTAGGCATTGAGTGTAGAATGACAGGCTTTGCCTCGTTATCAGAGCTAGGAAACTATGATATTAAATATTAAATTTTCTGGAGTGGTAATTGAACCCACAACTTTTTACGACTGACCTCAATAGCATTCTCTATTGTAAAGTGATTGTTATTAGGAATATAATCTTTGGCTGTCGACTTTTTTATATTTCCTTATAGAGATGCCTAAATAATAAGCGTAGAAGAATTTCGAAGTAGATCAATAAAACATACTTCTTCGGTGACGAGCTCTTGCTCAGTATCCAAGAGACGCGGGTTCAGGTCCCGCTACATATATTTTTTTTATGTTTCTAAAATATTATATATTACCTATAGTAATGGTTTTAGACTTGTTTAAAAGAATAATTGCTATTTTAGTCAATTAATATCATTTTGTTGTTTAGTACTATCCTAAAATAAGAAGAACTTTTGTGCTATTTTAGTCAATTAATATCATTTTGTTGTTTAGCTACCCTAAAATAAGAAGACAGACAGACAGTTCCGCGATATTGATTTATTACATACTACTTTTGTCATTTTCACGATTATAACATAGGAATATAAATAGGTAGGAAAAAGGAACCTGATATTAAGACCCTTATTTTTGAGACATTGCGCTTTGAGTAGTAAAACTATGCTTGGAGCTGTTTCATGCCAGAGCAGGAAATTGAGAATAATTTATTCCCCTAAGAGGAAATCAAACTGACGACTACCTCATTTATCATCAGAAATTTTATATTTTTTTTAATATATTATATTAGCCTCAATTGTTTTATGTTGCGGTATGTATTTCTGTGTGGTCAGCGTGGCGCACCAGCACTGCCTGACTCTGAATTTGGTGAAAAGTGGGGAACGGAATGTTTTAGCGTTAGGTTCCCTTTGTCTACTCTACTATTTGCGGGATACCGCGTTTTTATAAATACCTATATTTTCGGTTAACATTTATTTTCGATTTTTTTTTGAATTCTAAGTGTTAAAGTTTATCAGCCATTTATTTTATCTAAACTGCAATATTATAAAACTAATTAATATCCCTATTACATATCGATTCCCATTAACAAAGCTTTGAGGTTTAACGAACTGCAGTTTAGTGGTGAGGCTTATCTATTGTATGGACATGCAGTCCAGTTCAAAACGTGGTTTTTCAGCATTTCTAATTATTACCCTCACACTATTATCATCATCATATATTAAGATAAAATTTAGATATATGTATTATATATGTTTTTCTTTAATTAAAGTAGGTATGTAGGTAGGTAATGCAATCGGAGCCCGCATTTTTTTGCGTTGACTATAAAATAAAAAATCCTATTTTTCCCCGTTTCTGTAGGAAACCACTTTGCGACATTAATGCAATGACTCAAATTGGTGCGGTGAGCGGAAAACGTAGTGTCTTTACACTTGGTTTAGGATGCTATATTCCAAATGAAAGCGTAAAGGATTTAAGCTTAGAAATTCAATATTCAGAAACATTTAATTTTTTTCACAGCGGCATAGAGGAAACCTGATAGAGTTAAAACACTCCGGTAACCATAATCCGCCCGATTTCCGAGACATTGCGTGTGTAGTGGCAGAATTCAACGCTGAATAATAAATATGTGGTGGCAAAATTTTTTTTTTTACTATTCTAGTATTATATAGAAATAACTTCAGAAAATATATAAAAACAAAAATAATATCTTGTCACTGGACTTAAAATTTAGAACACATAAGCCCGTAATTGCTTATTTGGAACTAATATGTATATATGAGTAATGAGCATCAAAGGAACGTCTTAATTAATGCTAACAAACTCATTAAATGTGGGGAAAGCGAAGTTTCAAATTTATACGTTTATTATTATGAAGTATTTACCATTAATATAATATTACGTTCAAACGAATATAGATGCTATTGGAACCTGCTATAAGTATCCATTTTGGAAGTACACATTTTGTTATTATGAAACTATTTTGCGGAATATTAGTTTACTATATAAAATATTAATAGGAAGTTATATAATCTCCGTGTTTAATTGCTTGCTAGAGATGTTTATTTTTTTATTGATTTATATCTACTATGGCTCGGTGCTACAGGTTCGAGATGCAACAGGTTTTAAATGGTATCGGTAGAGGAGAGGTTCTAGGGTCAATCTTTATATTCTCTATTTTCTGTATTAGAGGTTTTAGGTGCTAAGTGGCCGAAAGTAATGTCTTGTTTTGGTTGACCATGTCAATTTTTTTTCTTTACGCTTTATTTCGTATATTTCAGTATAGACAGAAGGAACGCAGTGCTAAGATACTCTCTCTTCTATTTTCAAGACTCAACTCAACGTCATGCTATATCTTATTCGAGTGAGGAAATTAACTATTTAATTCCCCTGAGTGGTGGTCGAACTCACAAATGTCGCTTAAAGACGCTTTCCCATCGAACCAAATACAGTAATACATCTCGAAAATTATATAAAAAACGAAAATCAAACTTACATTTTGGCCTTATTTCAAAAGAACAATTAAACATTATTTAACTAATTCCTGCCATTCATTTCTTTCTCTAATGGCTTCACCTGTCACCTAAATCTTTACAAGAACAACTTCGCATATAACAATAACTTGCAACGCATCTAAGCATAAATAATAATGTTTTCAGCGTTCTCGCTCGGCTGCTCTAATAGCCCGTGTCGTAAAGGGGGTTGTGACGTCACGGGGGTGACGACAACAGCCACTGTCTACCAGTACGTAAGTTGTATTGAAATGTTCGCCGATTAAGAATTATTTCTTATTTCTGTGAATCCGAGGGGTTGCTATGAAGTGAGTAGGGTGACAAAATGATTTTGTGATTGTTGCACGGAAAAATATCGATTTTTTTATTACAATTTCTTTTTTGCAAGTAGGTCTCGTTATATTTATATTGATCCTAGGTAATCTTCAAGATAGAAAGTGAAAGGAAAGGGAAAGGAAGAAGTGACTATAAGTCTTTTGTCACTGCTCCACCTAAATACGACAGATATTGAAGTTAAATAATTGTATATTCATTAAATATAATTTATAGCTTTAATTTCTTCCAGAAAAGTTTTAAAAAGGCGGTGAACAAATTTGTAAATATTGTATTTTTATACAATATTTATTAGTTTATTATATTATAAACGTATACATCGTACCCACCCATATAAAATTAATTTGGTTTTTACGCTTTATCTCGCATAGCAGGGTAGTTGAGTGGCGGAACTCAACGCCGCGTTATATCTTGTTACCATGGCGAGAAAATGAAATTTTCATTTGCAAGAGTGGCAATCGAACTTACAACTATCGTGTTTACAGTAAGACATAGTGCCGCTATACCACAATGACAGTATGTTACAGTTCTGCAAATTAAAAAATAATAATAATATTTCTAAATATATATTAGACACGAGCGAAGCGAAACCAAGGAAATTGTTCCTAACGTTTATAGGATAGAGAGGATATTTCATCTTCATTTCAATCTAACTGATGAGTGGCTTAGTGCGCCTCGTCGTAGCTTAGGGCTATTGCGGGAGTGAATTTGATATCTTGCCGACTACTACTGGTTCACTAGTACTAGAATACCTTATAGTTGATTATTGTAATTTGTAATTCTGTTAAAATATGATATTGGAATTCCTATAGATATTTTATATTTTTATTTTATTTATTGTTATTATTATGGTATTGCATTTCAGTTGAGTGTCGAAACTCAACGCCGTGTTTTGTCTCTATCCTAGAGCGAAAAATGAAAATATTAAATATTTAATTCCTCAGTGTGGCAATCGAATTCACAACTTGCCGCGTTTTTCAACAGTCACACGCTTGTGCCCCTGCAAAATAAATTTTAATAAAATATTTTTTTGATGAATTACAATAATTGGAGAAGTCATTTAAAACATAACCAATCAAAGATGTTACTATAAATAATCAATTTAAAAATAAGCATTTCATTCATCATATACAATTTCTGGCGCAATATTTATTAGTACATAGTATAACTCGCTAAACGCGACGATTGTTCGATTTCCACCCTTGGAAATTATTTATATCCTAGATTTAGATGTGTCCAAGATTGGGCCGGAAGTGGGGAATGGAGTTACTTAACATTAGGCTCCCTTAGCTTAGCTTGGCATAACCGGTATACTTGAAACTTTTTTCTTGAAAATACAGAACTTACCAACATCGACACTCAGAACTTCACCACTATATAACAAATCTTTAATCAAAATAAAAATAATAAATTGCATACAACAAACTTTTCCTATGTTCAGAATGAATCTTTTCTATAATGCATCATTACCCATTCCAATACTTGAATCAGTTACAAACGATATTCTATACGACGATCTTATTATTACTATAGTAGAGCTCAATACATAATATGAATCGCTATATACAGTCACCCTTGTTTTTAAATCTTTCTCTATGATACTTGTGCAACGTAATTTATGACGTCACGGCCTATTAAACGAATGGCCAACACGCTAATATGTTTACGATTGTTAGGGGCTCAAATTTTTGTTAAATACAATAAAGAATTCAGAAAATGGTCTCACATTTCCGTTATTTCTATTTAATAATAGGTTAAAAGGATTTATGGAGGTAGCGCCCCTAATTAATATTTACGTGTCTGCCCGGTGCTTGTCACAAATTATAATATAAGTACTATTTATATGAATGTTTTTTTTTAAATAAAATGTACAGGTAAAGTAGTATATATGTTTAATATATTGGTCAGGTTAATATATTATTTATAAGTAGAGTTTCGGCTAAAAATGCCTAATGAGCGGATGAAGTTGAAAATTTATGTAAAATATTCTCAATTTGCTGTGTTCAAATTTTGAATTACTTCGTTTATTTGGCTTATATTAATAAATTTTATTTTTCATAAATTAAACTAAAATAAATAATTATTATATAAAAAGAAATGAAAATATACAAAAGATAATGAACAGTCACAGTAATAAAGTAGCCTAAATACATACATACATACATTCTTATACTATACCGAATCCAACTTCCAACCAAAGGAAACCATCAAAAATCATCGTCATCTGTTTACTCATCCATGACAGTCCCCCACATATTAACAAAAGCAAAGATTTCCACCCCGTCATTGCCGGCATCAGTCACTTTAACTTTCCCTGACATGCCAAAGACCCTTAGCCGTTTCCCCGTAAGAATGCACTCTGTAGGGATATTAAACTCAAATCATGTAGGGAGGGTTCCACTCAGCCTTTTACTTTAAATGCACGACTTTTCAAGAATTTTAAATATAATCTATATTTAACCACCTGCTGCCAATTTCAGCTTTGAACTGAAAGACGGAGTATAGATATTTATAAGAAATAAATCTTAATCTCCAAAAAAACTGATTTTTACAGTAATTTCTCCTTTCTAAAATGTAAAAAAGGCATAAGGTTTTATAAATCTAACATTAAAATTTTAATTTCTCGTGCCTATCCTGCAATGTACGGGATACAGCGTAACGCAAAAATATATTTGAAATAGGAGTACAGTACAGTTGAACTATGCACTATTCAAAAAAATTGAATTTACACCTACATCTATACAGATTATGAATTCTATCGTTCATTGTTACACAACAAGTGATAAATCAATACTAAGCCAATGTTTCTCAATTTGGGCTTTAGATTTCCAATAACGGAAAATCATCAAAATAAATGCAACGTTGTTAGGTACACTGTATGACAGTGTACCTGTACAATGTCAATATTTGAGTGGAGATTATGATGTAGGTAAGAAGTAGGTATATGGGTTTTCGAAGTATTCTTAATGCGGTGGCCTCATCCACCGTGGTTCTGTGGAATAGAATTGAAACAAGGTAGTAGGTAGGCAGTGGGAACCTGAGAACTTAGTGTTCCCCATTTTTCGTCGAATTCTAGAGATATTGCGTGTTGAACGGCGGAACTCAACGTCGTGCTTCGCCTCGTTACCAGAGCGAACAGAAGAAAATTTTGGTCGACGGGATATCGAACCCACAACCGCCGGGCTTACATTCACACGCACAAAAAACAATAGTATTTACAAGATATTTTAATAAAAACATGCAATTTCCATGAATGTAAATGCAACTCCTGCATTTTATTCCATATAATATACTCGTACGCTCACTGAGCTCTATATTGAGATAGGGGTCTTATAGAAAACTCTCAATGCGAACCTGAAGAGATTTCTTCTCACAATGCCGCTTACTTATGAGCTGGGTGAATTAACCTTTTTCCAATAGCTATTGTTTGCAAAAACGCCGTATTCGAATCCAACAAGGAAATGGATTTCGATGAGAAATTTAAGTATTACGAATAAAAGGGCGGATATTGAAGGGATGAATGTTTTAACTGCTGATGATATTGGGTTATTACTTCTCTTGAGTATGTTTGTGTTGAAAGTAACGTGAGCAATGATTTATATGAAAAAATATTTTGGTTTTAAAAGGAAAATATATCTACTTTTCAATATTTTAGCATTTATTACTGTTTCAAGCGTACGCGAAAATTAAAACGCTTAATGTGAAATTAAAAAATATTAACGCTTTCACTAGTTGTTTTGCAAATAGAGACGCTATAAGGATAATCGTTTAAAGTGTCGTCGTTAGCGTGTGATTGTAACACTCGAGGGAATGAGTTATTTGCATTTCGCAGCTTTAGTAAAAAAATGAGCGCGCTGTTGAGTTACGCTACTTACAAAGTATTGAAAAGTAGTTACAAATAAAAATAAGCCACTGAGGCACTGCAGAATCGCATCTGGCTGTAGGAAAAAAGATATGTTGGTTCAATTTGTCTGAATAACGATTTCGGTATTCCCTATCCTACCACGCAATATCTTGATTTTGAATTCTTTTTGCCTTAGCTATAAATATAAAACAAAATACGTTAGTACCCTATTTCGTTGTATATATCTTAAACGCTGGTCACAGGCCGGCACTGTGTCTAATGAACGAGGGTGTTCGCTAAGGGCTCCTGTCATCGCGAGGGGAGATTGAAATGTAACCTAATTTAGTTTTTATTACGTAAAATGTTTTTATTACCTGAACTTCAAAGGGATGAAACTGATATTTTCCCTTTCTTTAGAATATTAATGAGAAATTCGTTTATAAGAAAGTGTTAAAATTCTAAGTAAGCTTCTTTCTCAGTTTTTATGAAAGCAATTTTTTTATTCAAATGTGACTATCAAAATGAGAATCCGTCGTACCGTCTAGTGTTAAGTCACTCTGTTCTCAATTTTCGAGATATTGTTGAATGGTAGAACTTAACGTCACGTTTTGTTTTTATTAGAGTGAGGAAATGATAATAACTTATCCCCTCAAGCGTGCATCGAAGCCACGACTGTCGTGTTTATTGTGTGAGTAGCTGTTTGAATATGAAAGTAATAAAACGAGCAGCGTTAGCGTACTATATTCAACTGATCATTGCTAAACAAGTTGTTCATTTATATATTTTCAAACTTACGATCAAATGAGCTTATTTTATGTAAAATTTGTACAATATTAAAAGTAAATGTATCTGTCCATTTTTTATTTTTTAAATTGATAATAACATATACTTTTAATGTCCTAAAATAAGTATACGATAATAAATAGAAATATTAGAGGCCAGTCGTAGCGCAGGGGCACAAAATGTGACTGTGAACGCGACTGGTTGTGGGTTCGATCCCCACTCAAGGAGATGAAATATTTATTTAAATGTATATTTTTATTTTTTCGCTCTGGTGATGAGGCACAAGGACGACGTTGAGATCCGCCACTTTACACGCAATGCCTCCAGAAATTGACGGAAAGAGGGGAACGGAGTGTCTTAACACTAGGTTCCCTCTGCCTACCCTGCTGTACGCGGGGCACAGCGTTAAGCTGACTTAATTAATTTTTTAATAGAAATATTACATATAATGTTGCGTGCTGCGTGTAGCTGTGCTATTGCGGTACGACGACCTTAAGCTCGACGGATTACTATTTTTTTTATATTTTCGTAAAGTTAAAAAATGCACATACAAACTTACATATAATTTCACATAAACATAGATAAACACAGATATCATTGTATTCTCACTCGGAGGCAATATATCAAATGCACCAAACTTCCCGTCCAGTGGTCGTTGAGTGCATCTAATGAGCGAGGGTGTCCGGGACGCTGCTTGGAGGGGCGATTGAAATGTTACTTAATATTTGAGGGTAACTTTTATTTCCACTGGAATTTTTACGCTATACTGTATAATATATTGGTACTAATATTTTTAATTTTTTATGTGCACAATATGTTTAAAAAAATATTACATTTGGATTCGCAGCAAAATTAAAGCAAAAGTTTAAAGAAATTAATATAATATATTGACAGTTGCATCTCAATATATTTTTGAAAGTATTATGTATGTTAAGAAAAACATTAATAATTTTACCAAAATTGGTGATTTTCATAATATTAACACTAGAAATAGGCTTAATCTTAGTGGACCTGTAACTCGGTTGCATCGAATTCGTAATTCTTTTATGGGACATTGTGTACGCTTTTACAATAGGATCCCAGAAAACGTCAGAGAATTTTCTATATCACGATTTAAAAAAATTGTGAAAAGACGTTTGTGTGTTAAAGGTTGTTACCAAATTAATGATTTTCTAAATGATAACACGCATTGGGAATGAAATGCTCGCTCCAGTCTGTTTCAAAGGTATCATTGTCACAGATATTTAAATATACATTTGTATAAATTTATTTAAAAAAAATAAGTCCCGCCTCGTTTCTTCTTAGGTCTGAGGCATTAACTTCAGTGAACTGGTGGTAAATTATTTGACGTTCAAAAAATGAAGCATGTAACTTCCTTTTTTGAATAAAATGAATTGAATTTGAATTTTGAATTTGAATTAACATATATAACAATTTCAGAAAGTAAGATAATTTGTACTTATTTTTTTTTATAATATAAATAGATTTTTATAAGTAATTTAATTTTTTTTATATTTATATTCTTAAACAACTTTGCTAAATAAATCAAACCAAGAAATTAACAAAGAATTTGATAAGAACTCTATTATAGAGTTACGTTAAGTCATTCCACTGTGACTCATTGGGACAGTGTCTGACTGCAAGAGATAGTTGTGGATTTCAATTTCAACTTAGAGAAATGAATTTAGAGGTTCTTCAGTCCATCTTACTATATGTAAAAAAAATAACTAAAGATATTGTTTCTTTATATCATTTTTACTATTAGTGTACATCCAGTGGGCGACGCTCTTAATGTGGGGATAATGACAATGAGTTTCCAAATTGTTTCAGTTTAAAACCTTTTTATTTTTTGGTTAGAGATAATGGAAAAACGCACCCTTTAGTTGCCCGTTACCCAACGGATATATATGTAAAAACATAGCACAAACTAAGAGACCCTAGTATTTAGATATAATTTTTTCTGCTTTCTATGTTAGTGACAAAATATTCCAATTACAGCAGAAAATATAAATAACAACAGTCTAAATTGACAAATAACATTTATCATTTTCATTTGACATTTAAATGTACATAAATCAAATGTGAGAGTAGAGTCGTTATTTGCAGTTGATGAAAAAATATGTATGTAAATAATCCGGTACAATTTTTTTACTGTTTATTTTGCTTTCATGATGCAATAAAAATGGTAATTTTTTTATAAAGTAAATTTATTTTTAGTAAATTTTCGTTTAATCTCAAAGGTCATACATAAAATGCTTTAGTTACTGAGTGACCGACAAACAACTGAATTTTGGTGTGTACGGTGCTTAGAGAGTTTAGGAGAGTCTTTGGAAGAACTGTGTTTTCTTTTAAATTATTAAGAGTACTTTTTCTAAATTCTAAAGCTGGGGACAGCCTGTCGACACTGTTGAAATGTAGTAAATGCGACAGCATTCGATTCAGTGGTATTATCACTGCCTCGCTTTGGTAAGAAGACAAAGCGCAGCGTAGAGTTCCACCCCATAGCACGCAACGTCTCGAAAATGTAGCAGTGTGTGGGTAACGAGGTGTCTTAACACTAGATTTTTCTTCGATTGTCTTAATGACATATTGTATAAATATAGAAATAAATGTATGTAATAACATAAGTCTAGTTCTAGGTAATAGCTACAGAAAAAAAGTATTAAAAGAAATGTAAAAATAACGAAAGGTACGGACTGTAAGTCTGTAGTGTAAGTAAGAATTAAAATAAAATAAAATAAAATAAAAAAACACTAGATTCCCTCAGCCTACATCGCTAGGTGCGGGATATATTTTTCTTTATGATATATTTCTTCGCTCTGATGTCAAGGCAAAGCGCGTCGTTGAGTTCCGGGACTCAACACGCAATGCCTCCAAAAATTCGGCGGAAAGTGGAGAATGGAGTGTCTTAACACTTCATTCCCTCAGTCTACCCTATTATGTGCGGGGTATAGCGTGAAGCTGATTTAATTTTTAATAATAGGTAATATTTTTTCTGATATCTTGAATATCATTATAATAATAACACGTCATTATAACACAACAATAGTAGCAAATTTATAATTTTAAACAATATTCTCCATTGTTGAAAAACTCATAAATCTCATCGGAATGTAATATAAAGGTCAGAAAATCCTGTAAATCTCAGCTATAACTTATTTATAACTCAACGCCGCCAGTCGCTTCCGTGGAAGCCGTATATCATCTTGGAATCCTTTAGAACTTGTTAGTACTACGCTTGCATTTTCTTTTCAAGGAAAACTGAAAAGTAATATAATGGGTAAGAAATATATACAACTATACTATAAAATAAGATGTATTTTTGTAGTGTCGTTGTAGTTGTTTTGAGTTTGTTTTTACTATTTTTTGGTTGATTTTCTTTTCTATTTCTATAAGTTCTTGTAGATTTGAATTTTATAATTGTCTTTTATCTGATTACGTCCGAAGTAAAAATGGAGGTTATTTACATAGTTTTGTATCAATATGTATGTATGTATGTATGTTCATTTGTTCCCCGGTAGCTAAGGTTAGCTTTACATTTCTATTCCTATTATTAACTTAACTTAGCTTCACGGTTAATCCCTAGCGGGGTAGTAAGAGAGAACGGAGCGCCACGGTTGAGTCTATATTTTATTATTTTTTCTCTCTTTTCGCATATTAAAGTATGCTGTCGTGGCGTGGCGTAGCATTCTTAAAGAAGCTGTAACTATCTCATGCTATATTTACCTAAAGAACATTTTATCAGCCAATTTCAATATTAAATTACATAATTGACATAATAAGCAGAGTAACTGGAGCGCAGTCGTGTTGCCACAGAATGCTGCAGCTGATCTAATAAGAATTAAACGGTATATAATATATCGTTTACGTATATTAATCTTTATCTCTTCTCTATATATAGTAAGACAGTAAAAATATTTTGTCTGTACATTTAGGAATTTTGACTAAAATGGATAGAGGGACACTTAAAAAGAATAATAGAAAGCAAAAAATTTTTTTTGTATTTCTTGTCTGTCTGTCGATACGTATGTCCACATTTTTATCTGAAAGTACTGAACCGATTTACTTAAAAGTCTTTCACCAATTGCTTTGTTTTAACTCAACTTAACTACTAAAGTTTAGTTCATGAAATCGGTTCATTAAAAAAAAGTTGTCGTCATTTGAATGAACTCAAGGCATTAGTTTGCCTGCGAATGTTATATAGCAATCGCGCTGGTAAGATTCCTGGCTAAAGAATGAGATTCGAAACGTCTTGGTTATATGACTGTTGATAAAAATATATATTTTTGAAGCACTATTATACAATATTTTATACAATAAAGTAAACAAAATTGAATTGTTAGTGGAGATTACCTTCATAAATAATAACAGTTAAGTTTAAGTCGTAATTAATTCAACACAGAGATAAAGAACGATTTGATCTTCAAAGAAATATCAAGTAAATACAAAAATTTTTTGGTTGGTTCGTTCATATAATATATGTAAATAATTTAAAAACTGTACAGGAGTTAATATGCAATTATTACAGTTATTTTACAAAGAATATGAATCCTTCAAATCAATAATTTGACATTTAAGGCTGTTTCTGAAGCAGTACATTGAATTATTAACTGACATCAGCACATTTAACAGAGTTTTAAAAAACATAACATAGGTAAAAAGAACGTAATGTTACAAAAATATATA
>JAAIXJ010000173.1:135163-332495 GCA_013403705.1 Heliconius hermathena
ATCACTTAATAAAATCAAAAATCAACTTCACGCTGTATCCCGCACACAGCAGGGTAGGCAGAGGGAACCTAGTGTTAAGACACATCGTTCACCACTTTCATTTAGCATTGTGTGTTGAGTGGCGGAACTCAACGCCGCACTTTGTCTCGATACCAGAGCGAAGAAATGAAAATATAAATGTATTATAAGTAAATATTTTATCTCCTCGAGTGTGGATCGAACCCACAACCAGTCTATTTTACAGTCACACTCTGTGCCCCTGCGCCACGACTGGCCTCAGATTAGTAGTATATTCACATTTATACATTACATTATGTACGGGTTTGTATATCTGTACATAATGAAATATATAGAAAAATAGTGTAATGTGAAAATATATACTACGACGACATTTTATAATATGCCATCGTAGCGTTGTGCATTCGACCCCCACTCGCAGGATAGAATATTTAATATTTTTTATTTCTTCACTCTGGTAAAGAGGCAAAGCGCGGCGTGGAGCCTAAAAGGCTGCCTCATGAACTCGCCGGAAAGCGGAGACCGGAAGTGTCTTAATGAGAACAGAGAGTCACTAGGTTCCCGGGTTCCATCTACTTACCTACTATTCTTTAATCGTTTCGATGTATCCCACGGTACCTGTGGCTAGAGCTACTTCGGGCACGTAGTATATAGAAGTAAATATATTAGCTATTTTTATTTGAGCACGAGTGAAGTCGCTGATAAAAACTAGTAATAAACATATTTTAATTACTTTCACTCTATTTATAAAGAGAAATTCGTACCCACAACTATTGCGGACGTTGTTCACTATATGAATCTGCATGCAAAATTGTTTTTTCAAACTACTAGTGTAGTACCACAAAATATATACTTTATATCATTTTAGCTTCATTTTGTTTTACGCACAAAGCAGCGTAGAGAGTAATATTGCGAGAGAACCTGGGAACAGAGTGTTAAAACACTCCGTTTCCATTGTAACACTTCCGCTTTCCCTTTCCGCCGATATTTAACACGTTACCAGAGAGCAAAACGAGCGCGAATATGAAATATTAAATGAAATAGATGCGAGCGAAAATATGAGATATTAAATAAGGGTTCGATTCTTACTAGAGGAAATCTGACCAGTGGAAATCGAACCCACAAACTATCTCGTTTACACTCGCACGCGTGTGCCCTCACGTCACGACTGGCCTCAATCTATCCTTAATCTATTCAAATGCTTGTACAATGCACATACTAGCTGCGAGGCACAACCTGGCTGACCCAGATTTTTTATTTCAGTTGAGAGAATGAAATCGCTCGTAGTGGGCTCTCAGTGTATTTTATTTTTACACGAAAACACTTTTTATTTCCATATTACTGTATGAGGGCTGGATAAAATGATATGCTGACTGCTAGCTGTTATTTTATGCTGATGGAATGGCATTTTTGCTTATATTCCGCTGAGTTTTTTTTTATTTTTTTCACTCGCTCTCGTGTTCTTTTTATTACACGAACTATCATTGAGTTTTTGTTTTAATATGCGGTACGTTTATTATTGTGATGTTTTATAGTATGTTATTTTTGTTATAGAAAATTGTTGATATAAACAAAATAGTATCTGTTTTAAGTTCTTGGCTTTTATTTTAAGATCATTTAAATAAAATGAGAACTTTTATTTTATATATTTTTTTCATATAGATGTTGAGATACATATTGCAATATCAAATGTGTGGAAAATATTAGACTAGTAGTATTTAACAGTATTTTTCTGGATTTTTTTGAGATTTTTCTGATAAATTTGCAACTTTCTTAATTTTGAGACATTGTGTGCTTAAGGGCGTAACTTAGCTCCGCACTTTGTCTTAGAAGGCATTGAGTTCCACCACTAAACTCGTGATAACGAAGTGTTTTAACAGTAGGTTCCCTCTACCTAATCTGCTATAATGTGGGATACAGCAGAAGCTAAAAAAACAAAAAACAAATACTAGTAGCTCTTCATGCCTGATAGCTATGTGCGGGATAGTTAGTAGTAATACATATCGTTTTCTACTATCCGCCCAATTTTCAAGATATTGCGTATTAAGTGACTACCAGAGCAAGTGATTTAAATATTATCCTTTCCCGGGTATCAAACCTGCAACCATTACGTTAATAGTACCACTGCACCATGAAAAATTATTAGTATAATTCTATATTACTAGAGTGGACGGCGTCAGGTCGTCTAGTATGGCAATTTGATGCATCGCACCCCCTGCGGACATCCGGCGACGACATCCGCTCTGTTACTGTATTGTCTCTGTATCTACAATACGTATTGTATATTGATCCTTCCTATATTTGTACATATTGTTGATTAAATAGGGTAGATAAAAGGCTTCCTCATAGTAGGCAGAAGAAAATGAAAGATAAAAAGAATTGAGATTAAACTATGTATTCTGGAAAATTATGAAAATATTAGAATGTTTAATTGAAGGAGTGGGAAATCACTTTTTATTATAATTATCCTATATACATACATCATTCATCATCGCGGCGTTGAGCTCTGCCACTCAACACGCAATGCCTCCAGAATTCGGCAGAAAGTGGGGAACACAGTCTCTTAACACTAGGTTCCCTCTGCCTACCCTGCTGTGTGCGGGATACAGCGTGAAGCTGATTTAATTTAATTCATCATCATTTTGAGGTAGCCTAAGCAATCTTACACAATAGTGTGTAGAAAAGGAAGAAAGAAAGAAAGCATAGGTGTGAAAGCGTGTGTAGAAAAGAAAGAAGGAAAGAAAGCATAGGCTTTCTTTCCTTAATTTAACTGACGAATAACTGATATAAAACATACGAGTGACTGTAAAAGCGACTGGTTGTGGGTTCGATCCTCACTCGAGCGGCGGAAATTGACAGAAAAACACCAAAATTAAATTATATAGAAAAAAATGCTCTGTATGTACTATATGTTATTAAGTGAGATTTGAACTATTATTATTTATAATTAATGAGTTATTTTACTTAATTGCTTGGCATTATCCAAAAAGATAAAAATGGCGTTTATAGCTTGATTCTATTATTCTATATAACGTTCATAACACTATATATTACTAGCGACCCATCAGTGACTTTGTCCGCTTAAATCTATTATAATATTATTACATGGCACATGGTTATTCTGCTATATAAGCTATATTAAATAAAAAAATCAAATCGAATCAGCTTCACGTTTCAGCCCACTTATCGTTGAATTTTGGAGACAATGCGTGTTGAGTAGCGGAACTCTACGCCGCGCTTTGGCTCGACACCAGAGAAATGAATATATAAATTGAAATAAATATTTCATTTCCGCGAGTGGGGATGGAACCGACAACCAGTCGCGTTGACAGTCACAGTTTTTGCCTCTGCGCCACGACTGGTCTCTATATTAGGTACTATAAAGCTTTATCTAAACGCGTTCAGTAGTTTTTGGATGAAATTGGAACTATAAAGTTAGGCATTGTCATAGATCAAAATAGCGTTAACATTCAAAATTAAGTATAATATTTAATCGCGTATATATTAAGCAGCAGCAGCAGCAGTTATACGAGTGACATTTGCTGTTAAACGTTACGCTTCGCCCGGGACGCGCCGCGCCGGGCTGAACGCTCCAACGAACAAAGTCGGTTCTGTTTGAAGCGAATATTGTGTCTCGTGAGAAACTTTGCAGTAACTTAGTAATGGTGACGACGTTTTGAGGGACAAAGAAATTAATGTCGAACGTTTTAATTATTTTGAGGTTCATACTGTATTTTGCATATAGTATGGGATTGAGAAGGAACCTGGGAACCTAGTGTTAAGATACTCCATTCCCCTTGAGATACTTTCTTTCCCCATTTCCCGTTGTATTTTGGAAGCATTGTGTTTTGAGTGGTGGAACTCAATGCCGCGCTTTGCCTCGACCCAAAATAAAAAAACTGAAAATATCGATCCAATATCAATATCAAATTTGCTTGGTTAAACTAAACTCATAAACTGTTGTTTCGAATTGATAAATTGATTTTGTGTTGGATAATCCATTTATCGAGGAAGGCTGTATTTGTTAATCGTTTTGTTGTAACTAACGTTATCTGCGGTCAAAGTTATCTCGGTCACTTAGAATATGGCATCTGTCTTACGAAACTTGTAGCTATTTCGATTAGACTATGGGGTGAACCAAAAAAAAACTGTAGAGTTATAATTTACAGATTTATAGAAATTAATATTTGATTAGATGTTATTATCAAAAATAAATGATTTATAAGACTTTTTTATTTTCTCGCATTGGTAAGAAAAAAATCGTTTGCTATAACCCGATATTCAAATAAAAAATCTTTTTTTAATATTCTTTATATTTGTACCTAAATATTCCATTGAGTGGTGCTCAATTACCATTCCCAAGGAAACAGGATAGCATGATCTTGATTCATACAAGTACAAAAAAATAGTCAAGTGCACAGTCGAGCTCGCCCACCGAGTGTTCCGTACCAATTTCATGATTCTAAGTCAACGGGAACTTGACGTGATGATGAAAGTTGACAAAATTAATTTTGCTGGCCTATTCACTCATATTGTATGAAATCGAGTACAAATACAAGTGTTGATAATTTTTTCTGTGATGTGCCGATAACTTTTCAAATTTTTAAAACATATTACATTTATTATACAAATATTTAAATTAAATTTAAGTTCTTGGCTATTTGTTTTGACAATAAAGTAAGTGATCCTGTAAGTGATGTATATTTTTCTCTTAAGATGCGGAGCCCTAAAAATTATAAAACTATAATATTACAAATCTATTATAGATTCGCAATAAATTTACAAGATGACAGGTTTGAATAATATTATGTTTTATAGTGAGTGATTGATAATATAAAAAAAAAATACGTTTTTTTCTCTTAAAGTAATTTATTTGTACAATAATATTATTAACATCTTACCTTATAGTATAGAGTAATAGGCCGTATAGGAGCATAAGGCATGTGATTCTAAACGCTATAAGTTATGGGTTCGATTCTCGCTCTATAAAATTAAATATTTAATATTTTCTTTTCTTCATTCTGATACACTTTGCATCTACATCAGAGTGAATCCGCATCCCACCACACAACTTGAATGCCAATACTACTTCTAGAATTCAACGGAAACTGGGAAGAATTGCCTAGATGAGAATGGAGTGTCTTAACACTAGGTGCCCAGTTCCCTCTGCTTACCATGCCATTTGCGGGATACAATGTGACGTTAAAAAAACATATTACATACACGAGTAAAAAAACCATATCTTACATAGATTCAATTTTACGTCTCTTATCGTATAATTTGTACGTTCTCTTGTATTTAATTATATAGACGGCTTTTTGTAACGCTGCAGTAATAAATCAATCGTCCAGCTCGGCTTTTATCCGCAAGATTTTCCGACCACTTACTTGGGCATCTCTACCTTTTTTATACCGTCTGTATCTGGGAGAGATGAACAACGAAATTTTAGAGTTGCCATTGAAATTAAGATATTTATTTTCATTTTTATAACCTCACGCGTATAAAAGGGTAGGCAAAAGAAGCCTAGTGTTGAGACACTCCAAACGGAGTGAGTGAGTGTCACTCCGTTTCAATTTTAGAAACAATATGTGTTGAGTGGCAAAATTCAACGTTGCGCTTCGTCGTTTAATAGACCGAGAAAATTAATATTTAATTTCCTCGAGTGCGAATTTCCTCAAATCCACAACTATCCGTTATAGAGTATATAAACATTTTTTATATCGTATTATTATTATGATGGAATGCTCCTAATAGCTAAAGCAATCCTACTCTAAAAATAATTGTTTAGGTAATATTAGTCACTAATAGAGGGGGTACTCTAAGAATGACTTATTACTAATTATTTCAGATTGCTCCTTAGACTTACGAAAATAACAAAGTAAAACTAATAAACAAACTATTTTGCGGTATGATTTTAAGTATATATTTCAACATTTTCTTCCACAAAACTAATATGAACCTCTATCCCATTATAACTCGCAGTCCGGTAAGTATGTCCGCGTTAGTGAAATAAATGGAGTTCCCGGGATGGATGCCGCGCGCGCCTTCTCCCAAGCCCTTAAGTGTAAGCCCAGGTATTCAACGCTTTTGGCGACCTTGTGTCTTATAAACTTTCTAATACCTTACCCCAACAATATACATATACTTATAAGTAGGTACATCTGAGCAGTGAAAGATCAGATATTTTATTTTGTTGTTTTTTTATCTTATCAGTCAATTAATCAATAAATCCGACCGTTTTTCCGAGATATTGCGTGTTCAGCGTTCTGTCTGAGTGTGTTAACGAATAAATTTAGATATAATTGTGGTGGTTCCATTTCCACCTGGCGCTGTCCGACGCAACCTCGGCTTTATTAGCATCTAATATAATGTAACTAGGTACAGTGTGTGGATATTTTATGTTGCGTAATAATAAAATAAGCTTTGAAACTTTGAGAGTGAAAAAGTTATTCAACGTTAAATGTAAATAAGAAGAAGTATTTTCTTGATTAATTTATACATATTAATAAAGGTTATTAAATAAATTGTTTATTAGATTTGTTGTTATATTTTTTTATGTAAATAGGTTTAACTTCTGATTATAAGTCAAAGTAAACAAAGAAAATCAAAAGTATTGTAGGTAATCTTACATGCGGTATATAAATTGAAAAATGTTAAGGCGTCTTCGTCAATTAATTAAACAAGGGAAGGGCTTGTCCTAAATAATATAAAGGTCGTTAGGTACGAGTGCACCCGAAGCGTCATTATCTTCAGACCCTTGGGTGGGTTTCTTCTTTTAGCGGAAATATATGTTTATCAATTTGTCACTGATACAACTATAGACTTTTTATTTTTAATATTTTTTTTTGTAAAAAACCATCGTGACACATCGTTTTAATGTAAATATGACGGTTGTGAATTCGATTCCCATTAGGAGATTAAATTATTTTCAAAAAAAAATGAGCTCGCTTTTCGCCTGTCTTAACACCAGGTTTGAATAAACCATATAGCTGCTTTTCATTAGATCTTTTTAACATAAATCTAATGGAGATATTTTTTACATATGCACATATGTTTATATTTTCCTTGTCTGAATAGAAGAGTGGACATGGCCTTCGCTACCCAGCACCTGAAAATGAATAAAAATACAGAGGAAACCTAGTGTTAAGACACTCCGTTCCCCACTTCCATATCATGATATATATATATATNTATATATACTGCCTATATGCTCCTTTGATACAGCGTGAAGCTGATTTAATTTTGTTTTTTTTTATATATAACTAGAATCATAATAAAACATAATTATTATTATTTTCCATATTAAGTTAACGCTACCACTATAACCCCAATGATAAAGATGGTCGGTATTTCTTTTATTTTTAGGCGAAGCAATTAGAACAGAAGGTCTCAAAGGGTAACGGGTTCGAAGGGAATAAAATTGTGAAATCACGATTAAGACGGTATAATTAAGACGATGAGTGAAGCTTTATTTCATGGGTATTGTTTTGAAAAAGAAAGTGGTTTTTAGGATTTTTTTATATTTCATTATTATTAAATATTTTTTATAAATAAATCTAGAAAGAACATTGAGGCCAGTCATGGTGGAGGGGCATAAACATGCGATTGTAAACGTGACAGGTTGCGGATTCGGTTCCCACACGAGGAAATAAAATATTAAGGGTAATATTTTATTTCTGCACCTCTCAACAAGCAAAGTTCCGCTGGATTCGGCGGATAATGGATAATGGAAGTCTTAATGGCAACAGAGTGTCTTAATACTAGGTTTTCAAGTTCTCTCTGCCTACCCTGCTAAGTGCAGGATACAGCGTGACGCTACAAAAAATTAACAGATTTTATTGTAGCTTCACGCCGTGCCGCAAAGGTATAGATTTGTGTGAAACGCAATGGTTGAGAGTTTGATGCTCGCTTGTTGCAGAGATTATTTAATTACTTTTAATTTTACACACGCGTATTAACACACAATATTTTGACTTCGATCGATGTGTCCTAACACATTTTTCCATGTATCTACATTGTTACGTAGTATGGAATCCTAAAACTGAAAAAAAAAATGTATTTAGGGAAGAATTATATTTAGTTCGTTAATATTGTATAGTTAAAAAAACATGTCAAATCATTTATGTAGTTCTCTACGTCAACAGATCTTTAACTCAATTTATAGAAGTTTCTACAAGAAATCGTACCAGAGAAAACAAACTTGCAACATTTGTAAATATTTACACTAATCCAGTACAAAAGACATTCTCAATAGTAATGTTATTAAAACTTTCGTCTCCAACAACTTAAGTTGTAGAATAATATGAAATGCTTCAAAAGCAAAAATGTATGTAAATTTTAAATGTAAAGTTCCCCTAATAATATGCTAATCGGTTTACAAACAGTACTTAAGAACACTTAGAGTCGCTGAAACGTTTTCAAATCATCGGATTTGCTCAAACTTGCGGAAAGTTACCGAACTTCCCTCTCACGGAGGTTATTGTTCGAAAAACGAGCGGTTTTTTTTTCAGGACAACTCTGAGTAAGATAAAGCACCTAAGTTCATAAGAAATTAAGACAGTTTGTCTATGGGGTTTATGTGGTTTGATTTTTTAGTAAATTAATTGTTCTGTTCAATAGTAAGATTTCAATGTACATACGATCTGAGTGCATCTTGTGCAAGAGCAGCTCAAAAAAAAACGTAAAGTTTACCAAATATTCATTTTTTTAGCTCCACGTTGTATCTTGATCATAGCAAGGCAGGTAAAGGTAACCTAGGAACCTAAATGTTAGGACACTCTGTTTCCATTAAGACACTTCCCCGCTTTACGCGAAATCTAGATATAAATCTAGATAGATCTAGATATTCTAGCCGAGATATTGCGTGTTGAAAATTAGAGTTCAGGTACAAAGTCACATTTACAAGTACAAGTTTAATCCCTGTTTTACCATACAAGGGTTAGGTTCCGTCATCTAACATGCAAATAAAATTTATATTATCCCAACATATTTACAATATTATAACATTTAACTGGTATTTTTTTCTATCTATTCACCAAAATAATAATAAAGTAAAATATAATCAATTAAAACGTTTTTTGAATATATTAATTTATATATTAAGATTTTTTTTCTTGCTTATTAAAAATATATCAAGTTGTCAAATAAAATAAAAAAACAAATATAAATATTCGTATTAATAATATTAATAGGTTATTCCATACATTGCTATTCAAGTCGTCAGGTTATCATCTAATATCGCAGTCGGGTGACGCTGGAGTCTCTCCGTGCCCACTCACGTGATAAATTGCTTGTGCTTCGTAATAAACTTGTGGGTGACGATAGGATTAAAGGATCATTTGAGATATGTAGATTAGGTTCCTGGATCTAGTCAAGGGTTAACATGTGGTAATTTTTACCATATATTTTTTTATAGCTATTACATTTTAGTATAGGGAGCCTATTAAGATGTTTACGCACCGTCCTATTATCGAAACACTGCGTGTTGGTTGTCTGTTGTCTGTATTTTTTTGTTTTTTTGTAGCTTAACGCTGTATCCTGCACATAGCAGGGTAGGCGGCGGTAACCTAGGAACCAACTGATAAGACCATTCCCCAATTTCCAAATTCTGGAGGTATTACGTGTTATGTCGCGGAACTCAACGCCGCGCTTTGCCTCGACACTAGAGCGAAGAAATGAAAATATTCAATATTTAATTTTCTCGAGTGGGTATCGAACTCAAAATATAACGCGTTTACAGTCCCACAACACAACACAACGCCACGAAAGCCCCTATTATTAAAACAAAATGAAAAACGTGAAAAGAATCCAATCAAAAAACACCAAAAAACGTACTTTGTTGAAAATAAGTGCACTCACAATTGCTAAAACGAAATGCTTAAACTATTGGTCCAAAGAAACTGCTTCAAGTTGAACAATAAAACGAGTCTTGTATTAATCTCGCTGACCTAAATTTAAAATAAATGAAAATACACCAGCTATTTTGTACGCCGCATTTCAGAATGGCAAGTTGGTCTATTTTTTGTGAACTTTGACCGCCTGATTCTTCCACTCCACTAGGCTTATACGAAGTGAACTAAAAGGCAGGTTTCTACCGTATTTAGTACAGAATAAGGACATCTATTTTAGGTTTAAACACCTTTATAAAGGTGCTCTATCTAGACTCCGTATTTCGGAGCGTGTTTTTTCTTTGTAATAGGACATTTTGGCTTAACATAATATAAAAAGCTATATCCGCACGTACACCTGAGCTGGTTCATGGAAAGTTATTATATTGTATCAATTATAAAATATATGAGGTATATACAAATAAATCTAGTGAAAGTGAAGTGAAAGGAAAACTGTTAGATTTTATTTTGTAAAATTAATTTTTATTTATTTATATTTCGTTTCTTCGCTTTGGCGCCAAATCAGGCGTTGAGTTCCACCACCCAACGCAAAGGCATAATGCCCCGAAAAATTCGGTATAAGGTGGGGAACGGAGTAAATGGCACTAGATTTCTGGCTACCCTGCTATATGCGTGATAAATGCTATATGCGTGAAGCTATAAAAAAACAAGTTGCAATAGAGAAGTTACCTATATTGTATAATGGATGCAAAATTTAGCGTAGTGTTTAATTATTTTTTTTATTATATTATATAATTAAAACGTATATAATAACATCGTGGCACAGTAGGCCCGTGTCAAGAGATAGTCCTGGGTTTCTGGGTTTTATAACAGGATGTATGGAATCAGGAGAGTGGGAGAAGATTAAATCACAAGACACACAAGTGTAAATTCATGACTTTGCGTCTTGATAAGTGGAATTTAACGCTGCGCTTTTTCTTTCAAGAGTAGAAAAATTAAATTAATTTATTTTATCTAGAAAGAATCGATCCTACAGTAGTCGCGCTCTCATTTATATACTATCGCTTACGGAAACGAGGGGGGCAATGTGAACCTTGTGTTAAGAAACTTCGCACCGTCCCATTTTCTGAGACGTTATATGTCAGGTGGCTTAATTTAACGCCGCGGCTTTTCTTGTTACCAGAGCGAGAAAATGAAAATAAAAAATCGCTCCCGTGATTGAGAATTGAACATATAATCGACGAGATTTTGTGCCGCAGCACCTCTACGGTCCCAATAAAGCTAAAATAAAAAGTTAAGCAAGCTAAAAATAGAAAGATTATTATCGAAAACTTTTGCATTTGCAACTTTTTGGCAACAAACAAGAACAGTTAAACATCATTCGAGTTCATAAAATGTGTCCATTATTTAGACTGTGGAGTGATTTTTTATGTCTTCGGATGCAATTTTTATTATCAAAGTTTATACCAGCTCCGCTGTGATTTCGAGACTTTCCTAATATTTTCCTTCTTCTACCGACTATGTATGAAGCTTGTGAAAGAAAAATATTTTCTGCAGATATATAAGAATGAGCTCAGTAAATGTTAGTTTATACTAACAATAATATTGTAATAATACTAACAGAAGTGAACTGGTTGCTTTAGATTTTGTAAAAACATTTATTTTATTTATTAATTTTAAGTTAAAATCATATCATGTTATAGCTGAGGCCAGTTATAGCTACCCCGTGGCGTTGTACAAGCGTATACAGTCAATATACGAGGCAAGTTGTGGTTTCGATTTCCACTAGAGGAAATAAAATAAGTATTTAATGTTTTCATATATTTCTTTGGTAACAAGATGTAGGACCTCCAGAACTTGGCAAAAAGTGAAGAACAGAAGTGTCTTAATGGCAACGGAGTGTCTTAACACTAGGCTCCTAGGTTCCCTCTGCCTACCCTGCTAAATGTCACGTCACTTTACAGTCAAACGCTGTTCCACTGCGCCTACAGGAAATAAATAGAAATAGAAATCATTTTATTAATTTAGCTTTAGACATCCACTATATGGGCCTACATTTAATTTAAATAAAACGAGCTTTCGAGGTAATAATTTCACGAGACGGTGACGTGAGATGCCGGAATTAATATCTTAATTAGTTGGAAGCCGTTAAAGTTACAATGGAGGACGGATTTCAATGGATTTATGGATTTTGTGAGAAATTCTTAATATATTACTGTTAAATACCTATTCAGAATTTTATACGGATGATAAATTAGTGTAATATAAAAGTGTGCTTTTATATATGTATATATTATAGAGGCCAGTCGTGGCGTAGAGGCACAAAGTGTGACTGTAAAATCGACTGGTTGTGGGTTCGATCCCCACTTGAGGAAATGAAATAATTATTAATATTCATTTACATTTATTTTCATTTCGTCGCTTTGGTGTCGAGGTAAAGCGCGGTGTTGAGTTCCGCCACTCGACATGCAATGCTTATCGATACAGCGTGAAGCTGATTTATTTATATCTGTATATACTATACTTGTACACTAATAGTACAAAGTGGAAGAGTTTATTTGTTGGAACTAATTTCAGGAAGTACTTACTAGTTTAAATTGAAATAAATGTTTATTCGATTTTAACCAGTAGTCTGTTTGAGCCACTGTCATTAAATATTTTTCTATTGGTTGTGTGATTTTTCATTAACTTTTCTGTTTATTAAGAATAAATATAATTTGATCTTAAAATTTTGAATTTATTTTATTCTTTGAATACAAATATTTGTAGCTCCGTCCTCCACCTCCCGCCGTTCCGGACATGGCGTGTTGGGTGGCGGTCCCCAACGCCGCATTCGTCGCCACTTGACACACCAGCGGGGACGCACTGGTGCGCGTCGCCTTGGGGGGACGCCCTATCAGTGCGCTCTCTCGAGGTGCACGTGGCGGATGGAACGTTGCAGCCCTCGTAAGGGCTGGCAGGGGTCGCTGCGAGCAAGCCTTCCATCTTGGACCCCCAATATTTAGACCGTAATATTTAGACCGTAATATTTAGACCGTAGCGTTTGGCGCTCCGTTCTCTCTGACTACCCCGCAAGGGATAAAGCGTGAAGCTAAGTTAAGTTAAGTTACAAATATTTTATTCTATTACTGGCAATGCATATTTTTTGTGAAATAATGATAATATTATACTAACACACTATATGATTTGATTTTTAAGGCGCAGCGGCACAATATCTGACTCTAATCAAGACAGTTGTGGGGTCGATTGCCACTCGAAGCAATGAATTACTTTCATTTTCTCCCTTAAGTTCTGCCACTCGCCATGCAATATCTTGAAAATAAGGTAGAGAGTGATGAGAAAAAGGAATCCTTTAATTATCATGTTTCCTCTGCTTTCCCTGCTGTGTAACGAATACTGCTTGGATCAAAAATGAAGTAACATAGTGGGTACTAGAACGAAGTATGTATTCGAATACCAACAAGGGTAAAGTAACCCTGAGTAATAAAAAAAAAAGAAAAAATAATAATAATTAAATTTGGTATATATTTGACATTAACCGCCTATTGCCACTTAAAGTTCTTATAACTTTATGCTGTACGATTCTAAGAGATCCCTTGGTATGTGCTTAGTGTGTTTGTATTTGACTAGTAACTTGATCAAGTGATTTGATAAAAAAAACATTCTATTGTTTTTTTTTATGTTACATATATGGATAATTAATCAATAATTATGTATACTCTATTATATATATTTATAATACAGGTAACAACATAACATATCGAACAAATAAACAAAAAAAATCCAAGTTAAATTATATTAAAAGTAATAGCTTAACACGAACGTTTTTTGTAATTTTTTTGCGAGTAATAAATATAGTAATAGTTAAAAAAGGATAAAAAATATTCTTAATTAAATAAAATATATTGAATCATACAATAATGCATTTCTTTAAAGCATATTAGATTATCCGTATTAAATAATATATATTGCTATCAAGACGTTAAAAGGAACCAGCGATACGTTTACTGCTCAATGAGAACGTTATAAAGCGTTAAATTTGGAATTTAATTTCGTCATTCGGATGCAAGGAAGGTGTTTTTTGATGTCACCGAGAGACAATTCGGCGGGAATAAAACCAAAATACCGTTTAAATTAAATGTCTAATATCAGTAACATTCCATTTCAAACGAACGGTCTTTAGTTCCGTAATGACGACTGAAATATTTTATCGTTCATTATTATAATATGCTATGACGCAGTGGTTAGTTGCTTTTTAGTGTTTATTCGATTCTTGTTTGATGTAATTTCTTAAAATTATACTGGAATACAATGGTAGAGGAACGTATATAATGTTATATAGTATATTTAAGCACATATTTATGTACTTTTATTGGATTCCCATGTCGTGGTGCTAGCTACACAGCGTCAGACTGTAAGTGTGGAACATGTGGGTTCGATTTCCACTTGAATAAAAGAATGGGAATGAATTATGTTTATTTCCCCGCTCTGGTAACAAGATACTTTCACTTTGAAAGGTAATTACCGCCAGTGAACATACAATATCTTAAAAATTAGGGTCGTTATTTTTTCTAGATATTTTACATAATTATATGTGAAAATTTACATTTTCATTTAAAATTACTGTTCCTATAATTACTTTCTATACAAAAGTAACAAAATCTCTTGTGGGAATCGAACTTGTTACTTTCTATACAAAAAGTAACAAGTCCGATTCCCACAAGAGATTTTAAACATTTTATTGTTAGTCAAACAGCAAATAGCTGTAGGGGCTTTGAAGAGTCCTCTCCGAGCCACAAAAACCTCGTTTAACAGTCGAAAAATGAAAAACAATTGCAATTTGGCGCGTCAACCGTTTGAATTTGGTAGAGGCGACGAGGCGTGTGACGCGGCGAGGCGGTAGTGATGTAGAGACGAGCGGTATGCGGGTACAGCGCGGTGTGAGCCGGTGTAGGTGAATCATATATTATTTTATTTTTGTATTGTTTTCATTTATTTTTTATTTTAATATTTTTTATATATAATTTTATGCGATGCATGACGTAAATTATTATTTGTTTTAAATAAATTAAAATTGAACTTTTGAAATTAAATTATCTTCTCTACTTTCGCTCTACTTTACTCTTTATTTTTTGGTTATATAAGGAATTACAGTATTGTATAATTATGTGGGAAAATTTATTCCAGAAACGGTACTAAACTTTTAAAAAAAAAATAGAGGTTTGGTCCGTTGAGTTGATAAAGTGTGAAAATAATACATTCTTTGAGTGAGAATCGAAGACACAAGCGTCTTCCTTACAGTTAGACGCAGTTTCATTGCGCCACAACAGCACTTTTAGAATTTGGCTGAAAAATAAATTAAACGGAAGAAAACATAACTTAGCTCTGTCTACTTCCCCATTTACACAAGAATAAATACATAAAGATAAATAAAAAAAATATATTTTATAACTATATTTATTAATAACCACATCCAACATTAGTAACTTCAGTTGATACCCGCTTGACGTCGATACCTCGCCTGTCACTCCTGACGCACCACGCTCGTGCGCTTTTCTCAAATGTACTACTTTGCTAAAATCGCTATATATACATATATAATGTTATAGGTATCTACAATAGCTTACTCTTAGTGTAAGGGTATTTGCTGAGTGAATTTTCAGTTTGACAATTTCGTTGGATCTTGTTTTTTTTACCTTTTTTTACCTATTTTGGTAATTATTGTGCAGGTATTTATTAGGACCTTTAATAAGTTCTCGTTTTTGAAAGATGGCGTTGCGGCACTCTGTGCATGGAATTTCGTACGGTAACGAATCACCAAAGTAGTACTATATGTAAGCTCAAATTATAGTAGAATAGTGTTTACTACAATGTCAACTACATATTTATTTTCCCTTTGTGAAAATGTGTATTTATTCAAGGTCCTAATATTTTATAATGGAAACTAACAATAGTTATTTTTTTTATAAAGAATGGGGAAATGATTTTTTTTTGTATGGCTTATTAATTATACTGAGTGAAAATTCACTTTATTTTTTTTATTTTGACTAACCTTTGAAAACAATATTAGTCATACTAAGGGAAGGACAGGCAACTAGCTTCACTAATAGGTAAACATAATATTCGTTAACATAATAAAAAGTTATGAGGCCGTCGTGGTGCAGGAGCAAAGGGTGTGACTGTAACGCGACGGTTGTGGGTTCGATGCCCACTCGACGAATGCATTATTCTTTAATATTATATATTCATTTCTTTGCTCTGGCACCCAGGCAAAAGCTTGGCATTGAGTTCCGCCACTCAACACGCAATGCCTCGATACATTCGGCGGAAAGTTGGGAACGGTCTCTTAACACTAGTTTCCCTCTGTCTATCCTACTATATGCGGGAATATAGTGTGAAGCTGATTAATAAAGAATCATATATAAGACTTTTTTATTACAAATACTCTTAAGTATGTATTTGTTTTTTAATATACATTGACTAAACACTCGATAGATAACAAAATAGTTATAATAAATACAATTTAAATATTAAAAATAATAATTTGTCTAAACAAGTAAAGGATATTTAGATTTACATAAGAAAAATATAAAAAAAATATTTTATACAACCGCCACTATATGAATGATAGAAATAGAGTAATCTACAACTTAACACTGTACTATGAATAGTCGTCAATCCGCTTTTTGTAAGGCGTACGATGATGTTCCAGCACTGCAATAGGACCAGTTCATTAACTTTTATTGGAGCAACTACGATGCTGTTGTACTTTGACGGTATGTTTAGATGTATACATTGTTTCGCGGCTTTTATGATTAAAATAAAATAACCGTTATAACCATAATTTCTTTTATAGTGTGTATTTAGGAAATATCTGGTGCTAAGTCAAGGAAAGTTGAGGGTGAAAAACCTGTATTTACCACTGTAGGCAGAGAGAACCTAATGTCAAGACACTCCGTTCTTCGTTTTCTCAAATTTGAGACATTGCGTTTTCAAAATTCAACGCTCTTTTACCTTCTTAGATCGGCGAAGTAAATGTTGAACTAAGTATAGTTGTGGGCTCGATCTTCGAGTGGAGATCGAGCCAACAACTATCGCGTTGCATTCTAGCCGCCACGAAGCCTAGGTTGACATTTATAAAAAAATACTAATAAATTTATTTATATACAAATAGTTGAACACCAAAGATAAAACGTGTTTGAAATACCGTAAATAAATAAATTTACTTGTTTAATTTGTCAGCCGTAGCTTTTTTTCTGCCTAAAATAATATATATAAAATATTTATGGATAAACATAAAATATAATTTAATTGTACTGTTAGACAGAGTGCTGAGTTCCGTCCCCCAACACAAAATGTATCTAAAATTCATCGGAAAATAGAAAACGGAGTTCTTTAATACTACAATTATTATGCTGGAAAAAGCCGGATATACGATACGAGTGGGGATTCCGGAAGTTTCGTATGTCACGTCAAACATCTTCATAATATAAAAGCCAAAATATTTATAAAATATCCATTCTCCATTTTCATATAACGTATAAGAATAGAATCGAAAACAATCACTTTTATTGCATTACTCTGTCCCAATAGTCTCCATAGCAAATTACTTAATAGATTATAAATTTTTAGTACTAAACAGAAAATTAACGTCCTATAAATGACAATGGAAACTATTATTAGCACGCAATATATCGTATTACGCCATGTTACGGCCGGTGCATAACATTTTATGACTGTCGCTGTTCTGATACCCGAATCACTTCTAGCCATCTTTGTTGTTCGTTTATGACACTTATTTAATACCTTCGAAGGTTGTGTCCTTTTATTGATTTCCATTGGTCTAGTTTTTTCCGCATTCCTTTGATATTTTGAGTTATTGATTTGTCTATCGTTATCTCTGTTTATAAGTAAATTGAATGTGTATATGTAAATTGAATATTAATTATAGATCCGGCCAAAAGAGTGCTGAATACTGTCACTCAACACACAGAATCTTTAGGCGAGTTTCGTCGATTGGTAACTGGGAAACAGAATTACTTATCAAAACGCTATGCACCTGCCTATGCAATACAGGAGATAGGAAACATTCAAAAAAAGAAAACTGAAAGAGTCAGAGGATATTTTTTTAAACATTTTTAAAGTGTTATTCCACACTTAATAAAGAAAAATACTTATTTAGAAAACATATAAAAATTTGAACGCAGCGGGACTGGGGGGAACGGGAATTTGAACGAACCCGCGCCTCCTGGAAACCAACCAGGTCGCTGCGTTCAAATTTTTATGTTTTCTAAATAAGTATTAGTCAGAGGATAAATTAGTTTACGATCCTGACCGACTTTTTTCAATAAAAATAGTACATACTTAAAAACATTACTATTATGTAGTTTCTTTTATTATTTAAATATAGAAAGCACAAATTAAACAATAATATAATTAATCAATCAAAACTATAACTATGATATCTCAATACGGCTAATAATTTACTAGTAAACCAGCAACATAATACGGAAATCTGTTTACAAAGCCATATCGGACGTTAGGATGGGGTTTCCGATAGTATTAATAATGCACATCTAGGAGGAACACTATTGAATGCCTCGTTCTATCAATAATTGAAGAGGGAACCTAACGGTTATGTGGCATCTAGAGTAGAGAGTTCATAGAAATACGAACTGTTACTTGCACGGAAGACCTATTATTTATAAGGCATACGCCATTGATGATTTGATTTGTATACATTTATATATACGAATTGGAAAAATTGTTAAATTCNCAATCAAAACTATTACTATGATATCTCAATACGGCTAATAATTTACTAGTAAACCAGCAACATAATACGGAAATCTGTTTACAAAGCCATATCGGACGTTAGGATGGGGTTTCCGATAGTATTAATAATGCACATCTAGGAGGAACACTATTGAATGCCTCGTTCTATCAATAATTGAAGAGGGAACCTAACGGTTATGTGGCATCTAGAGTAGAGAGTCCATAGAAATACGAACTGTTACTTGCACGGAAGACCTATTATTTATAAGGCATACGCCATTGATGATTTGATTTGTATACATTTATATATACGAATTGGAAAAATTGTTAAATGCAAATAGTGAATATCTATTATATTTACTAAAATAAAATAAAAAATACTAGAACTCGGCGGAAAGAGGGGAACGGAGTGTCTTAACATTAGGTTCCCTCTGCCTACCCTGCTGAGTGGGGGATAAAGCATGAAGCTGATAAAAAAAATACAAAAGATAAAAACATACTCTAAAAGATAAGAAATAAAGGGCCAATTAAAGGTTAAGTAAAGAATTAAAAAAAAAATGTTACTATTGATTCCATTTCTATAGTATTGATCTTTGTTTTGAAATGTAGGATGATGCGATTGAGAGCATGTCTGGCTCAATACAAACATACCATCAAGACACATGGCTTAATGTAATGATAATTTATTAGTGCGGATGTTAGAAATCAATAGATATAATGATTAGTGATACAGAAACTAAGTTTGATTCGCTTTTAATGGAAGTAAATGATTTTGATCTAGACACAAGATGTCATATTCAAAAATTCTCAGTCAGAGCCAGGCGTATATAATTTTAAAAATCTGATACCAGTAACAACTGTCTGTAATTCTAGAAGCAAACGTTCTGAATATTAAAACTCCATGTCATGTGACCTTGTCTAGTCTAGACCAAGAAAGGTTATTTTGAAAAGGATTTTAGAGGTGTTGTCTTTTTTGTTGTTCACTTTGTGAAAACACGAATATATCCTTTTTCCTCCAAGCGCACGTGATATTTACTGCTAAATTAAATAGACTTAGAAATTTACATAATGCATATTAAATCCACGAGCAATTTTTTAATTTTTTAAATGTCTCCAAAACTTTAAAAAGTCTCCAAGCTTAAAGTTCAAATATGCAATACATAAAATGTTTAGTTCATATCAAACCAATGAAGCGTATTGATTGAATCATGACAATATATTCCTTTCTTTTTATTTAAAAATAATTTTCAATTAAAGCAAAAGGAATAAGGCTAGTTTGCAGAGGCACAACTAGGCTACAGTAAACTAGACAAATTGTGGGTGTCATTTCCCATTCTAGGGAATGAAATATTTAATGTTCTGGAGACATCAAGAGTCTCCAGAATTCGGCGGAACAAGGGAAACGAAAATGTCTTAATGGGCACATAGTTCCTTCTCCCTACCCTACTATGTGCGGGATACGGTGTAAATAGAAATAAAACCTAATTTTTGTATTTTATATTATAATATGACAATATTATATGATTATTTTTACTTATTGTAATATATTTTAAATTAAACGTTCATATGACTCGCTTTTATTATCTTTGAGCACAAACGTAATCAACGTTCGGATATATTACAATTTATATTGACTTTGAAGTTTCAGTAAAGTATGTAGATGCAATATTTCAACGAGCAATTATATTTTTATTGCCTTAGTACGTATATTGTTTTCATAATGTTGATAAAAAATCTACCTTTCCTCATATTTTCCTTTATTTTGATCGAAGGTAAAGATTTCGATGTTATTCTTAAGCTTAATTCTGACGAAATTATTAATTCTCTGACATCTGAAGCATCTCTAAAATATTTTAATACATTGGCTGAAATTTTTGCCAAAAAGGCTGCTAGGTTTTTTGTTGAAGAAGTAAAGAAAAAACGTCATTTAATAGAAAATAAGGACGAAACTGGGTAAGTTAGTAATTTAGAATTCTTTCATATCTCGTTGCTGCTTCTACGAATAGCAAATTAGACTGTAACCAGATAGTTAAATACGTTATTTTTCACCATCAAATTGGATAAATGGAAATAATTTCAAATAATAATTTTAATTAATTGTCTCTGTCGACAGGTTTAATGAATTGAACGAAAGAAATAACAATCGTACGAGAACAAATACCGACGTCGAAACTCAAGATATAATGAGTGAAGGAGAAGCATTCAAGCTTTTAGAAGAACCTTCACCAGATGGAGATAACTTAGATTTGCATGCTAATATCGATTTTATAGAAGAATCTAGAAATAATGTTAAGAAATCAGTACCAGTGTACGGGATGATGAAAGTAAATGGTGTTTATGTGCGAAAATTTTTAGGTAATCTGCGTTAAGGGAACTTATTATAATAAAACAAACATCTCATCATCAAACTATGAATATACTTATTTTATATTTTTAAATTGATCTTGCTTTATTATGTATTATATCTATGGAAAATTATTGTGTTGTCAGCGTGTAAATTTTTGTAATTGAATTTTTTTCGGAACATTATGTAGAAAATTAATCTCATAGACATTAATTATAATCAACTATTACATATTTGTTTTATTCTAAACGAAATCCACAGGAAAAAAATAAGAAATGTAAAGAATAAGTTATAAAAAAGTAAGCAAAGCTAAAAAACAAATATTTCCACAATTCCAAGAACTAGTACCATCGATCAGGAAATTGAGAGAAAATCCATGGAGATGATCGCATATAATTCACAGGCTGCATGAATTATTGATGTTCGTCGCACAATGCTAGACGATATTAGATGATAAATAAACGGTATGACGCTTGCCTGTGAAGTCTAAGAATAGAATGGATACTTGGTCGGACCATTCATACTTGAACGTTCTATGGCTGTCGGGAAATTTGTGGGGAAATAAACTTTAGGAAACGTCGCTCTGAAGATATCTGAAATGGTCATTTCTTGATCCCTCCAGATAATATTGAAAGATATTGTTTGGTCGTATTACATATTTCACATTTTCTGGGTAAATAATAAAAACCTAAAGATAAGTTACTTTGGTCGTCACTTGTCCTTTATTTTGAGGATTTCATTTACATGACCCTCATAATATATTTTTTTTTGGTTAGAATTTGGATTCATGAACTTTCTAATTTGTTTACAAATTAAATATGTTAATTGTTAGGTTATCAGCCATATATTTGGATTAAGTACCTGAAAAGAAGCTTGTTAAAGATGTTCAGGTTTACAGTCAGCCGCATTACGAGTCATCGACGGAGATACGAAAAAATATATTAAAAAAATAATAATTAAAAATCTTATTTAAACCATCACGACAGTTGGCTTACATTTAACAAATCTCTAACTAAAATCATTCTTACGAGTAAAATTATTTATTCTTGAAAACAGAATCAACAGAGAAAAAAACTGTAATATATGTCTATAAGATATAGAAATATAAATTTAAGTAAATATTTCAACTCCTCGAGTAGGGACCAAACCTACAACCAGTTGGTTTAACAGTACACACTTTGTACCCCTGCGCCACGAATGACCTCTGAGAAAAGTAAGTGTTTATGAAAAAAAAAATACAAATACCTTTAGAACATGAATTGTGAATAACAAAACCACAATGTGATCGCATCAGATAACGGATAATGAATTAACGGTTAGGCTTATCTACGATCTTTTTGGTATGAGCTTAACTCGGTCCGACTGTACCTCTGTTTGAAAATCCATTTACTAATTATTTGCATTGCGGGCAACGCTTGATTGGCATCACGCCTCTATAATTCACGATATGTATCGACTGTTCGTAAATTTCGCATGGTATCTACTACCTGCCTACTGTATTGGAATTAGTTGCCATTTTGTATGGTTTTAAAGTTGTTGGATGCTGTTTGTTTTTGCTTGTGACAAATCAATTGTTGTAAAGACTGGTTGTTCTTATGTTCACTTTAGCTTCATGTGTTTATCTTATTTAAAAGACCTATTTTCCACTTTTAAAGGTAATATTAAAAAATATAGTAGATCCAAGTACTTTATTTACCAAAACTATAAGTATAAGCAATATTTAATTGTCATATTGACTCTTTGTATATAAGGCCGTCGTCGTGGCGCAGGGTCACAAGGATGTGATTGTAACGCAACGGTCGTTGGTTCCATCCAATGAATGAATTATTATTTGTAAATATTTTCATTTATTCTCTCTGTCACCACAGCAAAGGCCCGAGTTGAGTTACTCCACTTAACACGAAATGTCTCGAAATCGTCATGAAAATGGGGAACGGAGTATCTTAAGACTAGGTTCCCTTTGCCTATTCTGCTATATGCATGCTGTAACTGTACCAAATTATGTATTAAATGTATTCCTTTAACACGGGAACTGTATGGGCACATAAAGAAATAGATAAAAGGAAAAATAATTTTGCACATTTCATGTAATTTATGCCATCACTCGAGCTTTCACTAAATTCATTTTATAAATTGTTACTTAGAATTAGAGTTATAGTCAGAATTTTTTTATAAAATACACTAGAAATGGAGAACTCAGTATAAAATTATTTCATTTTCTTCTCCAGCAATACAATCCACCACCCCAATATCAATACGCGTAATTCCCAAATCAGTTTACATTTTTACTTACACTAACCGCCTCTTATAATCCCTTGTCACTCATACTTATTCCGGAAGACGTTCTAAGTGGATTAGAGGCATTAGTGTCGGATCAATAGCATGCCTTCCCTCGCTACCGGTTCTTTCCAAGACGCTGTTACGTTATGTTGTTTGTTTTGAAATGATATTTGATATTGGGTTTTTGTTTTTTTTTTCTATGTTACTTTTGTTTTAGTTTCGCGTTATTCCGCACATATTAAGTAGTAGAACTTAGTGTTAAGACACTCATAGTCTGTTCCCGTTAAGACACTTCGGGTACCCATTTTCCGTTGAATTTTGGAGGCGTTTGCTTAGTGGCGGAGCTCAATGTCGCATCTTCTTTGTAACTTGATATTTCCTAATATAATTGTAAATGTAATTACGGGGATAAATGATCAAAATTTATGTACTTTGTTTTATTACGGTCGCTTTTTTTTTATTTTGCAGGTATCCCATATTTTGCAGGACAGGCAGAAAGCCACTTCACTATCCACTTTACATTTGAATTCGAGTCATCACAAGTTAAATCGCGTCACTCACCGCTGCGCTACAGATTTAATATATTTTCAACAAAATATATATTATACCAACAATTAAAATTTATAACAATATTTGCAAAAGACATCATCAATTCCGTTCACCATAGGCGTTGCGAAGTAGAAAACAAATACGGAATCAATCATCGCCCTATTATCGAGCTTAAAATCGTATGCAAACATATAGACTGAGATCTGAACAAACTTCATTAAACTGAATGCACACGGGGGATAAACAGGTGTGGGGTGGTTTTTATTGAGGATAGAGGTGGAAGAGAGATAAGAAATGAACAAAAG
Organism: Heliconius hermathena; assembly: GCA_013403705.1. Taxonomy (NCBI): domain Eukaryota; kingdom Metazoa; phylum Arthropoda; class Insecta; order Lepidoptera; family Nymphalidae; genus Heliconius; species Heliconius hermathena. The sequence goes on from JAAIXJ010000173.1 coordinate 159,283, forward strand.
AAAGAGTAAGAAAAGAGGGTATTTAATACGATATACGATTGTACCCTACTAATATTGTAAATCTAATGTTTGTTTCACTTTCACGCATAAACTGCTGATCGAATGTATATTTAACTTTAGAGTAATATAGCTTATACATTTCGATAAATTACATAACAACATGGGCTATATTTTATGTGAAGGTTTTGAATAGTTTGGCTTTAATATAACAATGAGGCCAGTCGTGGCGTAGGGGCACAAGTGTGTGATTGCGAACACGACTGGATGTGGGTTGAATCCCCACTCGAGGAAATGAAGTATTTATTTAAATATATATTTTTATATCTATGCTCTATTGTCGAGACAAAATGCGTGTTAAGTTGACTAAGCACGCATTGTCTTCAGAATTCGGCAGAGAGTGGGGAACGGATTGTACACTAGGTTCTCTTTCTTTTAAATATAACAATAAGCTTAAGCTTATTTAATAATATATAAAATATTTATTTAATAACCGTTGAACGATAACATCCTATTCTTATATTTTACTAACAATATATTATAACCATAGTATACAGATTTCCACAGAACAAAAATAAATAAAACTCGCATATACCCACAACGTATCGTAGCGAGGACAACATTGTAGGATACTGACCTACTTTAAAACCACTCTCGAAATGCAAAGTAATGCGTATTTTTACAGCAAATACTCCCATATCCAATATTGCTACGTCCGTCGCGTTTCCAAGGCTAGATTAACTTTTCGAATGCGGAAAGATGGAGAAATATCAAATAACTAACAAGAAAATATAAAGTTACGTTCGAGCTAAGCCAAACTTTTCTACAGCTGTTAAGGCTTTGTCTTCACTTTAGTGAATATTTACTGAAGTATGTGAAAGTGCGTTGTTCCTCTAACTTGTCATCGATATTAGCTACAGGTTGTGGGTCCTTAAAAATCCTCAAAAATACAAATGAAAAATATTTAATTATTATTTTTAGAATGTCAATATATAAATTTATGGATGTAACAAATATACGTAACAAATATATTTTTTATTATGAAAATCACTGATTAATTACAATTAAGAAATCAACTATGGAATTCTTAATTGAGCTATTCTATGAGCCAATAATCAGTTTGTCGGGTACGTCACGCCTTACTCCCAAACACAATGGATACTCCTGGATGACAGTTAAATAATTAATACACTCATGAATAATCCTCCACATTATGCATTTGCAATGTCGTCCAACATTTAGGTGCACTACGGAACGTCCTAATTCCCATTTCTATTCGAATCTGCCGCAACGTGACACGAATCGCACGATTGCCTTTTACTGTACCACAACCGATTGGGGCCGGTTGGAACCGGTTATAACCGGTGCGGAGCTGTTTTTAAGAAATTACCTGGTCTTTGTATGCAGCTCGTCTTTGGGGTGTTTCAGGGTAACTTTTATTAGGGTCATTCAAGTGTTTTGAGTACAAGTGTCGTTTGTGGTATTGATGTCTGTTTGTATATCTGTAAAAGCTTTTGCTTAGTTGGAGTGAACTGCATTGTGGCATGATTAGAGAAAATTAATCAGTTAATATTTTCATTTTCGTCACTCTTGTCTCTTGTCACCTTGCTATATGCGTGATACAGCGTATTGCCAAAAACTCTATACTATCTCACTGCAATTTCTATGTTTAAAAAAAAACAAAAAAAAAATGCAATATACAACAATATAAAACAAAAAAAATCTATATCGACACGAAATGATTCGTCCACGAATATTTCATACGTTCTCGATTTTCCACATACAAAACTTTTAATTCCGCTCGTGTCGCGGCTCCCATAAATCCGCGAAATGAATCCCGCAGCGCTCGGCGTAGTTATTAGCATAAATTTACGAGACGAAGGATCTGTTTGTTTGGTCACATTCATTTTGAAAGCCTTCGTTATTTATGTACCTAGCCGTTGTGATAGGTGATTTTGATGTACTTGTATACTTGTATCTTTGGTAGAGCGACGTGTAATGATACTTCATTTTGTTGTATTGTTATTCAGGACATGCATTGTAAACGTAGTGTTAGGACACTCTGTAACCGTGCACCACCAAATGAGATTGCATGTTGAGCCAATATCTGGAAAGTGTAAATAATTAAAATAAAATTTGTATATTATTTCTCTACATTTCTAAAGACTACACCGTTATTTCTGTATAATTCTTAGAATACGAAAGTTTTAAATAACAAGGGATTTTTCTTTCGTTTAATTTAATCCCTTTAGAACAGCTGTTTCTTAATGAACCTTGTTTAGATGAAGCGAAATGTGTAAGTAATGTCACGTTCTTTATTTGGTGCCTCGTTTCTTTTTTGTTTACTAGAATATTTTTTTCAGAAATTAGACGCTCATGTTTAGACCCAACTTTAAACGGGGTGGTTGTGAATTCAATCTCTAATTATTCGGGGGGCTGTGATAATATAATATAGTAATCAGTTATAATATTTTTATTATTATTATATGACCGTCATGGCGTCAAACGTGCGACTATAAACGCGAAGGTTATGGGTTCTATTCTTATGCGGGAGAATGAATGTGCGCTCTGGTAAAGAGGCCTTAAAGTCTGCTACCCAACACGCAATGCTTCGAGATTTCAACGGAAAGTGGAGAACGAGAACCTACCTGCTATGTATGGGATTCAGCGTGAAGCAACAAAAAAAAATGTTGTATGAGTTCCACCATTTGAATTTGCCAGGAAAGCAGAGAACAGAATCTTAACACTAAGTTTTCTTAGTTTCTGGTCTGTTTTAAAGAAGAATGAAGCTGAAAAAAAGCCAAGCTTTGTCTTATTACTGAAGCGAGAAAATGAAAATAATTAATTTACCCTATAGGAAATTGAACCCCACTTCCAGTGAACGGTAGAGCAACCTCGACGGCCGGGGCCGCGGCCCCTAGAAAATAGAAAATATATACGTGAATTTCCCAGATATATATCCAATTTTCCCGCAAACTTGTAAAACGTTAAAAGAAACCGTTCAATAGATAGATAGATAGATACAGCGAATGCAGAGCGGTTGCAGATTCAACGATTTATCATTAGCTTGCTCACAATAGTCTCGCCCAGGAATGCCAATAACCGAACTATTGTACCAGCGCGGCGTGAGGGGACAGTAATGTATGGTACAGCCAAACATAGCGATTGCTCTTGGTTGTATGTATGTTTGGTTGTTTGGGCTTTGTTTGATGTAGAAGAGGTTGTCGGTTCGACTTTATAGCATAGCATATATATACGTTCAGTATATATAAGGAAAAATATACACATAATTTTAATCATATTAACAAAAACTTGGTCAAGTGTGAAACGTACTTGCCCACTGAGGTTCCTTACCAATTTTAAGATTGTAGGTCAACGGGAAGAACAATTTATAAAAGTTATCAGGAACGCTTAGACATCGAATTGAAGTCCAAACCATATACTTACTTATCTACGGCTCCATGACTTCCTGAAAACATCGTATTTCTACATTTGCTTACAAACACAAATTTACAAAAACACATATTTTGACACTATAAAGGGAATCAAAATGAATAAAGTGCTTTCGGCTGTCCTAGAATAATGAAAATCGGCAGCTAACATCTACAGTTGGCATCTACTACAAACGTTCAGGAAAAATTATGAGAGTTCCTTTTGTGGTTACATCTTAAAAATAATGGCCATAAAATAGGGACAAAATTTGGTATCAAAGCTAGCTCAAGTGAGGTATCAGATGAAAGGGCTCTGGCTAAGCGAAGTTTGAATTTCAGAAAAAGCTCGAGACCTCCAATTTTTATATGGAAACCTCGGTGGGCGAGCCCAACTCATACTTGTTCGGTTTTTACTTTTACTACTTTTTTATTTAATTTTGTGTGATTGGGCTTTATATTCAGTTAAATATGATTGGCTTTTTAGGGTTAAGATAAATAGTCTTAACAGATGGACAATAAAGTGATAATATAATAATTTTGAAATACGGAACATTAAATACGGATTTCATCATTTAAAGTCCACGCCAAAAGCTACCGACAACGACTAGTTCTTATATAAATTACAAATGAATTAATTACAGATGAAATAGCAAATACAAATTTCATATAACAGAAAATCATCATCATCATCAGCTTCACGCTGTATCCCACACAGCAGGGTAGGCAGAGGGAATCTAGTGTTAAGACACAACGTTTCCCACATTCTACTGAATTCTGGAGGCATTGCATGTTGAGTGGCAGAACTCATACATATATATATATATACAGAAAATATCACACAAAAAACATATTACACAATATAGGTATTGAATATAAAACCAAATAAGGCTGAGGTAGGCGTCCCGATACCCGAGGAACACGATATAAATTGAAAATCGCTCTATTTGAACATCAAACGACCCTTACCCTTTGTGGATTTCTTATATGATCGCACATTCTGATTCTTTGCAAGTATCTCGTATTATTTACGTCGTATTATCTGCTGGAAAAGGCTTAGCTTATGATTTGTTGTCGTCATTATACTACAGATTTGTGTTCGGCTCCCCTCAGGCGTGGACAAAAATGGGCAAATATCGTTTCAAATATAAAATAAAATATATTTTTATATATTTTTATTGGAAATAATTAAGATATGTATGGCTTAGTAATAAACAAAGTAAATTGTATGAAGATGGTGAATGAGGAAGAGGCAATGGGTTGAAATCCCGAAGGAAAGAGTTAACATGTCTCACCCACTCAAAACAATAAACACTAATCTTAAGATCGTGTAAAATAGAGTCACTGTGTTCACGTCTGTCCCCACCAAGAAGGAATATAAGTCTATGAAGATAGTAATAGAGATAATCGTCTCATTTATCTACATTTATAGTAACAGATAGCCTAGTGTCAATTCTTTAGTTACCTTTCTGGAAATAAAAGGAAATTTAAATAAAATATATATTTTGGTAAGTATTTAATAGTTATAATGCTTTTCTTAGCTTAATTGAACGTTAACCTAAAATAGCCACTTTTATCTTTTTACAATATACCATATTGAAATGTGGTTAAAAATGCATACAAAATAAAACCACGATCGCAATACACATAAATATTTACAAATTATTAATCACATTGATTATTGAAAGTCACCCGTACATACCCGCAGTACGCAGTACCTACTATACTATCTAGCCTACGGAGCGAAAATCCGAAAAACAAAATTTCACTGCTGTTGACACACTGTTACGCCCCAGCGAACAGGCGTCGGTGAAAAAACGCCAAAATATACATACATACATACACATCTATTTACCAATCAACATTCATTCGGGCGATTGATTGAATGAACTACGTATAACTGACTTCATACATCATTTATTTGTATAGCAATTTTCCATATTATGAAATACATTGACGGTTTTTAATAGGATTTTCTTTTATTTAAAAGCAGTTTCACGTTTTAGTATATCAGCATAGGCAGAAGGAACCTAGTGTTAAGACACTCCGTTCTCTCTTTTCTGCATAGTTTTAAAGACATTGCCTGTTGAGTGTCGGAATTCAACGCAGCGCTTTGTCTTGTTACCAGAACAGTTAGAAAAGTTTTCAAATGAAAAAAACAATTCATTTCGAATTAAACAATAAATTTGGAATTAAATTTAGAATTTAGGTTGAAATAGAACCCGCCGTACCGTCTTGCTTACAGCTAGACGCTGTGCCACGGCACCACGACAATCCTCAGATATATCCTCAGATATTTAAAACGGCAATGTATAACGAACTTACGCTTCACTCTATGAATAAATGAGTTATTTTTGTTTCATATTAAAGGCTGTTGTTTCATAAATGCAATAGCCTATCAAAGTTGCAGGACACTTTCAGTCTGTAATTTAAAGTTGAAACTAAAATTGTACAGTTTGATGAAATCGTTATTTGGTATCGGATAAAATTGGCTCGAACAGTTTCCGCGGCTACAGCTCCTACTCACTGTAATTGGTACTCGGGCAGATTGGAAGTTGGAGTAGCTTCCTTCGAAGATATTTTTGTCATTTTTGTAATGACATTAAGAGTTTATAATAAAGGTTGCTTGTAGTTTAGTTACCATTTAACATTGACTTTATATTAAACTGTCATTTTTTAAGTTATTGTTGATTGGAAACTTTTTTTACTAGAACCTTATTATGTATGTGTTTGTTTTATTTAGTGGTTATTTTAAGACTACGTGTATTCTTTAGGGAAGACTGGATAGGAGATAAAAAAATATATAAACTGCGCTTAAGTAATTAAAGAGGTATAACCAAAGCTATTTTCACGTATATCAGAGTAGGCAGATTGAACGTAATGTTAAGACACTGTATCCTATGCACCGCCGAATTGTGTGAAATGAAATAGTTGCGGAGCTCAACACAGCGTTTCTTCTACCGGAGGGGGGAAATTGAAAATAAATTAAACATAATCACTCTCCAAATGGGAGTTGAATCCACAACCGTTGCGATTAGTTAAGCACTGTTACACTATCCCAAAGCGGCTTTAAAGTCAACGCTACCATAATACTAAATTCATTAATTCCTACAAATGTCTCAGTCTCCTCCCAACAATTAACATGTTAATAACAATGGCAATAGCGAGTACTTTTACGCCCACACGTTATAGAACAAGAATAGACCTCTACATTCGTACAGTCGAGTACGAATATGTTATATCGCCTACTTATTGAATTTCTTGTTTGAATCAACGTGAGTGTAAGTATATATATTTTATATATAATATATAAAACAAAAGGTAATAATATGTACGTTTATAAAGTTTTTTGAAGACTTTTTTTATTAAAAGCAAGCGTAATGTAAAATTAAATAATGTCATGATAGTAATGATTACCAAGAGAGGTAGAGGGGAATCTCAGTTGACCTTCTGAAACACAGTATAAAATATACTTCACACACACACACGTAAACAGCATCAGGACTCACCAGGAGGCTATGTACGAAGAGTTTGAAGAGGTGAAGATGCATTTGGCGCTCCGTTCTCTCCAGTTAAACCGTGAGGGATACAGCGTGAAGGTAAATTAAGCCGAACTTGTTATTTAGGCAAATCGTGGCGCAGAGGTGCAAGCGTGTGACTGTAAACCTGACAAATTTTGGGGCAAGGTAAACGAAATGTAGGACAACATCCTAAAAATGGATTAATGATCTTGTCAGAACGATAGGTCAGTTGACGAGAAGAGCAGACAACCGAGTTCATTGGAAGTCCAATGAGGAGAATCCAGCAATGGATTAATAAAAATTGAGGAAAAGAGAGAATGAAATGTGGGAATAAATTTATTATTCTTCTTATGATTTAGATTGATACATTCTAATTTTATGATTTTTAATAATAATACATTTTGTTATAGTTCTTTTTTTAATTTAGGGCCATTCGTGGCGCAAGGGACCAAGCGAAATATGTATTAATAAGGAATATGTATTACTAACTATAGATTGAATTTCAAAATATTGAAAAGTTTTTTTGGCTTATCTATTTAGTTTAGTCATCAAAACTTTAGCATCTTTAAATAGCTAAAACAAAAAAAATAATAATAGACGTAGGTTTGATTAACTCAAGTTAAAAATTTTACAAAAAATAATTATAAAAATTAATATTTTATATTATTATACTTTTTATTCCTTCGCTCTGGTTTAGAGGCATAGCGCGGCGTTGATTTCCGCCACTCTACATGCAATAGTTCCAGAATTCTGGAACAATTGCATGTAGAGTGGCGGAAAGCTGGAAAAAATATATATTACTTATATCAATGGCGATGCATCACAATTCTTCAATCGTAGCCATGTCATTTCAATCAAAGTATAATAAAACACACACAAAGCATTTTATGAGAGGACTCTAGTTTTATGGAGTTTTTGTGGCGGCTTATCATTTTTCACATAAAAATGTTTTAATGGTACCAGCAGTGTAATTTTATAGCTCAGCTGTTATGGTCGCCTCTATACTCAGGAGTGGGTAGAGATCATGTATGGACAATATTTTATACTATATATATTGCTATTTTTATTTGTGTAACTTAACACCGCGCTTTAGAGTAAGTGCATGAAACTAGTAAAAATACGGAATGAATTATTTTCATTAAATACTCAACGCCTTAGAAATACGGCGGAAAGTAGGTTATGGAGTGTCTTAATACTAGGTTCTCTTCATTTAAGTTCTGCCTGCCTGCCCATAAATATGCTATATATACAGCGTGGAGCATTTTTCCATTAATCTTTTTATTCTTCCATTGCGAGCTACAGTTAATATTATACAGCCACCTGTATAATAAAGTTGTGCTGACACTTCCACAAGTGTCAGCACAACTTTAAATGAAACCACTGTTTTAATTTTATAAGGCTTTTAACTATAAAAGCCTAATATAATTAAAATATTTTTTATATCAATGTAACAAAAAGTAATCTCTTGTAGTATTTCAGAAGCTGCGGGTCAATACAAATTAGAGATAATATTATTAAATGACATAAAAAATATACAGTAATTCATTTCCATCCTCTAACGACGTCTAATTTTTATCAATTTACAGGAAACAAACAAGAGCGCGACGGTCAGTGAGATTAATGATATTTTTATTCAATGAATAGATTTCGTTGATAATAGAATTTTAGTTTTGATAGATTGTCTTATTATTAGAATATCTATAGTAGTATTACAAAGCAGACGAGTTTGTTTGGTTGGACGCGCTAATATCGGGAAATATTCGTTTGAATAGAAATATTGTTTTTTTTTGTTAGTTCAAAGGCTCTTTTTACCTTCACGCCGTATCCCGCATTTAGCAAAGTAGGCAGAGGGAATGTAGAACTTTATAAATGGAAATAAATAAGTTTAAAGTTCTTTTATAAGCATCACAGTTCAAAACAATTACGTTGAATTCACATAAATAAGACTCAAAAAAGAACATTATTAAAAAAGAATCCAAATACTTAGTATTTCCTTATAGAAGAAATAAAATCTTAGGGGTGCATAAAATAACAATGTTTCGTCGATCTTTAGATTAAGTCAGGTGGCTATAGTAATACTCTTTTGTATTTCTTTTGCACAAGTGAAAACGTGGGCAATGACTTTTTATTGCTGGCCCTACGTGCTGTATCTGAACATCAAACATCGTTACTTTGCTTTGAAAATGTTTCGAAAAGCGCTTGATAAGCTGTTCGAGTGTTTTTATATATGTATATAAGTCTTCTATAGTTGAGCGACTGATAATCTACGCACAAGCGAACCTTAGTTGGTTGGGGAGTGTAGGGGAGACTTTTTATTTTTTTTTGAGAAACAAGATAGAACGGGATTTTCCGGCGACGGCTTAAACTCTGCGCAAACAAGTCACAAATTTATACTCATAAAGAGACATTTGAAAAGAACATAAAAAAGCACGGATGAGCAAAGTTCGTGGTGATTTATTGTAAAAAAAAATGTAATTTAGTCCAAATGTGCCTGTATATATATACTGAGGCAAAAATAATATTTACTTACATTATATGACCCGTCTCCACTACATTGACGTCTACATTATTCACTTGTAATATCAAGAAAAAGGGTAATTATGATATTGCGTAGGTTCCTTACCACATGGCCACAGAAAATATTACTTATGTTATCCATAGACTTCTGGTTTTTATCACGACAGTATATCAGTAGCTTATCATTTGTTTTTTTTGCGTATTTTTATTATTATCTAAGTAAACCCTTTATAAATTTGTGAAAGACGTTTTTTATGACGTTATAAGTATATAATTATATAATAATCACAAATAGAAATCATAATTTAAAAATGTATAGCATTTTAGAATAAAATTGGAAAACTTATATATAAAAGTATTTCATTAAAATTAGATTTATTAAAAATTACTCATTTAAGACAAATCATGTGGGCTAAAAAAAACTAACATAATTAATTTACTGTGTTAGACTGGTAAAGCCGAAATATATTTTAATCATTCTGAGTGGGAATCGAACTTGTGATCATCGCGTCGATCATCAGACGATACTCATTAATTACTGAATACATAAAGATTGTGTTAATTAGTAAATATTAATAAATATTAAAAATCGTTCGTCCATTTCAATCGTATGATGCACATTTATTACGTCATTCAATTCAATATATCGCGATTCAATAGCTCTTATCATATATTTTCGCTCAAATGGACTCCAGGAACCTATTTACTGAGAGGTAATGCTGTCATCCACTTACTTTATAGCTATGTTTGTTATATAAATTTTTTTTATTTATTTTCAGTAATTTTTAATAAAAACAACTATTTTTTATTGTCTACCTATTAAGGTAGGCAAAAATGGTTGTATTAAAAAGTAGTATATAATACGAATCGTAAGGTGCAACCTCGTTTCCGTGTACTATAAAATCCTTTTGGACTCCAGGAGTTTATTTCCATTTGAATTTCGGGAAATCCTCTTTTAGTGCTCCCTTACAATCTCCAAGGAACCTACATGCCTAATTTCAGCGTTGGCTGCGTTGTCTATCAGTCACTCAATAATGAAAAATATTTTAATATACAGTTAATGTGAGGGTGTTGTGGTGCAGGGGTACAAGCGTGCACCTGTAAACGCAACGGTTAGAAGTCAGGTGTTGCGTGCCGATAACGTTTAATATATAACTCTCTGTGAAAGTGGAGGACGCAGTCACTTATAATCAATATTTTCTAAGAATAATTCACGATTAAGTTCTATCAATAGATATTGGATACATAATATTGATAACCGAATATTTACGATTTGAGGTCATCTTGATGGAGTGATGACGTCTTCCACTCGGAAAATTAATTTATTTTAATTATTTTTCTTTTATCCGCCTTGACCAGAAAAATCAGTATTAATTTCACCATTCAACATAGAATACTCGCTTTGCGGTAAAATAATGTCTGACACTGGGTTCTTTAACACTGGGATCTTCTATGCAGGAATAAACTCAGAATTTAGAAGAACGAAATATTCACCATGTTTCTTCCTTTGCTATACCAAAGCTATGTAAAACACAGTTTTACTGGATGGTAGGCATGAGTGATAACGAACGCCAGATGCACGCCCGATGCAGTCTCCTCTCTTTGAGGATGCGTTATCGAAAATTTAATATATCAGAAAGGTTCGATGTAGTAATCCGATATATTCATATACATATCATATAGAGAAATATATTATAATAAAATGAATATTTTTTTGCATATAGATTTTTTTTGCTTAATAAAAAGTAAGTAATTTACTGTTTTTTAGTTAATAATAATAATAATCTTTATTTCAGACTTTTTAAATCCATATAATTTTGTTAATATATCTTTGCTTAACCTATGTTAGTATACAATTATTATAATTTATTTATTTATTATTAAATATTAGGTACTTTGAGATTATGTACGGTAGAATAAAAAAACATTATCCTTATTAATAAAATGGAAATTGAAAATTATTTTCGCTAATAAAGAGGCGTAGTATATTTTTTTCAAATAGCGACAGTGAATTAACAAAGCGCGGTGTTGAATTCCATCACTCTACACGGAGTATTCTTTTCTACCCTGCTATACAGGATACAGCATGAAGCTGAGATAGTAAACTCCAGACGGAAAGTATATTTAATTTATTTCTGTATTTTTTATCATGTGCTCATGTATTAATAATGTATAAAACTTACATATTTTATTTGTAATTTATGTAAAATATTTAAAGCTTCACGCTGTATCACGCACACAGTAGGGTAGGCAGAGGGAACCTACTGTTAAGTCACTTCGTTCCACACTTTCCGCCGAATTCTGGAGGCAATGCGTGCTGGGTGGCGGAACTCAACGCCGCGCCTTGCATTGACACCAGAGCGAAGAAATTAAAACATAAAATGTAAATAAATATTTCACTTCCTCGAATGGGGATCGAACTTACAACCAGCCGATTCTATAATCACACTTTGTGCCTCTGCACCACGACCGGCCTCACAATATTTAGGATTTTTATTCAATTTATATTATTCTGCCTTCTATTTCTTTATAAGTATGACCACCTTTTATTAGAATTATTAAATAGCATAGAATCAAAGACATGCCATTGACATAAATATATTACTTTTGCATTTTATTCTATAAAATAAGCAGAGAAAATCTAATGTCAAGACACTTCTTGCTTCTCTTAACAATTAAAGTATGATTATTATCGAAACTCATTGAGTATACTAAATAGTATTTTTCGTTTTTATAATTATGTATTGCAAGTATTCATCGTTAAATGTACTTGACATTTAAAACTATATTTTCGGCCTCCATATGTTGTTATTAACTAAAAATTCTAATTAAATATTTTTTAGCAGCTTCAAACTTTTCCCCGTATAGCAACGTAGCCTGAGCAGAGCTAGTGTTAAGATACTATTTAGATAATTCAATGTTGAATTTCGGAGTTCGTCGCCGCATTCCAGATAAAGCGATTTCGTCATTCCACATTTCGCAGCTCCCAGATCCCTTAATAAATCCTAAAAAATAAAAATCATTTAAATACAACGAATCGAACCTATAGTCATCGTGTTTACAGTCAGCCGCAGTCCCACTGCGCCACGACGGCCTCAATGTAAAATTTATTACTGCTATTTCACTTTTAAAACATAAAATTCACAAGTTGTAAAGCCTTTCAGTCCATCTCGCCGGACATTCATTAGTTTAATGGATTACAGGACAAGGTAATGCATTCACGATGCTAATTTTTAAAGAGAACTATTTGTTCCTTTTCACATTAATTCTTGGAACTTTTCTAGCTTTTTTTTCCAAGTTTTGTAAAATTTTTGTAAACAACTGTCTAGGTATAAACTTTTGTGATGAATATATAAGTGTTGCTGTGAGCTTTGAATATACGTCGTTTATGTTTTTTTTTATTTAAATTATGTTATTCCGTCTTAATTTTTTTACTTTGTGCCTTTTTCGTTGTGATATTGAAGTGAAATATAATAAATGAGTATTGGAATGTATAAAAAACATTTCGTATATTTTTCTGTAATTAATATAATGTTTTATGTCAATTATAGAAAAAACTAAAACTTTATTTGTGTTAGCGGCGTTGAGTTCTGCTATATTAGAATAGAGGCGAAAGGCGAGGCGGGAGCAAAGTTGGGAACGGAGAGACCTAGCGCTATGTACCTTATAATATTCGGGATGCAGTATCAAAAAATGCGATATATTTCTTTTAAATTACTTGCAGAAAATTCCACCATTATAGTAAAACTAATAAAATATTCAAAGTAAACCAAATTTCATTAAAACTACATAAAATGTCTACAAAGAAACAAAGTAGATAGAGATTGTAACGAAATAAATCCTTTAAGGAACTCCCACATCAAATCCAGTCTGACGGTAACCCTTCGGGAAATCCATTGCATCGATTTCCTGACTTAAATGTCAATATGAGGTATATTGTGTACGTTTGGTGAGTATTAGCTTTTTACCCACGATCGTATATCGATTTTGGGGTTCCGTTTTGAAATGGTTTCTTTGTTATATGACGTAGTAAATTTCTATATATGATTTTTTTTATATGGAAGTTTAGTGTGGAATAATTAGAATAGCTACGAAATCAGGGGTTGCGTATTCAATCTACATTGTAAATATTTCATGTAAAATATTATTTTGCCGAAAAACAATATATATATTTTAAATGAATATTAAATATACTCTGCGATGAATTCGAATCTACAACCATTACACAAGATAAGGATGTATAAATTGCGTCAGAATAGTGTTATGTTAGTTGCTTTTACCTTTAAAGTAGATAGAGATTTCACGCCAAGACATTGCTTTCCATCTGAATTTGATACAGTGTGGCGAAACCTAACGTCGCACTTTGTCTTCCCAAGTGAAAAAATGAAAATAATTTTTCCCTCGAATTTATAATGAACCCACACAACAACAATCGAGGTAGACGCTATCCCATTACCCCACGATGAGCTAACATTTTGATACCCGGTTTTTAATTTTCCTCTTAACCTAAAGTATTTATGTAGAAAGTTTGTTTGTAAGGAGTTTAAACCTAAACATTATAGCAGGTGAAAGTTTGCCACGTAAATTACAAATATAATGGCCCTATTGCGGGACACCCCGCTGTCCTGTCCCCGTTCACTTTGAAGTGTTTCCCGGGACCTTTGAAATTTTCCTTACAATTTATTGCTGAGGTCGCCATTCTATTATCAACGTTATTTTAATCAAAATATAATATGTTAGCGTTCGTGTTATCTTCCATTGTTAGAAGAGTATAGGTATTCTTTTATCTTTTTGTTATATAAAAAGTTGTTGATTTTTTAGTATTGCAATGTTACCAACATTGCTATACTAAGAATCACTTATATATAACTTTTTTTATAATATAAAAAAAAGGAATCGTTGTTCTTCGAAAAATTATCGTTTTTATCATTAAATATGTTTCCACAATGTTTTCTTTATATATATATATATACAGTCATTAAAATAAAATAAGGAATTAACACATTAAAACTTGAATATATAGAACTACGACCACCCCTTCCTTTAATGATAGGTAAGATAAAATCTTTTAAGAACAACGATTATTTTTTTTTTGGGCTCTGTACCTTAAAAGGAAAGAACATAACTCTTATAGAATCATTTGCTTGTCTGCCTGTCAAGATCACGTAGGTATGAATGAATTGAATTGATGAATTTAATATTAAAAAATTTAGGTGTACGGTCCCTGCGAGCACAGAAAAAGTTAAGCTTCTAAGTCAACGCAAACTAGCATTTATGCATTGTTTTTGCGGCATTTCATTTAAAATTTTACTAGTTATCAAAAACCTGTGAAAAAAAATCATCCAAATTTAAATGGATTAAGATGACAAATGTACAGACAATACAGAACAATTATATGTATGAGATACACTATATACAACAATAGACCGCCGCACAGTGGCTAACATTAGGCTCCCTCTACTAATTCTATCTGTAACTACCATATATGACAGATATTCAGAATACAGTATGAAGTTTGGGTCAGTCGCGGCGCAGGGGTACAAAGTGTGACTGTAAAACTGACTGGTTGTGAGTTCGATCCCCACTCGAGGAGATGAAATATTTACTAAAATTTATATTTCCATTTCTTCAGAAAGGCAGAAAGTGGGGAATGGAGTGTCTTAACACTAGGTTCCTTCTGCTTACCCTGCTGTGTGCGGGATACAGCGTGAAGCTGATTTATTCAGTATGAAGCTAAAAAAATAAACAACATCAATATGTATAACAATAACAATATTAAATGCAAAAACGCTATATAGAAACAATTTCTTTTCCCCTAAACGCCTAAGCGGTTTTAGGAACATTACGCATCGAGAGCGATTCACGTCGCATTACCATAACAGAGGCGTTACACGAGTGTACCGTTTACGTTGGTATGTGGATCTGTTTACATTATGTCTTATCGATTTTTGTTATTAAAATCGAGTTAATTTTTTTTTAGTTTCACGTTTTATCGCTGGCGGAATAGCTAAAGAGGCTGGAGCGCTAAACGCTGCTATCTCTCTCTATCTCTGTCATTGAAGTATGCATTTTAATGATAAGAGACGTGATTTTATTTAATAGCTGAGATATATATAACTTTAATCGGTATCTTATCATAAGTTCGTGATATTAAGCTAATATTACGAACATATTTTATGATATTAGCTCAAAAATTCATGATATAACGTGCATGGTATAACGTGCAAAAATTCATGATACAACGTGCATGTTAAATTATTAATAAAATATGGAAGTTTTATTAATTAAGAAATTAATTTGTTATTTGTAACAATATCTCTTTAGCGAAAAGTAACGAAAATCTTACTGTTATTATTGGTACACGATTATAATACACTTTTCATACATGTTTGTGTTTAAAATTATTCGTTCTTTTTTAAATTATTGTTTTTTTCTTTATTTTTAACTTAATGTTAACACTCTTTTAAATACATTCTTCACAATTCTTCGGATATTAATTGTATGTTAAGTGTCGGAAGTCAACGCCGCGCTCTGTCTTGTTACCGAGGAGCCTTCACAGTCATACGTTGTGCCACTGCGTGAAGGACTCAGTATCGTATCTCTAAATTCCTTCATTTTACCATTTTTTTTCGTATTTATACGATGAAAGAAGGAGAATGATTTTACTTTAGTAAAAGATTCCTAAAATATTAATAAGTAAATAAAAAGACATCGTATGAACGCACTCCAAAACTGTTCCAATCAGATAAAAACAAAACAATACAAATCCTCAAAACAAAAGTGCGTATTGATTTTGTCTCATCTGATGTTCCATTTCAAGAGTCCATTGTGTTGTTAATATCAATCTTTTTGTTGTGTTTTCGCGTGATTGCGCGCGAGAGAAGCGGAAATCATTTTGTGAAATTCTGTGAAATTATAAAGCAAATTGGGATGGAGGCTCCATGTCGCAGGGGCACAAGCGTGTGACTGTAAACACGACAGGCTGTGGGTTCTATTTCCACTCGAGGAAATGAAATATTTAGTATTTTCATTTCTTTGTTTTGGTGTCGAGGCAAAATGCGGCGTTGAGTTCCGTCAATTAAATGGCAATGCTGGAAGCATATTACGAATTCAGCGGAAACCCCGCTTTCCGCGGTGTGTCTTAACACCAGGCTACTTCTCTCTACCTGTTACATGCGGAATACGGCGATATCACATGAAGCTGAAAAAGAAATAGATTACTTAAATAATAAATTACTCAATTTGTGTTAAAAGTATAGACTTATATTACAAGTTTAAATTTGTAATTAATGCTTAAACTTGTAGTTAAAGTTTTTTTTTTAAATTTCACTCTGTTATTCATAATTTAGCAGGATAGGCAGAAGGAAACTAGTGTTAAGACACTGCGCTAATATTAGATTGAAGAAAGGAAAATACCTAATTTCCATAAATAGGAAGCGAACACAAAACCGTCGCGCTTACAGTTAGATGCTGTATTTAGTCGTAATATATGAACGCAATAATTCTGAGGGTGGTTTAGGTAATTTAAATTAGTGTTTAATTATTCATTACAGAATATCGTTAAATAATGATGGGAATCCATGAGTCGAACCCATTATTTTGCTACGTTGTAAACAAGCAAAAACATTAAAACTGTTTGTAAGCCACAGATTTAATTATCACGGAAGCGATTGGATTTTGTTATTTTTTTTCCTTTTGTTTTTCAGTTTTAATGATCGTAGAAAACGATAGAAGTTACTTCTAGTAAATCTATAAAATATTGTTAAAAAAATTGTTTATTTTTATTTTACCCAGTTCAATTATACCAATATCTTAAGTTATTTATTATGTAAAAATGCAATTCTTTTTTATAGTAAGGTTAATATTTTAGTTGGCTCGCAATGTATTTTTCACTTAATTTATCGTTCAGTGATGCACATAGTAGGGTAGGTAGTAGAGACCTTGGACACTCCGTTTTGTTCATAAAAGTTTCGCTTTTCATTTTCCGATAAATTTTGAAGTCATACTCACTGGAGAAAGTGAGATATTTAATATTTTCATTTCCTCGTTCTGGTATCGAGGCAGAAACGCGGCGTTGAGTTCTGTGACTCAACACGCAATATCTCGAGAATTCGGCGGAAATTGGAGAACGGAAGTTTCCTAATGGCAAAGGAGTGTCTTAACACTACGTTCCCAGCTTCTCTCTGCTCACCCTACTATGTGCAGGATACAACGTGAAGCAAAAACAAAATATTGTTTAAGAACCACGATGCCCTCTCCAACAACAATTCTGTGTGAGTTGACCGACGCCCGGAGTACACTGGTAGAGTATTGAAGCGTTCACGTCAGAGCAAATAAAAGTGCACCGCGGTTAGTTAAAATTTCACGACCTCGTCCGCGATATCAAACGAATTGTTATTCGTGCGTTATTTCCACATTTTCAATTCAGCCGCCAATGAACTCAGTTGTAATTAGAAGCTATTCTTTGTATGTTTTATACTATTTTGTATGGATGCGAAGTTGAGTGTGGATATAGCGGTTTTGTTTAGCTTTTTATTTTCGTATCGAATTTTGTTGGTGTGTTCTTTTGTTGTTTACATTTTTTCTCGTCTATATTTTTGATTTTTTGATTGATTTTACATTTTTCGCTTCGTTAATTGAATTATAGATGTCTATAGTTGATGGTATTATATTTTTTTCTTTCTTTCAGATATGCAATCAGCTTGTAAGACATAATCAGATAATGTTGGGGAATAACGCCTTCTAATATTTTATGAATTTATCAATTTCTATGGTGAAAATCTAAAAAATATAATACTAACACAAATACGCCATATTTGTGGTGATAATATAATATTTTAACAGTACAAAATAAAACAAGCAAAACAAAAGCATCAAAGTGTAATGGAACGGAAATATCTTAACACTAGGTTCCCAGATCCTCCCTGACTATTCTGCTATGAGAAAAGCTACAAAAACAATATATGAAAATACATAATAAAAAAGAAAATTAAAGCTATTAATAGCCTATAGCCTTCCTCGTGCCTCCTATATAAAAAAAAATAATTCACATCAGTAATTAGTGAAAGTTTCACCTTTATAATATTAGTACAGATGATTAAGTACAAATAAAATCAGATACCTAGTATACAGGTACAATATTGATATTCAATATACTCTTTCAAACAACTTTAAAGTAAATTTTCTCTCAAAAAGCAATCTCCTTTATTCCTAGTTGTATAAGTTAGTACTAAATTAGTTTCATTATCGCCCGTTCGCAGGTGCATCGGAACTGTTGAGACGATCGCTCCTGCATTTGTTTGATCGCTAATGAATTAAGGACGGTTAGTGCAGACAGTTTAAATACTTCTTTGAGATTAAGTTTAAAGATTAAAAGTTTGTTTAGCTTTTGAGGAAAAGTTGTACTTTTTATTTTATGAAGATTTCAAATGGTGAGAGATAGTGGCATTTTGGACAAAGTTTTACTTAAACATAAAAGATAATTTCTTATTTTTATTTATTTAGGAAAAATATAAATAATTATACATTTTTAACAAAGAAAAAATTTATCCATTTACCACTACGGGAAGTGAGACACCATTTCATTTTTGTGTCTCATCACGGCCAAACAATTTATTTTTTTATTATCCAAATTATATGAATGTTATGAATTAACCCGGCGTTGAGTACGATTATTGAGAACGGAGTGTTTTCGCACTAGGCTCTCGCTGTCCTCCCTCCTATTGTCCCTACTTTCTAGTAATAAAAAAAAAATTATGGGTAAAAATATATTTTATTATGAAAGTTCACTTAAAACATATTTTTGAACAAGTTCAAACTATATAACAAACTTTAATACCACGGCAGCTAAGTTTTCATAACTCTACACATATTTTACAGAAATTCAAGAATAAAATTAACATAATAAAACCCTTATTAAGCCACGTTTCCCGAAATTCCTTTGTATTCACAAATGAATTATATGACAATAACAGGAAGATTTTAAGTGACTGTAGCTCACAGACCAGAGCACCGGAGTACCAGCGTATCAGGTGGACGAGAATGGATTATTATCTGCACACTTCAATGCTCTCGTGTAAATTAAATGACATTTAACCAATGGTACAAGTTAAAATCAATTATTTATTATCTATTATTATTTTTATTTTAGCCTCACGCTGTATCCCGCACCCAGCAGGGTAATCAGAAGGAACCTAATGAAGGAACCTCATTTTCACTCGAATTTTGAAGGGCATTGCGTATTGAGTGGTGGAACTTATCGCCGCGCTTTGCCAGAGCGGAAAAAATGGATATATTAAAAATTTAATTTCCTCCAGTGGGAATCAAACCCACAACCTGTCGCGTTTACAGTCACATTTTGTATCCCTGCACCATGACTGGCGTTATGCCTTATTAATCAAGTAAATTATATACATATTAATGGAAAAGCGTGTACTCATCTACTATAATCTGTTAATCACTAGGAACGTAAGAGTTTTATATATTACACACAGAATACTCTTATATTTTAAAAGCAAGTGTTCGTCGTTTATTTAGATTAGACAGTCGATTAAATATCAATATTATATTTCTTTTTGGGATACAAGATATTAAGAAAATTTCCTTTTTTTACATTTGAATAAAGTTATCGACATTGCGGTTATACTATTCAGGAATATTTAAAAGATAAAAAATTATATAATTAAAATCAATTCAATATCATGCAAGATAAACAATAATGATATACCAATGTATTATATATAAAAATAAAATTGTGATATAGATATTGAAAAGAGTAACTGTCGAATCTCCTGCTGGCTTTTCTCTATATTACTACTTTCCGTGTAGTAGCTTTATTTCATTACAAAAGTTAATTTTAACAAAAAACATAAATCTAAATATAAATTACGACCAAAATCCTGTACCTTACACCAAATATCNGCAAGTGTTCGTTCGTCGTTTATTTAGATTTGACAGTCGATTAAATATCGATATTATATATATTTTTTGGGATACAAGATATTAAGAAAATATTCTTTTTTTACACTTGAATAAAGTTATCGACATTGCGGTTACATTATTCAGGAATATTTAAAAGATAAAAAATTATATAATTAAAATCAATTCAATATCATGCAAGATAAACAATAATGATATACCAATGTATTATATATAAAAATAAAATTGTGATATAGATATTGAAAAGAGTAACTGTCGAATCTCCTGCTGGCTTTTCTCTATATTACTACTTTCCGTGTAGTAGCTTTATTTCATTACAAAAGTTAATTTTAACAAAAAACATAAATCTAAATATAAATTACGACCAAAATCCTGTACCTTACACCAAATATCAAACGTGGCGTCAGTACAAACAAAATTAAATGCACTACCAAAATTCAACAATGGCCATATAATTAGACGTCATAATTTACTGAGAACGAAACGAGTGCCCTCCATATCTCATTACACCTGAATCCTGAAGATTTCAGCTTTGTTGTTCATAATGACTACGGTGGAGTCAGAACGAGAGGCACTTTTATGTAATTGAATTCTGAATTGTGTTTATGAAAACATTTAAATAGGGATTTCAGGATTAAATCGACTATTAGGTGGGTTTTGTTAAATTTTATGTTTACGTAGCAATTTCAGCTTTTTCTATACAGAAATAGCTGAAATTGCTACGTAAAATGGATATATTTCCCTCTGCCCTCCCTCCTAATCTTAACTAGTGTTACCATCCCTTCCTCACTTCCTGCAGAATTTTCAATAGATTGTGTGATGAGTAGCGGAGCTCACGATTCATTTGGATTCACGCGCGTACAAAGTATTAATCGAAAAGTTACAGTTTTTTATTGGCAGAATTCAACGGCGCACTTTTCTGACCAAAGTCAATAAATTAAATTCATTCCACATGGAACCCAAAAACGTCACGTTTAATGTTTTTGGGTTCCATGTGGAATGAATGTGCTGTCCCACTGCGCCAGGACAGCCTTAGCTAAAGAAAATTTGAGTTATTACTTTTTAACTTCACGCTGAATCCCGCACACAATAGGTTGTCCTATTGTCTGCATAGGCAGAGGGTACCTCGGAGTTTAGTGTTAAGACACTCCATTTCCATTAAGACACTTCCGTCCCTGCCTTATTTATCTAAACATAACTTATTATTCATTGATATAAGCAATTCTGAGCTTTCGGACAAAGTTATGAAATAAAAAGAACATGCATGATTATTCGTTTGTAAAGTCTTAGTGTTAAGACTCTCCATTTCCCACTTTCTTCCCAGTTTCTGCGTTGAGTGGTGGAATTATTTGGATTCAACGCCTTGTGTTATCTATACCAGAGCAAGTAAATGAAAATAAATTATTCAACTGAGTAGGAATCACTCACAACCGTAGTGTTTACAGTCACAGACTGCGCTGTCTCTATTAATTTTTAAAGAAAACAAAATTTAAATATTATATATATTGTCTTGTTTTTAAATAATCACGTCGCACAAGTACATCAAACCACACATAAAACGATACATACTAGTATTAAATAAATGTTAATTTATATCAACGAGAAGTTCCAAGCGTTTCAACAGAGTTGTAAAACGAAGACGTGTATAATGATCACGTTGTAAAGTACGTCGTCGTTAAAATAACTTTCACTCCTAATCAATCTTGAGGGCGGTTATTAATTCCTCTGCAAAATCACCTTCAGAATACGAGCAAAAAGATTTAGCCCATCAAGCAACGTTGCAATTTTTGCTATACAGTACCATTTGTAACAGATTTATGTAAAGCCTAAAATATATTTGGCTGTTCCAAATATAATAATTAATTATAATACAAATATTGTTGTGTTTTATGATCTCTTATTATTTTTTAAAGAATTTTATGTTTTTTTTTATTTGATTAATAGTATTGATTCGAATAGATCGAAGCATTTTTAGGCCAGCGGCTCAGCTTGTGAATGTAAACGAGATGATTGTCGTTTCGATTCTCGCTCGAGGGAATGATTTTGTTCATTCCTAGTAAGAAAACAAAGCCAAGTATTTGTATGACAAGATAAAGATATTGAATATAAGCATTCCATTTAGTAAAATAGAATTGGTCAACTATTTTTCATCCTTTAAGAGAAATAGTTTCTAGGCGGTAGAAGGTAGAGGGAGGAGAATATTTTTATTTTATTTGAAATAGAATATACATTCAGTAACATTAAATTATAAATCATTATCAATGCTGGAGGAAGGTCACGTAAAAGCATGTCAGCTCCCGGGCGAGCATGTATTGATGTATGGAATTGGATGATGAGAGAATAGAAAGAGGTATGCGGATACCTTAGATTTCGGTGCTCTGTTATCTATGGGGACCCAGTTAGAGATAAAACGTGAAGTAAAAAAAAAAGAAAAATCGCATTTAATTATAATTTAAGTATAATCGACTAACACTTAGTACGGGTACCTTAATCCCCCGTCAGCGCGGTCGCTCTAACAACTGAGGAACTCATTAATAGTGAAATAAAAAGGCTTTATTGCATATTTTTGTTTGATACCAACTTCGGTGATTTAGGGGACGTTAGGTAACGTTCTTTTTCTGTATAATTTCCGTTTATTATTAATATTTGCATATTATTTCGACGAGGATATGGCGACGCAGAGGCATAAGAGTACGATTGTAAACGCAAACGAAATAATATATTTTATATTCTTATATGTGTGAGGCCGGTCGTGGCGCAGCGGCACGAGGTGTGACTGCAAAACCGACTGGTTGTGGGTTCGATCCCCACTCGAGGAGATGAAATATTTACTTAAATTTATATTTCCATTTCTTCGCTCTGGTGTCGAGGTTAAGCGCGGCGTTGAGTTCTGCCACTCAACACGCAATGCCTCCAGAATTCGGCAGAAAGTGGGGAACGGAGTGTCTTAACACTAGGTTCCCTCTGCCTACCCTGCTGTGTGCGGGATATAGCGTGAAGCTAATTTAATTTAATTTTTTTTAATATTCTTATATCCTCGTTCTGGTAACTAGGCAAAGCGCAGCGTTGAGTTCTACCACTTAATATGCATATAATGTCTGAAAAATTCTTTGGAAATTGGATAACGGAATGTCTTAACAATAGGTTTCCACGTTCCCTACTCAACACTCCGTTTCCATTAAGACACTTCCCTTCCGCACTTTCTATTAATGTTACTAATAATCAATTATCGACATACAATGAACATATATTTCCAAAGGAGCGTGAAACTATTTCCTGCAATATAGGGTTGGTAGAGAGAACGGGGGGTAGTGTTAAGTTACTCTGTCTTCTGTTGTCTGCTTTCTGCCCACTTTTTGAGCTGTTGCATGGTAAATATCGGGACTCAATGCCACGCATTGTGTAAACTTCAAAGATGTTGGCTTTCTTTATTAAGTCTACTGTTCATTAAAATCTCAATCAAAACTGGCGATCTCACTTCACAAAAGAAATTTCCAAAAATATTCTCCAGAATTCCATTTGATGAAAAGTAATCTGCCCCCAGTTACAAAAAAGTTATAATCGAAGCTTTAAAGAGAGGAAATCCTTTATTGTTCAATTTTATATCCCGTTCGCTTTAATGGCCTTTATCTGAGCTTATGGATCCAATTCATTAAATTTTTATAGTAGACCGTACGGTTTCTGGATAAGTATTGGAGGTATTTATGAGTGTTTGGTCCTTTTTTTCATTTTTTTTTATTTATATACACTCTATTCATTTTGCAAGACATAAGTTATATTTTTTTGGTTCACACTTTATCCATTGCGGGGTAGCCGGAGAGAAAGGAGCGCCAAACGCTACTGTCTCCGCATTCCTCTTTTAACTATCCATTGACATCATCGTTTTCGTACATATAAGATATATCTCTGAATTTTCTTTACAAAGTTTTTTTTACTACATACTGGTATTATGGTATTATGGTATGTGTGAGATCTAATTGATTGCTATTTTATTCCCATTTTAACAGATATGTACTAAAATATATTTTTATACGATATCGTATTATGAACCGACATCGGATGGCATTAATAATCTAATTTACTGAAAAGTCTGTCCGAATTTTGACAAAATATACGCCTTTATTGACTTTGCATGAGAAACAACTTAATGTTCCAGTAAAAGAGTAAAGAAAAAGGAATTTATTAGTTTTTACAGTATTTCTCGGTGTTCACTTTAAATTATATTTTTGATGTTACCAAAAGATACCATTACCTCAGAAGGTACTAAAAAAGTAGTTTCTTTAGGTAATATTTATTTTTCTAGCACTATAATCGTCTCTCCGCTTCACTTAGCCCAACAATTGTATTGAAATAAAAAAAAAAAAAACATTCATAACATGCATAAATGGAAATTCCAACCAGCTTGATAATATTGAAATACAACTCTATTTTATAAAAAGGCACATTTTATATTAAAATAAATATTATACATTTAACCTCCACCGCTCATATAAGGATTAACTTGTAACCACTAGAGTTACTCTCTCATGCAAAAAGCAATAAGTATTAAAAAAAACGAGGAGTTCTTGCATCCCAGTTAAAATATATTCACTACACACGTATTTAGGTCGCATTCCCAATCCAGGCACAGAGTTTATTTTAAAGCGTCTCTCCCAGAATATCTACAAAATATTATAGACCAGCGAAATTATTTGAGGAATCCCAATAAATTGGAGTAATTTCTGCCTAAATGGGTTCCGTAGCGGAATCGGTGAGGCCCGAGTTTAATTTGCAGAGGCCTGTTTATAAAACGAATTCCTTGCGATCGAGGAGAATATTTGTCACATTTTGTTTTCTCGAAATTTCTTTGGATGGAGAATGTCTTTGATAAAATTGTAGAGAAGTTAATGTTTGTGTTTTACTTTTAAGTTTCGAGGTTCAAATGTGAGTTATGTTAATTAACGGAGTTGTTGAGAATTAAACGAATGTTATATACATTAGAATTTAAAGAAATAATGTATGAAAGGGTTCCGAAAAGCTTTGTTTTATTTCAGTGCCCTTATTTATGAAATAAACAGAAATACTTTTTACTCAGGCATTTAGGTAGTTTAAAAAGTATCTATAGGGGAAAATTTTGCCAACATATGCATATTATAGGATAATGTAGACAACGTAATAAGCCTACTTAATCAGTTTTTTGTTTTTGCGCTATAAAAAATAACAAAATCGACCTCCATCTTATTTCATATAGCAGACAATACAAATCAATTTTCGAAAATTTTAATTATAACTTCTGATAGTACTCAGAGTTTTTAACGTTTTTTGTCTCTCCTGAATATAGAAAATTTTATTCTATTATTAATAACTTTAAAAAAATTCTACATACGAAATTTCTTCGTATTCAGCAGAACATTAAAAGAAGTTTATTCCACAAGAATTTGGGCCAAGTTTTAGCTGCAATGACCGACTTAATTTGAAACTATTTGTACGACCTGCACGTTACCTTATTAAAAGTTAACTAGGACATGTAGCGAAAGAAACGATCTGGAGAACTTGAGGTGAGCTAAAAGAGATCTTATTTCTTCATTATTTGAGTTTAAATTTGAGAGAATTATATTATATAAGGATTAAGAAAGGTTGCGACGTCTTTTATTTGACTGCAGACTTGGGTACAGGTAAATCTTAGTAAGAAATATTGTTTTCCCTAATGTAAAAGCATTTTACCTGTACAACATTTATACTAGAAAAAAAGGTAAAAAATATTTAATTAGGTAACATATTGCTGATTTGGTGCAACAATGACGTATTTGCTCTTATTGGAATAATGCAGAAGCCGTAATTAAAGTTTGCAATTAATAGAGTAATATATTTAATTTATTTAAGATGACTATATAGGTTATTATTTTATTGTTGAATAATGGTATCAATAAATTGTTCGTTTATAATTGAAATTAACATTGCAAAGCCTAGCTTCGTGGACTTAATTTTTAAAATGTATATTATTAATGCAACAATAAATATCTTCATTTCTATTCTCTATTTTTATAGACGTCTTAGTGGTTAGTTAAAGATTTTTAGTAAAAAAATAGAAATAAGTGGAAATGTTTTATATTGTAAAAGTAAGCAGTCAGTTAGAGGCCAGTCGTGGCGCAGCAGCATGAGGTGTGACTGTAAAACTGGCTGGTTGTGGGTTCGATCCCCACTCGAGGAGATGAAATATTTACTTAAATTTATATTTCCATTTCTTCGCTCTGGTGTCGAGGCAAAGCGCGGCGTTGCGTTCTGCCATTCAACACGCAATGCCTCCAGAATTCGGCAGAAAGTGGAGAACCGAGTGTGTTAATACTAGGTTCCCTCTGCCTATCCTACTGTGTGCGGGATACAGCGTGAAGCTGATTTTTTATTTAATTTAATTTTTTTAGTACATACGTAACTGTTTCCACAAACGATATATGGGTGCTCTTGGTGTTTTAAAATAGTAAGCTTTTTTGTATTCAGCAGTATGCGTTATTATTA
This sequence comes from Heliconius hermathena, assembly GCA_013403705.1. NCBI lineage: Eukaryota > Metazoa > Arthropoda > Insecta > Lepidoptera > Nymphalidae > Heliconius > Heliconius hermathena. Next base: position 186,179 of record JAAIXJ010000173.1, read on the forward strand.
TTACAGAGAGAGAAGTGAACGTACTTCGCAATTAGGTAAATGTATAAAGTTGACGAGCGAAGCGAGCATTTGAATATAATTTGTCATTGTATATGGCTTAAATTTTCCTATACATTTTTTGATGTCTAAATCTGTGTACATTTTTTTTCTTGTTTCACTTAGTATTACGCTCGTAGTAAGGTCCAGCGCACCATTATAGAAGGCAGAGGAAACCTAAGCCTGTGTCAAGACACACCGTTTCTCACTTATTATTTCTGACACGTTACTCTCAACTTACGAAACTTGCTAGTAGTCCTCAACGCCGCGCTTTGTATTGTGAAAAGAGCGAGAAAATTACAATAAATAAATTCCATAAGGGGGAACGCAACCCACGAACGTCGTGTTTACCATGAAAAGCTGTGCCATTGCGCTACGACGGCCTTTAAAATTAACAATTTTTTAACTCAAAGTAACTATTCTTATATATCTCACAAAATATAGTACTTATATATAAATATAAATCTATGTATATATTTACTTCATATAGAAATGGGACCCAGCTAATTTGAGTTTACGACATCACAAGGCGACCGTAACGTACTCGTATAGTAAGTGAAGTAAGCTCACACCGACACACGAGCTTTTGTTTTATGTAATATGTTTTGCTGGAAACCCTATTTTAAATTAAGCTTTCCTTAGAAAACTAGTTTTGTTTTAGTGGTTTCTCTTCTTTTTTGATATATTAGCTTTTTAATTTTTTTTGTAGCTTCATACAGTATGGATCTCGCACATAAGAGGGTAGGCAGAAAGAACTTTAAAACCTAGTGTTAAGACACACCGTTCTCATTAAGCTACATGTTTAAATAAATAATATTGTATAGTACTTACTTATCTACATTTTCACACTTTATTCCACGGCACGGTAGCCAGAGGGAAGCAACGATTAAGGCATTTCATTCTTCATATTATGCCAATTTTGAGACATTTATCTTATCACAGCGTGGAATATAATGGAAAATAATCATTATACTAAACGAATTTAAAACTGTAGAGTTACAGATTGTACCACTGCGCTACTATGGATGTAATTTTCAAAATAATGCTAATAAATTGCACTCAGAGTGTGAATAAGCTTCTTAAAACTAACAATAACGCTATGCGTTCAACAATGTTCGCTCAAAGTGTTAATTACTAGAGATATTTTCTTCGTTGTGGGTTCGAATCCCACTTGGGGGAATGAAATATTTAATATTTTCATTCCCACGCTCTGGTAACGAGGCTTATTCATTCCGGCAATAAATTCCGACACTCAACGCAGAATGCCTCCTGAACTCAGCGGCAAGAGAGGAACGGAAGTGGTTTAATGGGAACGGAGCTTCGCTTAATACTAGCTTCCAAGTTTCCCTCTGCCTACCCTGCTATGTGCAGGATACCTAATATCTAATGTCTATTCTATTTACTATATGTTGTCCTGCGTTGCGGGATAAAGCGTTAAACTATTAAAATAAAATAAAAAAAATAATCAAACCTTACAATAATCAGATTTCTAGATAATACTTATATTAATTTAAATTCATATAATAATTTCATAAGTGATTTAGTAACTTTCATATACAAAACAAATAATTTTGTAAATTGAATAACTTTGCAAAGTTATTCAATTTATAAAAAATATTCATGTATTCCATATTGAAAACTAAAAGCATTAAAATATTACCTAAAAATTGACGATCTAAATATTAAAACTATTTAAAAAAATGCATACATTTACAAGTTCATTGCAACACAGTTGAAAATAGGAGAAAAAAAATTGAAATTCAGAATATTTCGTATTAGTTTATACCATGGAACTATGGTACGTGGGAGAAAAAAACACGTAGAGCAAACAATAGCAGTTGAATCCAAGTGAAAATTTCATAGATTTGCAGTTTTTGCTGCCGCGGCCGCCTATATCACTATATTAAACTATATTTTTTATATCAGCCTCGTAGTTTTTATTTTCGTTTGGAAAGAGCAATTCATAAAAATGGGCAAAAAAATTATTCGCAACGGATTCGTGAAAAAATCGATGTTCGCGTCCACCGCTTGTGTTTTCAACCTAATTCGTTTAGAATTTAAATTTCTATAGAAGTTTAGCTCGAATGTTTTTTTTTTGTTGTGGAAAAAAAAATTCTATATAAAGCATTCCGTACTGAATCCAGGCCATCGTTTCTGAATAGTTTCCGCTTTAAAATGTTTTAGAGAATTACGAGAAGTTGTAAAGTTTGCCATCAAATATAAAAATGTTTTTTTTTTAATTAAGTTTATCTTTTTTAATTTCACTAGGTTGTACACGCAGCTCCCCCTGCATGATCTGGTAAAAATAAGCTATATTGACATGATTGAAGTGATACAGCCGTCCATGATAGAAAATATTTTTTTTTTACCTGGGAACTTAGAAATCGTTTCCATTAAGACATTTTTTTCCCCATTTTCCGTCAAATTCTCATTGCGAGTTCAGTGGTAGAACTCAACACCGCGCTTTGCCTCGTTTCCACGTCGAGGAAATAAAAATTATTTAATTTCCTCGACTGGGAATTGAATCCACAAACTGTCGTGTCACGTCAGTAGTCGCACCCCTGTGCCCCTGATTATCTATTATATTATTGGATTAACTAACACAAAACATATGACCAGATTTTTAGATTAGCATATTGAACCAAACAAACTCGTCAGTTTTATAATATTAGTAGATATAAAAGTATATATTTATTTAATACTTTGGATGATATCTTTTTACGAGATCTCAGTATATTAAATAAGTATTATATATTAATACAAATAGGGATACAGCGTGAAGCTGATTTAATTTAATTTGATTTTATGTTAAAACTACAAGATTATCGTAATTTTTCCTTCAAAACTTATGTTAGCTAGCTAGAAATCCTTATATTAAATATAGGCAAACCTTTAAAGCTCATATTTAACATAAAATATAAATAATAATTTATTTATGGCCCAATTTCAAACGAGCCCCGATTCAGTGCATTTTATATGCGATTGTTCCGATCGGAACCGCAGGGGACCAGAATTGGGAAGTAAGTTTCAAGTTCCTGTTTACATTAGAGGCAATATCATGATAACTATGTAGGTTATAAATATGTGTTAGTAGTGGTGGCGCAGAGGCACAAAGGTGTGAGTGTACCGCGTATAAATCATATATCAACAAAGTACCTAAAATAGTTATGAGATATTTTAATATTTTTTTTTCAGCTTCACGCTGTATCCCGCACACATCAGGGTAGGTAGAGGGAACCTAGTGCTAAGACACTCTCCGCCAATTTCGTGTCGCCCCTGCGACACGACTGACCTCTATTAGATATTTTAAATGTTATTTACAATAAAATAAATGGAAATAAATGAAAGAAATTACCAGAAAAGAATATCTAATGTGATATGGGTAGTAATTTTAAAAGAACAGCCAATGGTCTCGAAATTGGGCGTAAAGTGGGTAACGTAGTGTTTTATCACTAGTCTTCTTATGGCAGACCATACTCAAAAAGCGCAAATTACCATTTCAAGTTTTTTTTTAGCTTTTTAACTGAAGCAAGAACGCTAACACGATTTACTATTTTCAAATTTCATTATTCATCCAAGTCAACGCAGTTGTTGTGTAAAAACTTAGTTAATCTTTACTAGTTTTTCTTACTCAACTTTCAACCTAAAGGAAAATACAGTGTAAAACAAGAATATACTTATATAGCAGCGTCTCTTGGAAATTTAAATTATTCAAGTCTCGCCTTACTGCGAGTATAATTATGTCATAACAGCAGGTGCCCGTTTATTACGGCGTGACGGCGTGACGGCGTTTTGTCACAACCAGTTATAGTATAAAGTTAGTCAGTTGTTACATTGTTATTTGAGAATGAAAAAGGGTAGTTGTATTGTTTAATTATTATTTTTTGATTTTGTATAAGTATACTAAATAACAATAAGAAGAGTAATATTTAAACACATTTATCCAATACAATTTATTTATCATCTTTTATCCAATACAATTTATTTATCATCTTACGTGTATTGATTGTAAGCGTGACTGGTTGTGGGTTCGATCCCCAGTCGAGAAATTGAAATTCTTTTATAATATTCTCTTATATCTGGTGTAAAGGCAAAGCGCGGAGTTGAGTTCCGCACACAATTTTTCCGGTATCCACTTTCCGCCGACTTTTGTATTTAAAGTGGGTAACGGAGTGTCTTAATACTAGGTTCCCTCTGCTGTGTGTTGAATACAGTGTGAAGCTGATTTGATTTGATTAATTGATTTATTTTTGTGGTGTATTTGTTGTAGCTTCACTCTGTATTCAGGACATAGCAGGGTAGGCAGTTAAGATTTCCATTGTTCACTCTCCGCCGAATTCTCGAGGAATAGTGTATGGAGTGGCGGAACTCGTCGTTGGACTATTGCCTTGTTACGATAGCAATGATTTTGTTTTCAATTGAGAGCCTAGTGCTAAGACACTCCATTCCCCACTTTTCATCGAATTCTGTAGACATTGTGTATTGAGTGGCGAAACTCAACGCCGCGTTTTAGCCTTCTTATCAGAGCGATATTTATATTAATTAATCGGAATCATCAAATTCATAACGTATACGATTACAGTCGCACACTTGTGCCTCTGCACCACGACGGTCTCAATATAACTTACTACAATATAACATAGTGCTATTAATTAACTTTACAATAAAATAGTTTAAACCAAATCACACTAAATTCTAAACAATCTAAACTTACAAGTATAATGTATATAACATGGTGTGTTTCCCTTTAAATTTGGGGGAAATACGTGACCTGAGGAGGACTTACGAGGGAACTTTACTTCAAAATGCCCGCCTCTTGAAATCACGGCGTAATATACGTACCGAGTTGGACCAACTTGGACGCCACTTGGTTCTGATTTGTTTGGGTCGCGTATGACATTTTAAGGTTATTGAGTTGCAAAAGTTAGTTTATGGTACGATCGTGGTATTTATTCGTACTTTTATTGTTTGTTGAGGAATTAGTGTTGATAGTATGTTTTTCTAGCTTCAAGTTGTAACCCGCATATATAGAGTAGGCTGAGGGAACATGGGAACCTAATGTAAAGACGTTCCCATTTGACACTTCCTTTCCCTACTTATACGACGTTAATAGTATATGTATTTATAACTAGGTCAATAAAATGAAAACTTTTGCAACCAACAGACTCATCAGGCTTTACAGCTTAAAATTTCAAAGGGCCGATACAGAAAATAAGTTAAGCAATAAATTTGATATAATTCCACCTTTCGTTGCGGCGTTACACCGCAACACTTTGTTGAATGGCATCGTTTGTGTTTACTTGTGCCATAGATGCGAAAGATATTTTGGGGATTGTGGTTTTGTATTGTTTGGTTTAGAGAAAAGATAGGAATTGAATGAAATAAGGTATGGTAACGGTCGTTTGTTGTTGTATGTGGGTATAAGAATAATAAATCAGTTGTGTAACCGACCCGGCCTTGTTAGTTACTCCCTTATATATTATCCTATAATTATCATAATATTCAACTTACAAATATATTGAAGCTCAACAGGGTATTTAGGTCAATGCTTGTGGGTTCGGACCTTTGCAGGGGAATAACTACATTTTAGTTATTGAGTTAGGCCGCTGTGGGTGGAATCCCATTCCGGAGAACAAAATATTTATATTTTCCTTTTTCTAGATTTGGTAACCAGGCAAAGCGCGGGGTTAAATTTCGTCATTCATGTAATGTCTCGAAAATCGGACGAAAACTAAGGAACAAAGTGTCTTACCACTATGTACACTACTGTAATATATACAGAATACAGTGTGAAACTATAAAAAAGACTTGTTAATTGTTTAACAAATTCATAAGTTGTTTGCGAATTATCGAATATTATAAAGTTTAGTACTAAAATTTAAATAGTGTCGAAACTTCTCAGGCACCGACGACGTTAAGATAAACAGCGATGTTAATTTATTATTTCCACACCATTAAATCCTCCATAGCGGAGTTGCAACGCCATAACTCACGATGCATGGTAATGTCTTCCTAGACGTTCCTATTTGTTTAAAGGAAACATGTATGTTTGTACGTGTACGACAATACCTACTGTTTTATGAGCTTCGAATTTTGTTTTATAGCTGTACTGTGTTGTGTTTTTGTTTTTTTGGTATACTAATGTATAATGCAATTTAAGGGAGAGATTTTTGATTTATTTTTAAGAGAGTATATATTAAAGCGCGGCGTTGAGTTCTGCCACTTGACACGCAAAGCCTCCATAATTCGGCAGAAAGTGGGGAACGGAGTGTCTTACAATAAGTTCCCTCTGCCTACCCTGTTGTGTGCGGGATACAGCGTGAAGCTGAGTATAAATTTAGCCTAGCGGGATGTGAATCTGTGCCTTTTATGCTCTGACCACTAAGCCTATTTTTAAATTAAATTTTGAATTTAATATATTGTGTGCTGTAAGGTGGAATTCAACTCCGCTCTTTCCCCATCTTGTCCCCAAAAATTTAATCGAACCCACACATTTTTACAGTCATCCGCTGTGCCTCTGCACCACGGCGGCATTTGAACTTGTAAATTATATGCCTATCAGCCGGTCCCTTTCTAAACGTGCCACGCTAACGTAATCACATTATATTAACTATAAATATATGTCGAAACATAATTTGCACTTTTTTTATTAGTTCAATACTACTACAGACACTTGGTCCGTACGCTTTTTTACCTTATTATTATATCTAAAAATCAGCTTCACGCTGTATCCCGCACACAGCAGGGTAGGCAGAGGGAACCTAGTGTTAAGACACTCCGTTCCCCACTTTCTGCCGAATTCTGGAGGTATTGCGTGTTGAGTGGCAGAACTCAACGCCGCGCTCAATCTCGACACCAGAGCAAAGAAATGGAAATATAAATTTAAGTTAATATTTCATCTCCTCGAGTGGGGATCGAACCCACAACCAGTCGGTTTTACAGTCATACCTCGTGCCGCTGTGCCACGACTGGCCTCGATTATTATATCTATTGTTCTTATTATACAGGGTAGAAGTGTCAGCGCTCCTTTTTCGGAAACTACGTATATTGTAAAATATTTTAAATCTATACCTAAAGAAAATTGATTAGAAGATAACTCAACAGTTTAGACGTAGGATTTTTTTTTCATTTCACCATGTTTATCCATACCTGTATTTCGTTATATGCGTGCGTGCGTCGTTCTTGACAAATGTCGTTTTATATTACAACAATAATTTTATTATTTATTTTGTTTGAAAAAATCATTTTTTCATTTTTAGGATTTTTTTAAATTGCATTAGGCTTTTTTTATAGAGTAATTAAAACTGTGGTTTCATTTAAAGTGGAGCTGACACTTCCATCCTGTATACTAAAGTATATGTAGTAGTATACTAGTATACAATATAACATAGTTTGCACTTTATAACCTTAAACAATGGGTAGAAAGAAATTAAACAACGATTTATCAACGTCAAGGAGGCCCTCAGATAATATTCCCTATTTAGGATAAATTAATATAACTTCAAAAGCCTTGGGAACTCCGGATTGAGATCGTGAATTGCCAACAATAAAATAAGTTTCGAGTGGTGAAGTTACAATTTCTTCGAGTTCACCTCGATTTATACTTGTAAGTTGTAAGGTAGAAGGTCGGTGCTGCCCACGATTGATGAAGCACTTTGTTTTAAGCTGAAGGTGAAGACGCCTCAAGGGGTCCATATTAATTATTATTATAATGTAGTTTGATGTATTTGGCAATATTGTGGTTAATGTTTAGAATTGTTTATTGTGTAAAATTTTACAAGATACTTTTTTTTTGTTATGATTTTTGTACTTTTATATCTTTTCATGCATTTCGGGATAGGTAAAGTGATTTTAGCGTTAAGCCTTTCTGTTCTCAGCTTTCGGCCCAAATTAACCACAAAGGTATTGATTAGAAGAATCCAAGCCCGTTCTATGTCTTGCCAGTGCGAGAAATGAAAATACTTTGCACCCCCGTGTTGGGATTAAACCCACAACCATGACGTTTACGTTATTTCGATGCCCCACGATGGATTCAATGTTTTTTTAGTTTCACACTGCACCCCGCACATAGCAGTGTAAACAGAGGAGACCTGCGAACTTAGTGTTAAGACACTCCGTTCGCTACCTTCCGCCGAATTCTTAAGACATTGCGTGACGAGCGGAAGAACTTAACTCCGCACTTTGCCTTGTCACCAGAGCGAGGAAATAAAAATGTTAAATGTTTTATTCCCCCGAGTGGCAATCGAACCCACAACCGTCACGCTTAAAGTCGCACGCTGCTGCCTGCGTCACTACGACTGTTTCTATATAATATATTATCACTTACAAACACGTTAAGTTTTTGTAAGTGATAATATATTATATAGAAACTTGAGCTTGGTAACAGCAATTTTCACAATATTTGGTTTAACATGGCATGATATCATAACCGTATAAGGAGTTGGGATGCCGACATCCATACAGATTATTAACTAAGAGCGAAACAATGTCGCACTGTGGGAGATCGTGCATAAAATAAGCGAATTTTCGTGTGTTCGCTGACGATATAGCGATAGCGTAAGATTTTAGCTCCTGTAAGTGTTATTTTACGGCTTTGCCTTAAATTTGTAGTTTTAAATTTTTAGATTCCATCTATTTCCATCTATAAATGGATGAAAAGAAGGCCGTGGTGGCGCACTGGCACAAGAGAGTGACTGGAAAGTGACGGTTATGGGTTCGATGTCCACTCGAGGGAATAAATTATTATTTTTTAATATTTTCATGTCTTCACTCTGGCACCAAGGAAAAAGCCCGGCGTTGAGTTCCACCACTCAATACAATGCTCGAAACAATCAGCAGAGAGTGGCCAACGGTAGGTTCCCTCTGCTTCCCTGCTGCATGCGGGATACAGCGTGAAGCTGATTTTTTTATCTATAAACGGAACTAAACGAACTAAGTTGCTACATATGGCTTTACCTATAAAAATAGCAAAATAATACATGAAATGGGTATAAATTATAGAACACTGCTCTGCGGTGGTTTTATTACGTTGAATAGTTTTCAATGAACTACGATACTCTATTAATTGGAAAATCAATATTCCGCGGTTAGATTGTACTCAGTAATGATTTATTTTCTATTAACTTTGGCGCATCACTCGAACTTTGTTCTGTATGAAGTGGTCGGTACGTTTTAAAACTAATTTAAATAAATTGATATTATACAATTTTTTTTGACTGATTATTAAATTGAATTGATTTTGAGTTTAAAAATTCAGTTAATTGATTTATATCAATCGTTTCCGGGTATTGAAAATATATTGTGGTCTGAGTGGTGCGGTTTTACCAATATGATAATTGCAGTAATGTATATTTATATCATACTAAATTTGATGTTTCTAAGTATTTAAATTATGAAAATATTTTTTATTAAAATTGCACTGTTGACAAGTTAATTTACAAAAGTTGCGTGTTGAGTGGCAGAACTCAACGCCGCGTACATTTCAGCGTTCTACCCCGAGTGTCTGTTGTGCATTATCTATCATTCCCTCGATAATCGTAGACTTTAATATATAGATATATACCTATAAGTTACACAATAATATCAATTTAATTTATATAAATGATTGCTTTACTTTAAGTATCAAACTACGGCAGAAGTTATCTCATTTTCCTCATAAACAGGTGCCAAGAATTCGCTATGAGTATCAAAGTAAGTGACAAAGTAGGTCAGCAACAATTAATTTATTTTTAATTGATTTTAAAACGTGGTGCGATTGGGAGTAGTCTGCTGATAGCTATGACTGTGGGTTCAAATTCCATTTGGGGTATGTGTATATATGTTATGATGTACGAGTATGTTATTATTGTGATTTGTATTAAAAATGTTTTACTAGCCAGATTGCCGAAGTCATTTACATACTAGTTGTACCTTTAAACTTCGATTATGTATAAAAAAATTTATTTTTTCTCAAGGTTTAGCAGGCAGAAGGAAGCTGGTGCTAAGACACTCTGTTCCGCAGTTAGTCTAAATTTCGTGACATGCAGTGTTACGTAGTGGAACTCAACAACGCGGTTCGTCTTGTTTTCTAAGCGAGAAGTAAAAATAATTTCCCGATATACCAAGAAGTCTCTTTGTTTTATTAGGAATTTCGGGAAATTCTTTCTTAGAGCTCTCAACACTCCCCGAACCACTCCCTGAATCTGCTGCCAAATTGCAGCTTTCAATGTCCCGTAGCATACGTAATATAATTTTATTACAATAATTGTTAAGTCACATTCTTCATTGATTTAAAATGAAGCTATAGTGGCGTAGTGGCACAGCAACTGACTGGAAACGATACACACTCAAAAAACGATTATATTTAAATTATCTTTATTTCCCACTTAAGAAACATACAACGCAATGCGACACCCTATGTTAAGTTTTGTCACTCATCATGTAACGTATCGAATATTCAAAAATCAAGACCGATTCACCAGGGAAAAAGTATTTTTTAAAACTTTTTTTTTCAGCGTTACGCTGTATCCTGCGTGTAGCAGGGCAAGCAGAGTCAGCTTAGTGTTAAGACATTTCGCTCTTTACATTCCCACAAATTCTAGAAGCATTCCGTGTTAGGTAGCAGAACTCAACGGCGCGGTTTGCCTCGATACCAGAGCGAATAAATGAAAATATTAAATATTTAATTTTCTCGGTTTGCAATCGAACCCTCAGGTTATGGTTTGGATTGAAATATTCAATGTAAGTATTACTTTAAGATAAAATTTAGAAAAAAAACTATGCATTGATCTAATTTATACATTTGAAAACTGAAACTTACATTTGCCTGAACTGGCTAAACTTTCTAATTTGATATAAATAATTGGCGAAGTCTGAGTCAATTTTCTTAAAGTTCCTCGAAAGACCCAATAAAGTCATTTAACAATACAATTAAAAGTTATACAATCGAAAAATGAAGTTACTCCAGAGATAAATTTTATCTAAGGAATTCAATTGTAGTAAGAAATTTTACTTGAAGTTATTTATGATTTTGCTTAATGTAGTTGTTTCGTTTATTTGTATTATATACTTGCAGTTTTGCATGAATGTAAAAGTTAAAAGTATTTTTTTTGTAACATTTCTCCGTTTTTAAAAGATGATTAATACGTTGAATTTCATAATAATTTATTTCAGGAATAATTGATTATAAAAAAAATGTTTTCAATGTGTAAATTTTCTTAGTCTACCTAGAAGAGCAAAAGTACAAGTTCGTTATAGATAAAGTAATAAAAATATATATTATAGAATTTACTCTGTACCACGTATATTGTTATGTATTGGAGACTAAATACTACCTTCACTCTACAAATCCCGATATATTCACGTATGAGGCATAAAAAATATGGTAAATTAAATACCCTATATGATCGTCGTATTACTAAGCTTGAATAAGAAATATTAGGTATATTATTACGAGAACCCTATAATATCCGAGACATTGTGTAATGAGTGGTGGAACTCAACTCAGCGCTTTGTCTTGTTACCAGACGAGTGAGGGAAAAAAATAGTTAATTTTCCTGGGCGGGAATAAAACTCACAACTGTCACGTTTACAGTCAAACTGCCACAGTGCTGTAGCTACAACGGCCTCTTTAATTATATTTATAACATTTCAAAACGTTTTAAAATATATTACTGGATAGATGTTACAGAAGGCAATGCTTTCGAATTATTCAGTGAACATAAAGAGGTTCTTTGAATAGTTAAAATTGCATCTTTGGTACCCACATCCAGGTATATTTCACTAGTTCCACTAGTTAGACCATTCCTGGCATATTTTGGAATTTGGCTCAATTTATAAACGGAAATATATAATTTTGCTGTAGGTGTGATGTGATTATTACTTGGTGACATGTTCGATTCCCACTAGATAATATTAAATATTTAATATTTTCATGTCTTCGCTCTGGTGTCGAGGTAAAGCGCGGCGTTAAGTTGCACCACTAAACACGCAATGTCTCTAGAATTCATTTGAAAATGGACGGAAGCATCTTAATGGAAACGCAGTGTCTTAACATTAGGTTCCCAGGTTTCTTCTGCCTACTCTGCTATGTGTGGGATTTAAAAAAAATAAACTGAAAAGGATATAATTTTAGTGTACTTGGGATTTGATTTTACACGCGATGCGTTTGTGGATTCGATGGTCATTTGAGGAAATTTATTATTTCCGTTTTCTTGCTATGGTAACAAGATAAAACGCGACGTTTATATCTGATACTCATACGCAATGTCTCGAAAATTGAGCACGAAATGTCTCACCTAACTATACGAGCGGTAAAAAAAGAACGATTCCAACGTGTTACTTAAAAATAAAACAAATGAAATTTAGTTATATTTTATCGCTTAACGCTGATTACTTACGGCCATAAGGGTATAATTTAAAGAAGAACTTTTCCAATATACGTTCACAGTTATCTGCGGTCAAGCCACCATTGTTGGGCTCCCACCAGATTTAAACTTTTACCTTTAATTCCTTTATAGAATCGCCATTGGATATTAGATCAAAAATGTTGTTTCTACATGCAAAGATTTGTGTTTCGTCTCTTCACACGTAATATCACGAAATTGGAAAATGAAGTGTTTCGACACTAGGCTCCTAATGAAATATGTGGACTTTTTTAAAGATTTACTTTATTTGCATGAATGTAGAAACTATATTATCTAATTTGTTCTAATTTTTATATATATCTAATTTGAACTAATGTATTATACTACTGAAGTTAGTTTTGCCTATAAGTACAACAGAATTCAAGTAAAAAAAAAAACAATTTAAAACCTACGAATAAAAAAAAACCACTACTACTATATAATCACAATTATCTATCTAAACAACAAAATATTTTATTGTTATAGTTAAACACGCGAACAAAAGAAATAAAGTAGAAAGTGAAGTTAGTTACGGTTTATTACATTACGACACATGACACCTTAAGACAGTGTCGAATATTATTTTCCTCGTTAACTGAATAGAAACTCGATACTAATAATTGAGTTGAATATCGATTTCTGAAGCCTTATATAAAGGTTTGACATTTTTCGTACGCGTGCCGTGACAGCTGTTGTTTTGGGGTAATGAACTATGTTACTTTTATTGTGCCTTTATGTTCAAAGGTTAGTTTATTTTTATGTATTAAATTGCATTAAGTCACAAAGTTGTGGGTTCCTATCTAGTTCGGATAATGATTGTATTTCGATTAATTAAAAATTAGTAGTAGTAATTAGTAGTCTTTTTCTGCTTACCAAGAACAAGTCATTCTACTCGCTGTTTTTTGAAAATAGACCGAATGTGGAGAACGAGTGAGTCTTAACATTAGGAAATAACGTAAAAATTAAAGAAAATAAATTAAAGAAACATTTCTTTAATTTGTAATTCTGTAAATGTGATATGTGAATGTGATAAGAAAATGATAACAACATATAATACAAATAACAAGATATATTAGTCAATTTCAACACTAGATATTGAAGCAATAACTGCATATTTAACTTGCGAATGTAACTTGTAGTAGTCAAACATTTCTGAATAACCGACTCGAGTAACCACAAACTGCCATGTTTGCTCAGCCGACGCTAACTTGCGGCGGTGTCGTGTCGAAACCACTTTTGGAAATTATCAAAAACTGAAAACTTAGTCTCGTTTACTTAAAAATATATTGAATACATGTAATGTAATTAAAAATATATATATAATAAAATAGGCCATTGTGACGCAGTGGGATAGTCTCTGACAGCGATGAGTGGAAGAATTCAAATCCCCACTTCGTTTTGCCCTGCCAAAGAGTAATTAATTTCAATTCGGGGAACAAACCAACAATCATTGCATTTATAGTCGTTATTCCACCGCGCCACGACGGCTTTTCATAAACTTTTTTGTTATTCATAAATTATTATTCACATCGAGGTCAGTCGTGGCGCAGGGGCACACAGTGTGACTGTAAAACCGACTCATTGTGGGTTCGATCCTCACTCGAGAAGATGAAATATTTATTTAAATTTATATTTCCATTTCATCGCTCTGGTGTCGAGGCAAAACGTGGCGTTGAGTTCTGCCCCTCAACACGCAATGCCTCCAGAATTCGGCAGAAAGTGGGGGACGGAGTGTCCTTAACACTAGGTTGCCTCTGCCTATCCTGCTGTGTGCGGGATAAAGCGTGAAGCTGATTTATTTATTTGATTTTATTATGTTTTTGTTTAATATGTAAGATTTAAATATGTAATAATTAACTATCAATAAGAATATGACTAGGTAGGTACAAGATCATAACTGTTTATTCAAATCGAGCTAAGCATTCATTTATCTAGGAGGCCTCGATAGCATATCAGTTTTTTTTGGTTGAATGGGCTTATTTCATTTATATGAACTATCCAAAATAAAAAGCGTATTCAACCAAAAAAAGTGAAAAAAAAAAGGAAATGCAGTCTGCCAAATGAACTCTTCAGGTTTATAATATTAGATTTTTTTTTAATTGGCATTAAATCATCATGACTGAATTATATTTTAAATTTTTTTTCAGCTTCTCGCTATATTCCGCACACAACAGGGTAGGCAGAAGGAACCTAGTGTAAATTAGAAAAAAACAACCAATTTTAAATTTACGAAATTATTTGCATTCATACTAAATGAAATCTCCAGAACGAAATAACAATTGAGCCTTAAAATATTTTACATTAAACGAAAGTCAGAAATGTTTGCGAGATCCAAATTGAAATGGCAAAATTCCGGACGTATTGGAAGACAGCTTGACGCAAATTGCAAGGTAACTAAGCCGGGTATACATTTTGTTGCTTACAAAATAGCTCTAATATTTTTTATTTAGGTTCACGCTGTATCTCGCATTTAGCGGGATGGGCAGAGGGAATTTAGTGTTAAGAGACTCCGTTCTCCATTGACGGTTGAAAGACGAAGATACGCTTTATCAAGTTATTTTTTTTTATTACTACTACAGATAATTGGTCCGTACCCTTTTTTACCTTATTATTATATCTATTTTTCTTATAATATTTATTAATTACATTATTGTTTATATATACAATAAATACCTATTATAAGAAAATATGTTTGTTATATTTACATTATTTTGTAGAATTTTACTTAGAACTAAGGTTGTATGCGAGTGTTTATATAATTTTATATTAACAATTTTACATATTACAATACATATAAGTACATACTAAACTATTACAATAATTTATTAGGTATTTTGAAAGGAATTTAAAACGATTCATACTCCCGAGTAGTAATCGAACCCACAACTGTCTCATTTACGATCAGAGACGTTGTGCCGACGTGCCGCGACTATATTTTAAATAAAATATTTGTCGACAATTTTAATATCGCGGGGCCGTCTGTGTTGATCGTCAATTCCAAATGAGACTATGAATAAGGTATTTATGCAAACTTTAAAATTATTGTGATATCGATTATCGCTTAGTGCGGTATAACGGCTAATACAAAAAGTGTATAATGCGTTTAGAACGAAGTGAATGTTTACTATTTATTAACTGCCCTTTTGTCTCTATACTTTGTTTTTTAAATATTTAATTTGTTAAGAATCTATTTCTTTATCCAGTACGATTCAAAGGACAGTGAAAAACCAGATATTTCTTTCTCTACCTTCAACTTAAATAAGAGACTTACTAATAAAAAAAACCAGGTTATAAACTTGGTTTTTAAAAATTTTATACAAAATTATGATATCATTAAGAGTATCAGCAAAATTATGATATCATAAGGTAATCTAGTATTTATTTTCGTGGACGCGGTGGAGACAGGTTCGAATGTCACTCTATTTTATAATAGTTAAAAATTAAGTTAATGTGATGATCCTCATTAGCGCTAGGCTGTGATACAGAAGGATATTTTTAGCTCATCGAATAAAGCACTCTTTTTTGCAAAAAAATAGCATCAAGACACTCTGGTTTCTAAATACTGCCTCATTTTCATGATATTACGAGAACGAGACGGAATTCAACGTCGCGCTTAAACTTGATAAATGCACTTATTATTAGTAACATTTCCAAAGACAAATGTTTTAGTTTAATCGAGATAACTAGCTTAATTCTGAAAAAGCTGTTTCGAATAAATAAAATAATGTATAGTTTAGTAAATACTGAGTTGTGATAGCTGAGCTATTGGCGCTTCACTTCGGTTAAGGGATTGTTCATTCGTTATTTCTGTTATTCAGTTGTCTATAGATTGACAAGGCAGTGTTGTAAATTGGCAGAGTGAAAGTTGAAAATATGTAGAGTATGTACAAGATGCTTGTAGTTTCTTCTTTATATTTCACCTTTATAAAAGACTACAAGCTTAGTGGAGAAACTTAATTTATCTTAAGAATTTCCATTTTCTTGCTTTGGTAAAAAGAAAAATGCGGCGTTGAGTTCCACCATTCAACACGCAATGTTTATAAAATTGAGTGATACGTGATGAACTGCGTGTCTGTACTTTGTACTAGGTTCCCTCTGCCTATTTTGCTATTTATCTTTGTCTTTATTAGCGATATTTCATTTCATGTTTAATATTGAAACTTATCGCTGCACTGGATAACTCGGGGAAAAAAAAAGTTTGAGTAAGCTTACAAATATATTAAAAATATAGAAGATATCGTATCGTAAGGTAATACACAAGTGTGACGAGAGATAAAAGAGCAATTACTGACGGCTCTTAACGTTATTCCTTCTTTGAATCTTTAGTTACCTATGATATTTACAAAACACACTCTTCATACAAATTAATTCAAAACTGCCGATTGAAAATTCTAATTATATGAGTAATAATTCAAATATATTTTTTATTCGTATGTTACATTGATTGTAAAGTATACAGACATTTTAAATAAATACCGACAATAATTTTGAATACACTAGAGATATATATCTATATACTACAACTAGTTGGTCATGTCTTCTTTTCTATCTTATAAATCGTTTCCTAAAGCCATTATAATATAAAATTAAAACTACCCCCATACTTCAATCCAGAAAATACTCTACAAATCTGTGAAAACCTATAAAAGTAATAAACGAATCAGATCTAACTCGCTATTCAGTCACTCTGTAACGGGTCTATCTTCCAAATATTTCTTAGGACTCTATATTCTTATCCATTAAGGTTATTTTCCAGGACTCTAGCTCTACGTAGAGGGGATGACGCGACCAGCCACCCGTGAAGCCTCGATAGCGATGTTACGATAAAACTAATAGGGTTTGGACTAACGTCCAGTTAATATAGTTAGGTTTTCAGTAAAAATTAGTGGACCGTGAATTGTGGGTTTTATAAAATTATTGAATGTTTTCCGGTTGGGCTGGAGGTGGAGTTAATTATTTTGTTCCCTTTTTAGGGTTCCGTAACTCAAATAGTAAAAAACGGAGCCTTTATAGGATCACTTTGTTGTCCGTCTATTTGTCTGTCAATACCATTTATCTCGAGATTGCTTCGAAATATCAAACTGAAATTATAATTAAATATTAACATCTACGATCCTATGGATATAAAAAAATTAAGCTGTTTAGTTAATCCAATCAAAAGATGCAAAGAGCATTTATGGATCGATCGAATTTTTGTATTAACAAGGTAATCAAAACCTATAGGGTACTTGCCGTGGACCTGTAGTTATGAAATTTGCATTGAAAGATTACAATACAAATAAAGGATAAAATCCTAAAAATAAAAATTTATAGATATTAATAGAAAAAAATCATTACAAACTTATGATTGTAGTTAATTTCATACTAAATGACTTAATGAGATGTGCACATGCGTCCGTAAACTTAAGTTTGTCAATTTCAAATTGTACTTCCTGTTGACTTATAATTCAGAAATTGGTACGGAACTCTCGGTATGCGAGTCCGACTCGCATTAGACCGTTTTTCTTCATGCTGTACCCCACACAAGGATAAGGTTCTCCACTTTCTCCTGAATTGTTAAGGCATTATGTGTTGAGTGGCGGAGCTCAACGCCGTTTTTTTGC
The DNA here is from genome assembly GCA_013403705.1 of Heliconius hermathena. Classification (NCBI taxonomy): domain Eukaryota; kingdom Metazoa; phylum Arthropoda; class Insecta; order Lepidoptera; family Nymphalidae; genus Heliconius; species Heliconius hermathena. Next base: position 204,201 of record JAAIXJ010000173.1, read on the forward strand.
TTCGTTACCAGAGCGTGGAGATGAAAGTTTTAGATATTTTATAAGATATTAGATGTTTTAGTTTAGATTGTTTGGAAGTATAAAACTTCCGAAAAAAGGTAAATGGAGTCCTAACATTACAAGTACTCATCAAAAGGCGAGTCGACGATCTTACGTTACTCCAAGAAGCGCTCTTTTAAAATTAAATAGAAGTAAGTAGTGTAATAAAACTAAGTTCTCAGCTAATAAAGTGAAGGAAGTAATTTTGTGAGACTTGCACCAATTAGTCTTCATATCACAAAGACTAAATGAAAAGACTGAATGTGGGAAGTTTGTAGGGAATGTAACTTCTTATTTGTTTTGTTTGGCTGACCGTATATTTTAAATGCAAATATATTGCTGTGAGGCCAGTCGTGGTGCAAAGATAAAAGCGTGTTACTGTTAGCCTCGCGTGTAGTTGTGGGTTCGATCCCCACTCGATTAAATTTATTATTTAATAATTTCCTTTCTTCGCTTTGGTAACTAGGCAAAAGGAATTTAGTTTAGCCACTCAACACGCAATGCATCGAGAATTCGATGTGAAAGTTGGAAATAGAAGTTTCTTAATCGGAACAGAGTGTCTTAACACTGTCCACCCTGCTACTTACGGGGTACAGCGCGAACCTGAGTAAAGCAAAAATCACATTAATAATAATCTTTATTACATTAAATATAGACAGAAAAAAATTGGATTGCAAGCAAGGATTGTACAGCATTGAAGTGCAGCACAAGTGAGCGGGCATCACGAGTGCGGCAAAATACTTGAGACAAAAACGTCTTAAGCATTGCATTGTAAAGTAGAATAGCTGTGTTTAAGTGCCTAATTATATCTGTTTGGTTCATTTTGGTCTGAAAAATTTCTTATTTTCTTAACGTATTAAGCTGTATCCCGCATATAGCAGGTTAGGCAAACAGAATCTTAAATAGGTCGCCTCTTCGTAGTAGCATAGTATCTGTCTGTGACCGCGATGAGAATGGATTCGATTCACACTTGATCTCTTTAATTTCCTCGTTCTGATAAACCTAATATAAACTGTCTACTCTAAAACTGAACTTACAGAAAGCTTAAGAAATAGGTAAAATAGCTTCAATCTTGATTATTAATGAGACCATTCGAAATCAATATCCCTCTAAAATTTATCGTGAATTTATTTATTATACGGGGGTACCAAAATCAATTTTTTGAAACAAAACTAGCATATTTTTAGGGTTCCGTACCTCTTAATGAAAAAAAGAATCCTTATATGATAACTTTGTTGTACGTCGCACGGTCCTAAGGAACTGTTGGAGATATCGAATTGAAATTCAAATCATATACTCAAGTCTATGGTCCCTCGATTTCCTAAAAAAAAAAAAATGTATTACTATATTTACTTAAGAAAAAGATATGATCGTTTATATAACAGAAAATGCATATTTCGACACTATAAAGGGAATCAAAATTTAAAGGGTTACTTCCGGTTGATCTAGAATTATGAAATTTGGCACCTAGCATCTACAGGTAGTACTAGTTCAGGAAAGATCTGAAAACTATAAGTTTGTGGGTAAATTCTAAAATAATAATAGCCTTACTAGTTTAGCTCAGGTAAAGCCTTATTATTTCTTGTATATTTTTTTGCTGAGACGTTTACTGAGTGACAAGTGACAAACTGAGTTTTAGGGTCTATATCGTTTTATTTTGATATACATTGTGAAGCTACAAAAATATGTATATTTTTGTACATGTGTCCAGATATATCGCGACAGTTTTTAATTAATAATTTTCAATCAACTTGATGATTGTATTTTCTTATATTTATTTGATTATTAATGAATAGAAACGTAAAAGGAATTCTTTTAATACCTAAAGAAGTCTGTGAGTCACGCGTTTCATTTGCGCGACTCGGTGGCGATTTTACAACAAATTGGAACTAGAGACGCTTGAGTTTCTTTATTCTTCAGTTACACTGAAAGAAATTATTTTCTTAATTTTTTTATAGTATTGAATTTGTACTTTACTTAGAAAATATTAATTTATTTGCTTAATTGATATTTTCTGGTAACGCTACATGTGTATCATATATTTATTTAATATAGATACAAAGTATGTCGGTACGTAACAAAGATCTAGCTCGCGAGATTTGAACCCGCGCCTCTTATTGGCCATCTAAATACTCTAATCAATTAAGCTATACGTTCTTACTGAGACACATCAAAAATATTATAGGCTAATAGGAAGCTTTACTTTGGACTTACTCTATTTATTTTTGTAGTTTGCATCTCTGTATTAAGATCCTTATATTTAAGTTATAGATATTTATAGCTCATTCAAATATTTAATTCACCCAAGGAAAACTCAAATATTTGACTAAACCTTGAACCCATGACTATCTTATAAACGAACAGCCACGTCTAAACTATACCACTATAGCCCTTATAATATATATATTTTTCAAAATTCATAGCACTATTGTAAAAGCTAATTACCAACAAGAAATTCCGGTCTTTACTTCTAATTTGTTTCAATATTGTAGTGAAGCCTTGCAAATGAGTTCGTTAGAGTTATACAGCGCCGTTAGTTCACAATTATGGTGGAAGTTATGGGCTTTAGGATGCAGCGAGGTCACGTGATTATATTTTCTAAAGACTGATACTACATGTTATAAGAAGAGTAGCCGTCGTTTTACTGTTAGTGCGATGGCTATGGCTTTGAGTTCTAATTGAGGGAATGAACTATTTTTATTTCTTCACTTTGGCAAAAAATTGTAATGCGGCGTTGAGTTCCGCCATTCAACATGCAATATGTCGAACATTGAACGGTACGTGGGGAACGGAGTGTCTTAGGACTCGGTTTCCTTTACTTCTTCTGGTATTTCCGGGATACAGCGTGAACTTAAATAATAAAAACATATAATTTTGCCCACATTAATATATACGTATTTAACTGTAACTACATTTAACTTTCACATTGAATGTCAATAATTGAAACGCTATTAGTCTCGCTAGGCTCAAAATTGTGTCTAAAATGTCTATTTAGACAGTTAAATCAGATAGAGCATGTTCGTTGGTGCGCTCCACAGTTCCGTAGGGTGGTACCAACAATACTTGTCAATTTCAAAAAGTTCCCAACAATAGGTACTGTGTGGGATAGGCATTCACATTTACTACTATCATTTGCAAAATCAATTAGGTATACGTTATTTTTCCTTTTATCGCCACACGTGTTCTGTTTTTAGAAGAAAAGGAACCTATAGGAAAGTGCCTGAATATAGTTATGTGGGATCGATACTAATTTGAAGCTATGTTTATTTTTAATAATAAAAAATGCAGTGTTGGGTCCCGCAAAATGTCACAAAAAATAGGTGAAACATAGATAGAAATGTTTTAATATTAGATTACCTGAATACAAATTTAAAAAACCAGTCGACGCCGTCGGAACAAAGTATCTTAAAACTAGGTTCTCTCCTCCTGCTATGCGTGTAGCTGTTTTTTTTCTATGTTGCAACGTACTTTTTTAGTAAAATATTGTCTCTATAAAAAAAACTAGGTGCATACGAATTTAATTAAAAAGACTAAAACGATATAAAATTGTATTTTTTTATTAAATTTCACCGGATTTTCGTAAGCAAAATGTAATAATAGCATGTCACTGTCATAGGGTTCGCACTGACAATGGATGCCATGCGTGTGACGTGAACAATATCTAGATTCATTTTATATACACAAAATAAATATTTTTCTAAAGGTTTTAAGATTAATTTATATATTTATGTCTTTAAGGTGGGTAAGCGGGCATTGGGCATTTAGCAGGTGCTCATGGCACGTAGAAATACATACGCTACACTACGTATGTATTTCTGCAAGGTGCTCGTGGCAGGACCGAATCAATTATAAATACGGCAGTTTTGGGTTCAATTCCCACCCAGGTAAATGAGTAAATTTCATTTCCTAGCTCTGGTACATAGACGTGGTGATTATTTCCCCCACTGTTTCTATAAAACGCAATGTTTTGAAAACTGGGCGGAAAGTTTTGCCCCACTTTATTGGAATAAGTTTAGGTTTCCTCTGTCTACTGCCGAACCAAGTGTTAAGACACTCAATTCTCCACTTTCTGGCCAATTTATGAAACGTTTTGTGACAAAAAGAGGCAGGAAGAGACCTCTGTTGGCTCTTTGTTGGCTTGGCTGGTTACACACTATCGATGATACTGGAGGAAGGTCACGTAAAATACATGAGCCTCTGAAGAGGTTGATGACAAAGGATAACGCACAAGAGGTTTGTAGAGACCGCTCCTTTCTTTCTGGCTAACAACGAATGATGAATCGTTGTATGCGAGATAAAAAAATATAAAAAAATAAGGAGTGCGGAGGCGTGAGGATAAAAAAATATAAAAAAGGAAGTTTTTATATATTATTGAAAATTGGGTTGGCCATTGGCATTAACCTTGACCACAAATAAATTGAAACAATGTGAATACTGTAAGTTAGCCTATAGCCATTCTTGAATCAGAGAGAGAGAGAGATCCTGAGATGAGGCCAATTGTGGAGCGCAGGGACACAAAGTGTGACTGTAAAAATGACTGGTTGCGGTTTCGATCCCCACTCGATTAGACTCTGGTGTCTTGTCAAAGCGCGGCGTTGAGTTGCGCCACTCAACACGCAATGTCTCCAGAATTTGGCGGAAAATGGGAAACGGAGTATTTTAACACTAGGTTCAATAGGCACACAGTGTGAAGCTGATTTAATTTTTAGTTCCTGAGATAAGATAGTAGAGATAATTTATATACAAAAATCATGTTGAGTTATCCTGCAAGTGTAATGTACAATGAAAACATTTTTAAGCTTTTGTATCTTTTTTTAAGTATTTATATTATTTGTATGTTACGTTAACTTGCCTAGTAAGTAAATAAATAACCACGATCAATGAAACAAACTATAATATTAGAAGATATGATAGAAGTTGTACAATACATAATTATATGGATTCAATAATGCATTTTTATCAGTCGATAAAGGAAGCGCACAGCGTTGGTAATATTTTTCCAAACTTGACATAAATTGAAGAAAATCTCGGAGGACTCATAACGTATGTGTCACATATGCGAAAGTTACCGCCGTAGTAAAGCATCTACTTGTACGTTTTTCTTTGGACTTGGAATTATGACAGGATTGCCCTCGGGGGACCCACTCGATCTTTATTAAAATCTATTATTTCAATACAATTTAATTTAATCCACAAACTCTTGGAAGCTTAATTGAAATGTATTTATGTAGTCGTAGCTAGGAAACATATTTTAAATCAGCTTTTAGTAAAATTTGTATGTGCGAATGGAATTTGAAAAAAAAAATGGTAACTGAATCCTTCATCATTAATAGAATATATTATTTTAGTGGAACTGAAGACTGAATGACTGATTGACTTGTGGATTCGATCCCAATTCAGGGCAATAAAGCTTGTAAGATAAAGCAACGGCGTTGAGTTTCAACAATCTATATGGAATGTGGAGTGTATTGACACTAGACTCTCTGTCTGGCTCTCTGCACTGCTATATGGGAGAAAGCGTAAAAATTACACATTCATTCTTGTAACTATATGAAAATATGTATTTGTAGAAAGCGTACCGCTGTAAAATGATATAGGTAGGTATATTTCAGGGCCTGCAATATATTCTCTTTGTATCTATATCTTACATCAGTTATATTATTGCTCCTTGTCTATATATTTTATACCAAACTCAAATACATATATTACCACCGGGCTTTTTATCTAATCTTATCGAATTATTGTTTGTTACTTGACTTTTACGCTACTGCGCGCGCTCCAGACATATCACGACAGCCGCAGATACCGAGGTGTAACTCAAAGTATGCCTACACATATAATATATAAATCGTGTGAAATATGATTTCTAAATGTCATTTGTTTTACAAAATCATAATATATAATTGTACGAAAATTCTAGAATAATCGACTTTAGCCAGAGGGAACCTACTATGGTAACACCAAGTTCTCCCACTTCCCACCCAATTTTATAGACATTGTATATTGAATAGCGGAACTCAAAATTATGTAATTCTTGTTATTAGAGCGAGGAAACGAAAATAATTCATTATCCTGAGTGCGAACCCACAATCGTCGCGTAAACTGTCAGATGCTGTGCCGCTGCATCACTACAGTCTCAAATTTCAAAAAATGTGTAAAAAAATGTGGACACCACTACATCTGAATTCTAGAACTCGTGCTTATCTCGTTGTACATACTCGTAAGAAGTGATACTCGCTTTCACACTTCCAGTCCGGATTTGAAATGTGTTGAGTGTTGGAACTCAACGCCGACGACGAAGTTTGATATGAAAACATATTGTATGTAAACATTCTCCTTAGTAGGTACTGTTTTACTGCACCTCTACAGTCTTACAGTCTCTACAGTCTTAATAATTTGACACCAAATATATTATGTCTTAGAAATATAAAACTCAGACATTTAAAGAGATTTAGTATGAAGATTTATTCATAGCTGGATTTGAATCCACGTCTCTTGGACGTCGTCCAAACGCTCCAGCCAATTAAGCTATACGTTTTCATCGCGCCTCGTCGTAATTTTTGCACGATTGTTATAACTTTTGTTGTCTTTGTAAAAGGTTTCTGAGTGTTTGGACCGAGTCCAAGCGCACATTCAAATTCTTCTGTATTCTAATTTTATATGAAAGTTTAATGTGTTTATTATAACTAAGTTGCTTATGATTGATGATCAAATTATTGGTAGAAAATTAAAAGTGTAGTGTTAAGACACTCCGTTTCCCACTTTCCGCCGAAATCTGAAGGCATTGCGTGTTTAGCGGCGGAACGCAACGCCACTAGGGCAAAGAAATAGAAATATGAATATAAATTTAAATAAATATTTCATTTCCTCGAGTGGGAATCGAACTCACAACCAGTCGCGTTTACAGTCACCTACTTGCCCCCCAGCGCCACGACTGGCCTGAAGTTCTATTTTCTCACAATACAAATCCAAAATTCGATATCTGTTATTTTATTTCTTTTTGTTTAAAAAAATCTACAAAATGATGACCAAAATAAGAAAATTATTATTAGTATTTCATAATCGAGGAAGTTCATTAATAAAACTTAATTAAGTCCACATTAAGACCGTCAGAGCGGATTTACCGAACGTCACTTAAACGAATTAATGGAGATCTGCGAAGATTAAAGGAAACACCTTTAATTTGATACAAGGATGGACAATGTGATTAGTAACGCGGTGATCTCTCCAATTTTGTAGGTGGATTGTAATAAAATATAATAAATATACAGAGGCGCAGTTTTTGTTCTTCTTTATTTTTTAGGGTCCCGTACCTTTTAAAAAAAACCCTTATACGATCATTTTGTTGTTTGTCCGTGTGTCTGTCTGTCTGTCAAGAGGCTTTATCTCAGGAACGCTTGGAGATATCAAGGTGAAATTCAAAACAAATACCCAGATTATATAGCGGCCTCATAATTTCTCAAAAACAAAATTATACATTAACTTAAAAAAAATGGTCGTTTATATCGCAAAAATCTTCGTCACTCGTATGAACCAAAGTTCATGTCCACGTTTCTCAACAATCGCGAAGCAAGATATTACTTCAATATTTTTTTAGCTTCCCGCTAGCTCCTGCATATAAGGCAGGGTAGACGTAACAGTGACACACTTTTCCCCATTTTCTGATATTTGTAACTACAAATATCGAAAATTCGGAAACAAAGCTTAGCTTAGTTGATTTATAAAATAAAAAATAACTTTTCCGTTAAAAAAAATCGGCAACAAAAAACTGCGGCGTCAATAAGCAAATTAATTTACCGTGTGTACACATTGTAAAGTAACGTTTTAGCTTGTTCAGTTTGTAAGTACTTTGACCGCCTGTTTTCGTAAGATTAATTCTGTAATGATAATGGAGTTTTCTGAACAGTGAAATGTAGGTAATAATTAAATTACCTTTAATTAACTAGGTGAAGTAAAAAGTTAGGTCTAATATTAGTTAGAGGAGATTTCGTTTGAGATTCTTTAATTTTCGTATACAATCTATTTTTGTTCTTTTACTAATATACTAGGGTTGCAAGTTCCAGTCCTTGCTTTAACCCTATATTAGTAACATTCATCGTCGTCTTGTATGGTAGTACAGGCGGTGTATGGAATTCTTGGATGCCAATCCAGCGACATTGATTATTTGAAGTATCTCACTATGTAGTGGTGCAATGATAAATTAATTTGTAAGCACGGTGAGCCAACAAAACAGTACAATCTATCTAGTACCTTTTTTAATTATTTACTTCACTCTTAAGGCAGTTTTGAAAATATTAAATAATATTGTATATTAATCATAAAACTATTTTTTCATACGTGATGGCTTTTAATACAACCCCTGAACTCCTTATTTAAGCACCGAAGTCAAAACTACGAATGTTAGTAAGAAACGTTACAAAATAAGACTAATAATAATCTAGGGTTAAGCTCCTCTCCTTGCAACGCGATGGGCACCTCGATGAACCCATAGATTGGTTAGATTTTTCGTTTCTGCTGTAAGTAATTAGATTTAGTTGAACGCGCCATTGTCCTTAATGTAATACTGGTTTAAATTAAAATATTATTTTTGTGTTGGACAGTATGTCGATGTGAACTTACTGCTGCTGCGATCAAAGTTAACTCGGGCAATCAGAACGAGTCATATAACATATTCATTTTTACATATTATCAATTTCTATTTAACTACGGAGGTGAAGCATTCACCACTACACTAAAAAAGTAAAATTAATTAGTTTATACAAAAAATATCCATTTAATTTCTGTCTATATATCTATTTTTAACTCACACCAATTTTGGGAGTGTCAGACAAAATAAATATTGAAATGTCACATCAAACGGCCGAGCCGAATATTGGAGCTATGAAAACAAAATATTTTGGTTATTCTACAGATTGTTTTCAAAAAGCTAGCTTTGAAATGTCGTTCACATTGAAGTGTTTGTTATTCATTAATATATGTTCCTACATAGTAAAATTATAAGTGGTCTGTCTGTATATACAGGAAATATATTTTATATATAATATAAAATTAAATAAGTATCGAGGCGCAGTTAGACATTGTCTACACAAAACGCAGCGTTGAGCTAAGCCACTCAACACGTAGAGTGTCTTAACACTTGATTCACTATTTTTCTTTTGTGAAATTTTGTATAAGAATTAATATTAAAGTCCAGGCCGATCGTGGCGTGGGCACAGGCATGTGACTGTAAAACTGGTGTCTCTGCTTTGGTGTCAACGCAAAGCACGGCTTTGAGTTCCGCCACTCAACACGCAACGCACGCCTTCAGAATTCGGCGGAAAGTGGAAGGCGGAGTGTATTAACACTAGACACCCTCTGCCAAAACTATTACGGCATATCGCGTGAAGCTGAGAAAAAAATATACTGAAATTGTTTGGCAAATATAAAAGAACAATAACAGTTTTCTTATTGAAAAAAAAACGTAGTACTGATTTTAGGTTTAAAAAAAATCAAATCAAATCAGCTTCACACCGGACAGACACCGGAGCGAAGAAATGGAAATATAAATTTAAGTAAATATTTCATCTCCTCGAGTGGGGATCGAACCCACAATCAGTCGGTTTTACAGTCACACCTCGTGCCGCTGCGCCACGACTGGCCACAAAAGGTTTAATTGAAAAATATGCTCTACACGAATAGCTTCACTACAAGTCAATCAATTTACAATACGTTCTTATCTCTCTGACCGTATATGCGTCTAAGCGAATATCATTAAAAAGAAATCGGCTTACAGCCTACAATAGCGTAATCAATTTTGAAGTACCCTTCTAATATTTTGGGGTCGATTACAACATCTGTTACTGCAAAAGTTGACAATGATACAAAATTTTATATGCTAGAGAAATTTAGCTCTTACTACAATACAATAGAGTTTAAAATATCAAGAAACTGAGTGGACTCGATTTGGTTCTTCAAATACCTAAACAGTAAGGATTATAAATAATTTCAATGGAAAATGTTTTTTATTCCATTGCAATAAGGAAGATTTGAATTAAAAATTCAACTTTTATAAAACCCACATTTACCACATGCTAGTCCGTTATTAATATACAATTGGACCTTTTTATACGGAGGTTTTAGAAGCTTGCAAAAATATAATGTGATACATTGTTTTTTTTTTTTTTTATTTTGGAAATGTTGATGATTGTTCATGCCATATGTGATATAAAGGTGAATATATATTTTATAATTTATTTATTTTAAATCGAGATTTAAATCGATAAATACATGTGGTACATCATTTATTTATTAATGTTGTTTCTCGCTATATTCTGAATATTATAGCAAGGTAAAGGGAACCTAGTGTGAAAGCAGTCCATTCCCCACTTTCCACCCGTTTTGTGGAAATCGTGGTAGCGGAAAACAACGCCGCGCTTTGTTTTGTTACTAGAGAGTGGAAAATAAAAATAATTAATTTCTCCGAGTGAGAATCGAGCCGACAACCCTCGCGTATACAGTCAGACTGTGAGTCGTGCTGCTGTGCAGCCGTTCAGCACAACGACGGTCTCAATTAATTTATTTTAACAGCCCTCTAGAAATTAAATCTGCAGAAGTGCCTTCGGAAACAATACAGTCAAAAATGGAAAATATGCGCGCTAGTGACACTTTCTATATACGCACGGTCGGGCTGTCACCAGTTGGTGAAAATCAGTGAATAATGGAGGCGCTCGAAAATGAAAAGCGTTGACATCGTTTTTTGCCAAAGAATATTTCACGTGAATTCCTTTGTATTTTTTTCAAATTGACAGAGTACGTCTGAATAATGTAATAAATCACAACTTATATTTGTGGGTTGTAATTTCATAAAAAAAAATTAAGTTGAGCAAATCTAACCTTATCTATCACCTTTTTATCTGTAATTCTCGTTGACTTATAATCCTTAAATTGGTATGGAACCCTCTGTGGGCGAGTACGACTCGGACTTGACCGATTTTTTTATTTTTGACTCTTGTCATTTACTTTAACTTTTGTTATTTAAACATCATCACTCTATTGTGCCTATAAAATGATATGATTTTTGGTCGGAAAGTGAGGATCGGAGTGTTTTAATAACAGGTACCGTCTACCTATCCTATAAGATGCAGGGTACAAGCAAAAAAATTCTTCTGACTGAATTCAGAAGAAATACAGAGATAAAACCAAAAACTTTAAGTAATCAAGATATAATTTAATGGTATAATTGCAGCAGCTAACAAATATAATAATATATGTCTCTATAGACTTGCCTACCTCCTATTAATCGCTTTATCTGAGCAAGTTGTTTTCACAGATCCATAATACGCGAGGGGGAAAAATGCAATTAATTTTATCACAAAAGCCGTTCCGATTGGGGACCAATAACATAATAGTTAGGAATGTCTCATTTAGAACTAACGACGTACGAATTTACTATAAATCTCTTTGGAAAATTCTTTCGATACGTTTGTTTTTGTATTATGTCTTCAGGATTAACGTTCGTTGGCTGGATGTATTTTTGTAACTTTTATAATTAGTTTATACTATATACATAAATATAAAGCCATTTGCCACAGGCGTTTGACGGTAAAGTCAGGTTGTTGGTTCGATTCCCACTCAAGGAAATCAAATATTTAATATTTTCACTCGTCACGGAAATGTTATGAGAATTCGGCAAAAAAAGGGAACTATCTGCTGGAGCAAAAATAAAAAAAGAACATTAAAAAAGTATTACATTCAAAAAGTCAAAATACAATACAATCTACACGAACAAAGTCTAAATCTATTCAAACGAAAATTTACATGTGATACAGTAAACGTAGAGACAGGTGTATATAAAACGGTCACCCTTATAATCTAGGGTAAAGCCAGCTCCAGTAAATAGGTCATTATCGCATTCCCTAATCCTACCTGGTTTGACCTGGGTCCTTTTGTACAAATCAATATGTACATGTTTTAACTTCATGTATCCCGCTTACAGCAGGGTAGATAAGGGAAACATAGTGTTAAATCACTCCATTCCGCCGATTTTTAAGATATTGCGTAATGCGTAACTTACCGCCACGCATAATCTTATTGCCACGTTGTTGAAATTAGAAAGAAGGAAACAAAATATTACATAATCCATTCTCCGGAGTGGAGAATAGAACCCACAACCATTGCGGTTACAGTCATACGCTGTGTCACCGCGCCACAACAGCCTCTAGATGAGAATTTTTAACTAAATCTTTCATTTTCCTTTCCTTGTTTCCGATTACGTGCTTTCCTTAAATAACGTTTTCCTCAAATTTTCTGTTTTGCGATGAATTTTATTTTTTCGATTATTAAAATATATGATTAATTTCGGCATTTACTTATCGTATTTAGTTACTAATATGAAGATTGTGGAAGGGAAAATAAATAAATTAACAAAATAATGTTGTTTGTTCATTTTACCAATGTGGAAAATTAGAGTAAATAACCTAAACTAAACTGAAAACTTTGTTTGCATATAACCGTTTAAATTAATCAAAATACCAGAAAAAAAACTGTTTCATATTATTTTAAAAATGTTAAATGAGACCAGTCGTGGCGCAGGGGCACGAAGTGTGACTGTAAATCGACTGGTTGTGGGTTCGATCGCCACTCGAGGAAATAAAATATTTACTTAAATTTATATTTCCATTTCTTCGCTCGCTTTTTCGCGTTGAGTTTCAACACGCAATGCCTCCAGAATTCGGCAGTGTCAGTGTCAGTGGCAGTGGAAGTGGGGAACGGAGTGCCTTAAGACTAGTTTCCCTCTGCCTACCCTGCTGTGTGCGGGATACAGCGTGAAGATGATTTATTTAAAAATGTTTAATATTACGGTCAATTATCTCAAAAGGTAAAAACGGAACCCTAATAGGATCATTTTGTCGTCTATCTGTCCGTTTGAGAAGACTATTTATCTAGAGATCTCAGAAATATTCAGATCTTTGGCTCCTTTGACACACACAAAATCAAGTTTTTATTACATTTTGTGTGAATTTAGCTCAATCAAAACCTCTATGGTACTTCCCGTAGACCTACAGTTCTGTAATTTGACACGAAGCGAGCACTTACAATACAAACAAAAGAAAAAATCCGAAATTTATAAGTATTTATAAGAAAACCATCATTACAACTTTATATTTTTAGTTAATTTCTTAAAAATGAGCAATACCCGCAAAAATAAGTTTGCGATTTTTTATAAATTGTACTTCACCGATTTTTTTTGTTGAATAGGAGAACTCAACGCCGCCCTATTTCTTATCAGAGCAGTTATACATAAATTATCATTTAAAAATGACTATTTCCCCAATCGAGGAACGAACTGACAAACACTGCTGTCGGAATCAAATCTCAATGCAAAACAAACCACTATACAAGAATAACCAAAATTGCAAGAGAAATTCACACGAAAAATGTATGCTCGATCACGTTTACATTATAGTACGTCCACAGCAACTAAATATGTTAGATATAATCGACGTCGTGTCGCTATTGTCTTCAAAAGAGAGCCACGAGGAAGCTACGAATCTAATTAACATTTTAAATGTGAATCAATTATGGCCCTTACCAAGTTCTTTGTGTTTTTTAAATGTTACTATTTAGAAATTGTATAAAAATTTGAAAATTTGAACGAACCGGAATATGATCCCGCTACTTTTGGTAACCGTCCAATTTGTTGTTTTGTTTTAAACATTATCATAAAAAAAGCAGAAAGAATCCAGTGTCAAACTCTCCATTTCTCGTTTTTCGCCCTCATATTTTAAAATTTTGCTTATTTACATATTATTTTACTGAAATAAAATAAACAAATAAACGGCTTTCATAAAGCACAATGACAATATCAATTTCATAATTACAGGATTCACAAAATATTATTTTCGATATTCATTGTATGAAATATAGGTAGAAATATTATTCAGAAAAGAAGTTTACGTTCGAAATCCACTGGTACCGTATCAATATTTATTCAGTCAATTATGCGTGCGAAGGCTTTAATTCAGCAAATAACGCCGCCTTGTATACAATAAACGACTTAAGTTGATTTCACAAAGGTATTGTCTAATTCAATAAGTTATTTAAAATCTACAATTCATCAGCAATTAAGGCCTGTTGTGGCTCCGGAGCATAAGCTTGGGACTGTAAACACGACAAGTTGTGGGTTCGATATTTTATAATTAATTTCTTTGAGTAGTATTTCACACTGGTAACGAGGAATAAAGCGCGGCGTGGAGTTCTGCCACTCAACATACAATGCTTCCAGAATCCAGCGAAAAATATGTGAACTGTTAATGGGAGTCTTAATGGGGACAGGAAATCTTAATACTACGTTTCCAGGTTCCCTTTGCCTACCCTGTGTTTGATACAACATGAAGCTATAAAAACAACTTATATCTTTAAAACTTATTTGCTACTCAGATTTGTCATTCAGTGACTGACAGACAACTCACAGACGACACTACTGGACCTAGAAAGTATTAATTGAGAGTGTAGGAGAGTACTAAGGAACATTTTTTTTTACTTCCTAACGGGAGTGGAACCAACGAGTAGAAAAAAAATTGCGGGCAACAACTAGTTTTAGATAAAAAAAATCCATATACACACATCTCAATCGAGATGCATCGACGTTTGATCGAGTTATACATTATTAATGAATACCGCCTATAATTATGGGCTTACACAGATTTATAGCTGCAGGCGTTTGGCGTTTAAGGCGTTTCTTAGAAGGGCGTGCGAGATTGAAACATCCGATTTTGTATTGTGACTCTTAATATTGTTGTGTGTAATGTTTGTGTTTAAAATAATAATAAAAAAGCATATGATGCTATCATGGTGCAGTTAAAAAATATTTTGTTTCTTTTATTTTTGTTTATGTTTATTTTTATAGTTATATCAAAACAATAAATAAAGTGTGATCTTAGGAGGACCTTTAAACCCGAGTCTGAGACCGTTTCGATATCCAGTCGGTAGAATGAGTTATCCTTGCTCTGGTATCAAGAAAAAGCGCGGTGTTGAGTTCCACCACTCAACAAGCAATATTTCGAAAATTGGACGGTGCGGGAAAGGGAGTGTCTTGACACTAAGTTCTCTCCACCTACTCTGCTATACTATGTAAACAAAAAATAAAAACCAAATAAGTATTACAAGTATAAGTATATTTTACGTGTGTAGGATTTAAATCGAGTTACAATAGTATGGGTCGGAATTTCATTGTTTTTTCATACTGGAATTCTGTTGTTGGATGGTTCATAGGAAGAGATATTGAATTATTTAATTTATGGAATACTGAAAATTGTTTAAAAGTATCAAAGAGCATATATATTCTGTTTACCCTTGTTACATGGTATATGGTTCTCACTATATAATGCTAATGCAAATGTTACTAATATTTTGTAATTGGGTGGAAAATAGGGAACGGAAGTGTCTTAATGGGAACGGAGTGTCTTAACACTAGGTTCTCAGGTACATGCGATATCCCTCACATAGGGACAAAGCCTATGTGAGGGATATTGCTATCGCGTGAAGCTAAAAGTATATTTGAGGAGGCCGTCGTTGCGCAGTGGCTTAGTTTTTGATTTTAAACAAGACTATTGTGGTTTCGATTCCTATTCGAGGTAAAAATAATTACATTCTTATATTTTATAAAATTGAAAGAGATGTTTTTTTATTCTTTTCATGGTTAGATTTTGGGTATTTTTTTTAATATTTTTATTAACAAACTATTTTTATTAGATAAGCATACATCACTCGGGAACAAAAGTCGTTACCTCCATCTGTAAACTAAATAGAATAATCGTATATAAAATAACAATAACAATTAAATTAAACCTGGAATTAGCAGCCAGAGGGAAATTGCTCGCTTTGCATTTAAATGTTTTGATTTTTGATTAAACGATTAACTTAATGTTCTTTTTACTTTCATCAATATTAATTGGGCTTAGAGTAGATTTTACGTTGTTTATCTTTCCCCTTGTTCACTTCGCTTGGAAACCCCCGCTCGTTTCGCTTACTGTAATGGTTCAAAAATAAAACTTAAAAGTTGATATAAAAATATTAAAAATCTGAGATGGAAGATACAAGATGGATGTGGAAAGGTGTATTGGTGCCGGTAACAGGGTTAACGGAGCCTTAGCTGCATTGATGAGACGGCGAAACGTCAGCACAGCTGCGCGTTTGGCCGTACACAATGCAGTTTTGGTACTGACACTGTTATACGGCAGCGAAACGTGGGTATTACAGAAGAAGAATGAAGGAAAGATGATATGCGATCTCTTCGTAGGATATGCGGAGTTGGCTTAGCTGATCGCATCCGCAATAAAGAGGTACACAGACTGGCAGGTACTAGCGAGGATGTCACGGTGAGAATGAAGAAGAACGTGCTCATCTGGTTTGGGCACGTCGAACGAATGAGTGATGAAAGAATGGCAAAAAAGATTTATGATGGAAAAGTGAGCGGTAAGAGAGGTAGGGGGAGACCTCGGTTGACCTTCGAAAACACAGTATCAAAGATACTGGAGGAAGGTCACGTAAAAAGTATGAGGACTCCCCGGAGGGCATGTATGAAGAGGTTGATGACAGTGGATAAGGTGAAAGAGGTATGTAGAGAACGTACCGTTTGGCGTTCCGTTCTCTCTGATTACCCCGCTAGGGATAGAGCGTAAAGCTAAGTTGAATTATGTTAAGATACTAAGTAAAGAGGGCACAACATGAAATATAGAATATTTCATTTCCTCGCTCGGCGGAAAGTGGAGAACAAAAGTCTCTTAATGGTTGTTCCCACAGATTATTTGGTGCTCTTAACACTAGATTATTTGGTGCTCTCTTCCTACCAAAAAAAATAATTAAAGGTCGATACTAATATATGAAATTGGTGTTTACACCAAAACCACACACGAAAGAGAATCAAAACATTTCCAACACTATAAATATATTTAACTAAATATTATTTCATAAAAATTATAATATAATAAAATAAATTCGGGCAAAAGCAATTTATGCTTCGATGACACGAAAATTTTATCATATCCCGTCATGGACGCTGGATATTCGATAAAAACTAATTAATCCATGTCCATTTTTCACTCACTCGTATTCAATATTTAAAGGCTATTGTGGCACAGTTGAACAGTATTTGAGTGTATATGCAATGGTTAGAGATTCAAATCGATTTAAGAAAATATTTGTAATTGAAAATGTGTAGTTTTTTTTTTCTTTTTGATTGACAAAGGTGAGATGAGAATTACTTTCGTCAGTGAATGTGTCGGAGATAATATTTCTAAAGTTAGGATGGAACGGAAAGGAATGGAGGAACTGAAATATTAAATATTTTTATTGGTTTGCTCTGGTTACAAGGTAGAGCGCGGCGTTGATTTCCGCCACTCAACACGCAATGCCTCCGGAATGTGGCAGAAAGTGGCGAATGGAAATGTCACAATGGGAACTAAGTGTTACACTAGGCTCCCACTGCCTACCCTGCTATGTGCGGATACATTATGAAGCTTAAAAATTATAAACGTATTTATACTGCTTTCTTTTTTTACTAGTGCACGGAAACGCATATAATTTAAATATATTCCCTGGAATGGAAATCAAACCCACAACCATCGTGAGCTGAATACTGTCCCAATGCGCCACGCCGGCCGCTTTATTCTTCTTGTATATTAAAATACCAAGTTACTAATTAAGATTATGGAAACGAACAACTAGTTAAACGTAAAGTAGATCCAATCAGCATCCAGTACTGGTAACAGTATTTACGATCATTTATAATATTATAACTTAGATAAAAAAAGGAGTCCAGTCGTGGCGCAGGGGCACAAAGTGTGACTGTAAAACCGACTGGTTGTGGGTTCGATCTCCACTCAAGGAAATGAAATATTTACTTAAATTTATATTTCCATTTCTTCGCTCCGGTGGTTGTGGACAAGCGCGGCGTTGAGTTCTGCCACTAAACACGCAATGCCTCCAGAATTAGGCAGAAAGTGGGGAACGGAGTGTCTTAACACTAGGTACCCTCTGCCTATCCTACAGTGTGCGGGATACAGCGTGAAGCTGATTTTATTTTTTATAAAAAAAATAATTTAATAAATCAATAAATCTCATTATTGTCTATGGGTTGAGCAAAAAAAGACTATTAAATTTTCAAGTTTTCAAGAATATTTCCGAGGGCACGACAATTTTTAAAACAATAATATCGTCATCGTGGAGTGGGACAACGTAAGACTCGTGTACTTTAGTGGTTTCCATCTCTAGCCAGATTGAGGAAATGAAAATAATTCCTTACTTCAACTGGGAATCGAACCTACAATCGTTGTGCTTACAGTCAGCCGCTGTGTCGCTACGACCATGATGACGATGGCCAGATATCAATTATATTATATAAGCGTTAAAAATTTAATTTCAGATAATAACTTCATTAAATTATTTTACAATATTTTGGTGTTGAAATTTAAATTGTTGAAGTGCCAGTACTGAAATTGATTATGAAATTCTAATAGAATAAATTGCCTATTAACTTGTTCTAGATGATATCTGTAATATTGATTTAAATAACAGCTTTATATTAATTTAGTTAAATTTTGATTGGTTACTTTCATTTTTTTTTATTTCTCTGTAAACTTTTAGTCAGTAAATTTATTATTTTTCATATTTTTCATATATATATATATATATATATATATATATATATATATATATATTGTATTATTTTACATATTGTTACGTTTATTCATAAAGTGCGAAGCTAAGTTCCAAGACTCTACACGCCATGTCTCGAAAATTATTATTTTACTATGAATATCTATGACTTTAAGCTTGTGTTAGGTATATATATATTGTAATAATAGCACAGTCACTGTCTGGTGATGAAATAAAGACCTCATTAAATGCTTAAACCGATTTGTTTGTAGTTAAGGCCTTGTTTGCCCTGATTGGGTTAAAGTTGGGTATCCAATAAAAGCGATTTAAATTTTAAAAGAAAATTTTATTAACTTATATTTTTGTCTTTTTTGGTAAAAACAGCAATATAAATAAATGTTGAAAAATAACTTACTTGAATATATTTCTAATGAACCTTTAAAAAAATCAAAATACACTTATTAAAAAAAGCATACTAAAGCTCAGTAAAATAACAAGTCAACTAAATTTATTTTGTTATATTAGATAACTTTTTTTAATAAAAAGAAAAGAATAAATGATAACTCTGAAAAAACATTTTTAAACTATTTATGAGAGAGAGAGAGAGAGAGAGAGTTTAAATATTAATAAATATTTAAACTCTGATTATTATCATTGTCTTTCTGCTCGTTTGACTCCTTAATTAAATTTAAAAAAAAATTGTGAAACTTTTTATATTGCTTAAATAAATTTTTTTTTTTCATATTCTTTAAATTAATTTCTTTTTTCGCTATATTTCACTCTACACCTTTATTCCAAGAGTTCGATAAATAGTCATTGTTAGGGAAGATGGCAGTGTCGGCTGCCCACGCGCAATTAAATATTTAGATATACAAAGCCAAAGTAAGCCAATTTAGTGATAAAGTAAATATCGTAATTTAGACCTACTGGAACTAAAGGATACAAGATTTGTTTCGGGAAGTAATTGGATATTTGGTTTGGAAATTATAATAGTTTAATTAATTTTTGTATGGATTTAATCTGTTTCTAAAAATAAATCAGCTTCACGCTGTATCCAGCACGCAGCAGGATAGGCAGAGGGAACCTAGTGTTCCTAGTGAACCTAGTGTGGAAGACACTCCGTTCCCCACTTTTTGCCGAATTCTGGAGGCATTGCGTGATGAGTGGCAGAAATCAACGCCGCGCCAATTGAAATATAAATTTAAGTAAATATTTCACCTCCTCGAGTGGGGATCGAACCCACAACCAGTCGGTTTTACAGCCACACTTCGTGCCGCTGCACCACGACTGGCCTCATAATAATCCGTTTCTATATGTTATATAATAAAAGAATATAAGAAGAAATAGAAAAGTCAACCTTGTACATAAAAGAAAAAAAAATGTGTAAAGTCGGATACCGATGATAGTTTTAATAAAACATTGACAAAAAATCATCAATCATATATATAAAGTATTCAATTAATTCCTTTGTATTGTACAAAATAATAAAAATTCAATTCAATTCAAATATATAATAAAAATATATTTATTAATTGAATTTTTATTATTTTGTACAATACAAAGGAGTTAATTGAAAATGACATTATTTGTAATTATTAATGCAAATATATATTTTTACTGTTTATATATGTGTGGTGAACAGACTGTAATAACCCTAGGTTCCTTCTGCCTACCCTGCTGTGTGCGGGAGTGAAGCTGACAGCTTATATATTTTCGTGCAATCATTATCTTCTATATATAGTAACTTTTTATATAACCAATTAAACAATATAAGAATCTATAGAATATATGAAAGAACCAATTAAACAATATTGTAATCTATAGAATACTATAGATTCCTATGTTGTTTAATTTGTTATGTAAAATACAATATTGACACACAGTTGCACAGTGATATTATACGCGAGATAGTTGTAGGGCAATTAAAGAATAATATACTAATTACTAACACAAGTATCTAATCCTAGTTTAAGTAATAGCTAAAAAGTCTAACATATTATAAAAAAAATAAAAAACGGTACGTCTGTCTACAATAATACCAATAAAAAAAATAACACTAGGTTCTACGAGCTAGAAAAAAACCTACATACTTTTTATTATTCAGTGAATGAAAACAACCTCTTGATGAATCGTTACTTACTCAACGAGCTCATAGCTACAAGTATCACTTGAATCAATATATAATACTATAAAAACATTAACCGTTTCCGCTCAATTTTACATCTCAATTATTATTGTGATTATATATTGTTGATAACACTGTCATTGAGGTCATCGTGGCGCAGTGGGATATAGTTGGGTTTTAAATGCGATAGAAGTGAGTTCGATCTCCACTCGACGGGATTGCTATATTTAAAATTACTTGCCAAAACGAAGTATATCAGGATAGTCTGTCCGATTTTGAAACATTGCATATTGAGTGACGGAACTCAACGCCGCGCTTTGTCTTCTTACTGGAGGGAGGAAGTGAAAATAATTCTTTTCCATGAGTGGCAATTGAATCCATAAATCCATAGTTGGGATTACTTTTGGCCGCTGTGCCACTGCGCCACGACGCCCTCAAAACTAATTATTATTTAAACTTTTAGAACAGTCATTATTAATAGAATTTGAACCAGCTATAGAACTTGTTTGTAAATTCTTTTAATTATACATCAATCATAATAATGGTTTCTAAATTTAAAAAATATATATGTTTCGATGTTAAGCGATTATTTGATAAGCATCTCTGAATAGATTAATAATAATTTATATATAATACTTGTATATGTATGAACATTGTCTTAAAGGCGGGACGTTGTATTAAAAGCATAGTTTTTATCTGAAGTAAGATTAATATCTAGGTCATTAAAATGGACGAAGCAATAGGCCTTAGTGTCTATTATAAGTAATATCGTTTGTATAGGAGATTAAAATATTTCTTTAAATAAAAAATAAATTATCTATTTCTTATGATGGTATATGGTACACTTTTGGCCTAAGTACAAAAAAAAAATATTCGAGGCAAAGAAAAATTTTCATTTTCGTCGCTTTGGTAGACTAAGAACGGCGTTAAGTGTCACCACTTCACGAGCTTACTTCTTCATTACGGAGGGTACGGAGGCTTCATTAGGTTCTCTCTGCCCACTACGCTATATTTCAAACAAAGTGTGAAGCTATTAATTTTGTATTTTCAAGCAAGTTTTAAGTTATCTTTTTTTAGCTTTACGCTGTATCCCGCGCATAGCAGGGTAAATCGAAGGAACGTGGGATACTAGTGTTAAGACACTCCGTTCCCCATTAAAATATCCCATTCCCCACTTTCTGCCAAAACCAGGGAACAATGAGTGTTTTGGTGAAACTCAACATCAAGTTTTGCCGCGTTCAGAGCGAAAAAATAAAAATATTAAAAACATGATGATAAATCAATTTTGCTATTAAGAAATTAAGAAAACGAAATCTTAATTTAAAAAATCTTAATCAAAAATCTAAATGTATAAATATAAAATTTCTAATTAAAATAGACTTTAAAATGAATTTAGAGAAGGAAATTAATCAGTACTAAAAAACCGGCCCTCAAATCTGCTTCAATTTTACCCTCGTCATAATAAAAGTCAAAATTTTTATCAATATTGATCTTATAAGGACATCTATACATTGTTATCTTAAGTTTTGAACAAAAAATAATAATAATAGAAATTATTATATTATGTAGAGGCTATCGTGGACAACACAGCGTCTCACTGTAAGCACTATGCTTACAGTGAGACGCTGTTTGAAACAAAACGGTTGTGAGTTCGATTCCCGCTCAGAAGAATGATTAATTTTCATTATTTCCGTAATCTATCCCAGGTACGATTTCACTCGGGGCAAAAAGTGAAGAATATAGTGTCTTGACACTAAGTTATATATGTCTATCTACTAAGAAAGACACAAAAATACCTAATAATTATTATCATGTATACCTTACCTCCAGTGAAAACCCATCCTAATCTTTTTTAGAGATTCCCACCTTATCTGATCTACCTGTCGTCGAAAGCAGTTTATTCCTTAAAACCTATGGTTTTATGATATTCTTCCTTAGCTTATTATGGGACCAGTCTCATATATTACGAATAAAATGTTATTAATTATGACGGACCGCAGATCAAAAACTTTTAAAATATTTTATTTTTTTTATTTTACGCTGTTTTCAGCGTATTGCAAGGTAAGCAGAGCTTAGTGTTCAGATACTCTGTTCCAAGATATTGTGTGTTAAATAGCGGAACTAAACACCGCGCTTTATCATCTTACCAGAGAGAGGAAATGAAAATTATCCCGAGGGGAATCAAATCCACAACGCGTTTAAAGTTGTCGTCGCACAGTAGTACTACTACGCAATAATGACCTCCATCTGCTATTAATTTCATTTATAAGGTTTACTAAGAAAATATTTGTTTCTAAAGCTCATGCTATATTCACACATACCAGCGTAGGCAGAGGGAACTTGGGAACCTGGGAACACTAAGTTCCCATTAAGACACTTCCGTTCCCCATTGTCTGCATAATTATACGAGCATTGCCTGTTAAGTGGCGGAACTCAACGCCGCTTTGCCTCATTACTAGCAAGAAATTGAAAATGTAAAAAAAATCATTTCCTTCAGTCTGAATCGAATTCACATCTTATCGCGTTTGTTCCCCTGCGCATTGACCGGCCTCATAAAAACAATAAAACATTATTAATTCCAACTAAAAGATCAAAACTGAAACAATATAAGCAATCCGTATACAAAATGAAGTTAAAATGAAAGGTTTGAATAGTTATATTTATTTGTACAACATTTGATCACAGGATGTTATAGTTTACTGTTACATTCCTTTATGCGTTAGTCCGAATGTTGGGAACACGTGTATGTTTTTTCCTTATTTTTTCGATTACTGAATTGAATGGGCCCGCCTCTTTAAATGCAATGCCTCTAGAATAGTTGGAAAATGATCGCTGGAGTGTATTTACATAACGTTTTCTAGGTTTTTTTCTTTTTGTATACTCTATTTAGAAAAGTTGTTCTTGGTTCCAAATATCAGTCTGCTATTCTATATAGGAAAAATCGTATATATAGCTCAAAAATCATATTTTTAAATATTTTATCAGTTTTAAAATATTATTCCACACTCAATTTGAAATTTTTTTCGTTTTATTTGTTGATTTCATTTTGGCTAGTGTTTTTTAACTTTGCGAGATACGAGATAGATCGCATCTCGTATATAGCAGGATAGATAGAAGGAAAGGGCAATACATTATCATTTCTTATAAAACAAGCCCAGCATTAACTTCTGTAACAACAGAAATTGAAAAATAGAAAGATTGAATACATAACCGAGCGGAACCAAATCTGCTTAAAGGTTTTGCCATATTATGTAAATGCGTATGTGTATACCTCTAGTCCTACTAATATTATAAATATGAATTGTATAAGGACGAAAGTTTGTTCTACTTTAACGCAAAAACTATCGAATTTGATTTTGATTTCATTTAAATCCTATTTTTCAATATATATATTTTTATGTTCTTATAATGTATTTAACTTTACGTTATAACAACACAAAGGCTACAATTTATATAAAAAATGGTTATAATTTGGCTATAAGAAACGATAAGTTAATGCGGGCGAAGTCGCGTAAGGTTCGCTTGTATATAATATATTAGTTGACTAGCATGACTCACGCGACCGTGGGTCGTGGAGGCACCGATAAGGCTTTCTTAGCTCTGTTTTTTCTCATCTCGCCCTAATTGAATCGCCTTTGTACATGTTTATTGTTATTTTTGTATTGGTTTCTTTATTTTTGTTTATATGAAACCACTATTTGTTATAATGTTTTTTCTATGGATTTGATATTTCTTGGATATTTTTCGAAGTTTTACCAATTTCTTTTACTTTCACGAATTTCTTTTTCAAGTAGGTGTGGTATCCGGGATAGTTAATTTCAATCGTATTTTTTTTAATATCATAAGCAAACTTTGTAAATTTTTAATTACATATTTCATAATATTTTAATGTTTTGTTAATTTTAACCGATTAAAATGAAAGAAAAATAATTTTAAATTAAACAAACTGTCTTATTGCAATTCCAACTATTATTAGGAGATATAATGAAGAAGTAGATTTGTAAAGAGTTCACCATTTTTATTTATTTATTAAATAATTCTATTGAGTAAAATAATTACTTCGAAGTCGATTAACTCGATAACTTAAATACAATATACATCAGTACAAAAATGCAATATTTTTAATAAAATAAGAATTGTAATTGTATTACCAAATAATAAAAAGAAAAATATTTTAAAAAAAATTCTAAATATCAAGAAACTTGTGTATGTAATTTCGAAATAAGAAGAAATTACGGCCACCTGCGCCTATTGACAACCGTCTTAGACTCGCGGGCTCGAATCCCGCTTCGTTTATTTATTATATTTTTTCTTTAATTGTGTGCACAGTTTTATGGTTATCTCCATAATGACAAGAGATGAGATTAAGAAAAAGTACTCCGTACACAGCATCCCATCGCTTCTCTGCTGGTGGCCAATCTTATCACGTGAGATCACTGTTTCCGATCATTAGAGCATGTTTGATTATGCCACGCTGTGTGGTAAAACTGAGTGTTTATCTATATTGCATCGTATCTCGGGAATGATCGTAAATACACGGTAAGCTTTGTATCTTATAGATAAAAATAACATGATAAATTGATGGGTTTGAATTTTTGGTTTTTTTTGGTGTGGTTTTTAAGGCGTTGTTTTGGTGATAGTTATTTTTTTGTAGAATAAAAAATATAAGCCAGTCGTGGCGCTGGCGTGCGACTGTGGTGAATGCCTGTTACTTGGGGGCTCGATTCCCACAAGAGGAAATTAAATTTTAATATATTCATTTCCTTCCTCTGATGACAAGGTAAAACGCAATGTCTTCATAATTCAGCGGAAAGTGGAAACCGAAAGTCTTAATGGGAACATAGTATTTTAACACTAGGTTTTGAAGTTCCATAAGCCTACCCTATTTTATACGGGATACAGGGTGAATCCAAAAACAATAATAAAAATAAACTATACATATATATATAACTTAATAACATTTATTGAGGTACTCTCGTATCGAGCTGACAACCGTTGTATTTAATAGGAATTATAAAAAACCATCTTATTTCCATTCCGTTATATTTTTACCGCTTATAGGAGTTATTGGACTTTTTTTTCTTAGTGTTCCTCTACACTCTCTAAGGAATTCAGTAACGAAATATTTTTTTTATAAGTAGAGCAGCAAAATTATGTACATTTTTAACTTATCATACATACATGTCATACAAAAAATCATTAATTATTTCCCACAACCAATCTCGCTCATTAAGCAAAACAAACGGTAACCATTCTTGTATTAACAATTGTTAACTGGCATCATTCGTCGCCCACTCCTTTGTCCAAGCTATTTCGTTTGGCGTGCCAATGCATAGGAAAAGGCGACTTTTAACACACTTTTATTAGATACTTTTTACTTTTTTTGAGCACATAGCAGAGTAGACAGGGGGGACCTGGGAATTAAGACACTACGTTCCCAATTAAACATTTCCGTTCCTCACTTTTCGTTGAATTCTGAAAGTATTGCGTGTTAAGAAGCGAAACTCAACGCCGCGCTTTGCCTTTTTAAGCTTACTTAACATAAAAAAATAAACAGTCACATCTAAATCTCTTTCGCGCTTCACTAAAGGCCACTACCGAACGTGTAAGGTAAGTCACGACCGGCCACCGAGCCAAAAGCGACATTTGATAGCATCGTTCCCGTTTCTATTGACCCGCGGACCTTTGGGCGGTATTGGACCTCGCTTTGCATTGGCCTGGCTTTTTGAAATTGTTTCACTTCTAATGAATAGCTGGGATTTTCTATTAAGATTTTCTATGTATGTATGTATATTTCATTTAAGTTGGACCTATGTGGTTTACGTTTTTGTGCTTTAAGGTTCCGTATGTGAAAAGGTAAAAACGGAACCCTTATAAGATAACTTTCAAGATTTATGTCGAGATTGTATGGAGTTATCATGCTAAAATTAGCGTTAAATATTAAGGGTCATGATCCCTTGAAATTCAGAAAAACCAAGCAGGTCAACACAATCAGAAGATTGATTTTGCAGATTTTTTATGATATTCGCCATATCGTAATTATTATCGTAATTAAGGTACTTCCCGTGAATATACAGTTTTGGCACGAAGTGAGAGCTGAGACAAAATGTGAAAATTTATTGTTTCATTGAAAAAAAATAATAATAATAAATTTATAATTGTAGTTAATTTCATACAAAATAAGTGAATATATTTGCAAACTTCAATTTGTAATTCCCCTTTTTGATACTTCCCGTTTACCTGTAAAGATGATATTAGTATCTACGGAAACCTCGGAAGATTTTTTGTATAGCTTCAAATTGTATTTCGCATATAGTAGGGTAGGTAGAGAACCTTATATTTTAAAACTACTGTTCCCCACTTTCCACTCAATTTTTGTTGCATTAAGTGTTGAGTTGCGGAACTCAACGTCGCACTTTGTCTTGTTACTAGAGGAGAAATCGCCACCACAATCGTCGCGTCAAACGATGTATCAACGCACCATAACGGCAATATTCCATTTGTTTTTCCTTTTCATATACAATACTAGCGGACTATATCAATATTTTGTAAAAACAATACAGTACAAAATATGAAGTCGTTTACTTGTTATTTAATAATGATTAAATTACTCGCTCCAGTTAGCACGTGCCCGATTGAACGTGATGATAGTGGGTTTAAATACCATTAGGGTTAATATTTATATTTCTATTACAAATATTTACTCATAATGTCCCTAGGCAGTCGTGGCGCAGCGATTGATCGGATCAACTCAACGCCGCGTTTTAGCATCTTGCCAGGGCGAGGAAATGAAAGTATTAAATATTTTCTTCCTCCGAGTGGGAATCGAACCCAAAACCTCCACGTCTACATTTGCACGCTTGTGGGCCTGCGTCACGATGACCTCAACAATTTTCACGTATGAAAAGGACTCTGTACCACTGTGCCACGATAGCGCTTATAAAAAACTAATTAAACTTTACTATATATGCTTTAGTATAATGTCATAACCGAAACCATAATTTTGTATCATTATTGTTTAAATGTATATATTTAATGCTTTTAATGAATTAGCTAACCCAACAGTTTTAGCAAACAATGATAAAATTAGGTTATGCTAAAATTGTGGTTGAATTTATCTTGCAGCGGTTATATACAAAATTGTAAGCGTAAATTTTCATTATAACATTATTTACTATTATATAAAATTTATAATTTATGTTATAATATAATCATTTTAAATTTAATTTTCTTGAATAAACTATGTGAGGCCGTCGTGGGTCAACGTCGCAGGGGTACAAAAGTGGGACTGCAACGCAACGGTTGTGGGTTCATCTCTACTCATGGGAAATTATTACAATTAATAGTATTTTAATTTTTTGGCTCTGGTACCAACTACACTACACCAATAATGTGGCGTTGAGTGCCGCCACTCAACACGCAATGTCTCGAAAATTCGGCGGAAAGTAGGGAATGGAATGTCTTAAAACTAGGATCCCCTACCTATCCTGCTATATATAGGATATAGCGTGAAGCTGAAAATAAAATAACAATATATTTATGTACATAGTGTATAAAATGAGTTCTGTCACTCCATTCCAGCGTGACGAGGATTGAGTTTGTTTGATCATAGTGACTCTTGGATCTCTCATTATCCTGATAAGCAGAGAGATCCAAGATCCTTGCTATTTGCAAAGGAATTAAACATGAAGCTTTTTAAAGAAATTATTCATGCTGAAGCTTTAATTACATTTTACAGAAGAGGGGTTAAAAAGTGTAGCACTAGTAGTTTTAATACAAAAAGCTACAGATTTTCGTATAGTACGACTAAAGAATTCACACAGTTCTATAAAATCTATAAAATTAAAAACAAATATGTCAATTTTATAAAGTCTATCAAGAAAATATGTATTTTTAAAAATATGAAAGATTTATATTATTTTTTAAATTCATTTGAAAATGTATCTGAGTTCGCTAGAAAGCTAAGATATATTTTCAAAGAATAAACTTTGAATCCTACTTAGTTCATAACTTTAATAATGTTTTTCACCGGGTCCAATACTACAGAGCGCAGCGTTAGACAGCATAATTTATAATTAGATTCTCTTCGCCTATCCTGTCCGTAAAATATACTATCTATTTTAACGTAAAAGTTATTTTAACCCTTAACTGATATCGTGAGAAACTATACATTGCCATTGCGACCATCTTCAGTAACCTCACTTCGTCGTGATTTGAGCCATCTTCATCATCTTCTATACCTGTTGCGTCTTGTTCGTATATTTTTCGATAATTTAAAGAATATGTATTTTTTTTGTGATAAAACCGTACAAAAGGCGAGAATTCGGATTTCTAATCAGTACTCGATGGCCATCTAGAAGAACAAATTAGCGACAGCGTCAGTGATGGAAGCGATTGTGCACGATTCAGATAGCAGTAAGGACCTGGGTCTCAAAATTGAAGCATACTCTTCAGACAGTGAAGTGGAGATAAACCTGTTGCGGGACTAGTTCAGATAAGTTATTGGTCTATAAATCCTAAATATAATTAATAAAATTAACTTATTTTACTTATAATATTTTTGAAATTTTAGGGTTAAAAGTTTATTATTATTATTTTTTAAATTATTAAAAAATATACATAATTTTCCCAATAGCTATTTCATAAGGGAAAAGGAAACCTACAAAATTATATTACCAAAAAATTTTCTACTATTTTTTTTCAGAGTTTTAGAAAGTAAGTAGTAGTAAAGTAAGAAGTAGTAAAAGTGTTCTCAATTTCGAAGGTCAGTTCAAGAGCATAATCTTTTCTGATGTTATTGTAATTGGATAATATTAGATTGGATAATATATATAGACTTATTTAATCTTTTAAGCACGTATACATTATACTTAATACAACTTAGAAGAGTTGTATTATATAAATAAAATCTTGTTGGATGTTGGACTTCTTTTTAAGTGATGAGTGAGAATGTAAGTGATGTAATTCAAAAATTTGTATATTAATATAACTTGTAGTTTCGGAAAAATTTATGGACTAACATACAAAAATTCTTGCAAAATTAAGTATATATGCTTAAAAGACTAAATAGAATTCTATTCAAATATTATCCAATTCCAATAACATCAGATAAGAAATAAAATATTACAATCTGATTGATAACTTCCTTATTTGAAGACGGTTAAAAGCTATTTTTAGGTACACGCTTTATCTCTAGTCAAAAATGGACTGCAATACGCTCTGGTATCTGCATATTTCTTTTATCTCATCTCCATCTCATCTAGTGTCTGCATACCTCTTTCACCTCATCTCATCTCCATCTCCGTCATATAAAATACATAAATAGCGCGTTGCCTTATATATTAAGATAATTTTCTGTAATTTTGTTATTTCTTTCTTTATTCCTGTCATGATACTTCAATATACTTCCACATTTTTTCTTTAAGTTAATTCTATTACAATCACTCTACATATAATCGTATAAACATAACATCTTTACCCACAGAAAATGACAAAAGGTTACATGGGCCTACGAAATTGACACCGTAATTAATTTGCCACTAACAAAAAGGGCTCAGGAAGTCCCTTCTGACCTTCCGTTGATGAATTACCCTTCTAAACCATTGTCGCCGATAAGGCCAGGCCTTTGCGATTGATTAGCCGACATTTTAGCCCCTTTGTAGGGCATCTTGGAAGAAGCCACACAAAATACTGCATAGTGGTTCGATGTATTCGAAGGGTTGATACTCGTATGTTGACAAAAAGACCATTTAGTGAATGGAAAACGTATATTATTTCGGAATATGTCATATTATATATGTTTTATATGTTTCCTTCTTTATGTAAAGCTTTTATTTATTTTGCTTAGTTAATAAAGTGAGCTTCTCTTATTTTCTTTTATAATTGCCTCGAATTTAATAATTTTTATTTTTGGCAGCAGATTTTATGCTAAAAAAGTTGTATACTTATAATTTTATATTTTTGTATCCTTAGCGAAGTAGCCAGAGAGAACAGAGTGTCAAATGATACGGTCGTCTAAGCAGGACGGCGCTACAAATAGTATTTGCATAACAAAAAAAATATGTCCAGCAGAGAAATAGGGGGTTCGAGTTTTTATAACAAATATGGCATAAGATAAGTTTTTTGAGGCCGGTCGTGGCGCAGCGGCACGAGGTGTGACTGCAAAACCGACTGGTTGTGGGTTCGATCCCCACTCGAGGAGATGAAATATTTATTTAAATTTATATTTCCATTTCTTCNTCCTTAGCGAAGTAGCCAGAGAGAACGGAGTGTCAAATGGTACGGTTGTCCAAGCAGGACGGCGCTACAAATAGTATTTGCATAATTTAAAAAAAAAATTACGTCCAGCAGAGAAATAGGGGGTTCGAGTTTTTATAACAAATATGGCATAAGATAAGTTTTTTAAAATTTATCAAAAGTGATACAGGCAAAGCCAGAAGATAAGGTTAGTTTTTAATAAAAATAACATATGGCTAATTACAAGCATTGACACTCGCAGAAGTCATGAATATGACCCTAATTTTTAATGATATTGTCATATCATGTTTTATTTAATAGTAAATAGTTAAATTTTAACTTACTTAGAAAAAACGAACTATGGTATTATCTATTTAGATTTCCAAGAAATTACTTTAAAGTTTCTCTTTCCGCTGAATTCTGAACTCCGCGCTTTGCCTCGTTTCCAGATCGAGAGAAAATGATAATATTATAATAAATGTTTCATATCCTCAATTGGGAATCGAACACACAACCTATCGTATTTACTGTCGCGCGCATGTCCTGAGCTACGACGGCCTCAATATTCTAATATTATGCCTAATTCTTTATCAGAACTGAATGAAAAAACTAACCATTACTTTTTAGAGTATTTTATTTAATTCTGTTCTACAATAGATTTTGATTACGTCTAAATCAACTAAAAATTCTACTATTGTTAGTCGTTCAGCGGAAAAGGGTCAATTAGTCATTAGTCATTGCCGTGACGTGTGAAATAACAGAGCGACACCTGCTCTCGACTATTTGCATTATAATACGTACGGTTTGTTTGTTTGAATAGTTTTAAAACGGTATGTTTTACACCGTCGTGGTGCAGTGGGCCTGTATCTGACTTCTGATCTGGTTATGAGTTTGATTGTCGCTCGGTAAAAATATTGATCTTATTTTCATATTGCTGGTTTTCTAATATAAATTGCGGCGTTAAGTTTCACTCAATACGCAGTGTCGCGAAAGAAAAAAAATATTAAATGATAAGATTTGAGAAATTGGTTAGGCTCAAAGATTTTTTAATTAGTGAGGCAAAATGCCTCCAAAATGTGAATGAGAGGTATGATTTTTTGTAGCTTCATCGTATCTTGCACATGGCAGAGCAGGCAGAGGGAACATGGAAACTTAGTGTCAAGACACTCTGTTACCATTAAGCCACTTCCGTTCCCCACTTTCCGCCGAATTTCGAATATTTAATGTTTTCATTTCCTCGCTTTGGTAACAACGCATAGTGTGGCATTAAGTTCCGCCACACAACACACAACGTCTCGAATATCGACGAACTGGGCGATGGAGTGTCTTAACTCTATATTTCCTCTGCCTAATTGTTAATTGTACGAAAAACAAAAAAAAAAGATTAAGACTTTTTTGTTTTCCTTTTCTTATCACTAAGGAAAAGAACTATCCAGACCTTTAGCTAAAAACAAATTATTTTAATAAATATAATTTATTAATAATATAAAGTTCTTAATATCAATGTTTTCACGGGGCTGTGAGCACGACAGGTGCAGCTACGTCGAAACGGCCGAAAATAATAAGGTACGATCGGGATAGCGCCCGTAACAATATTTATTATGCGGACGTAAATTGTGGGAGCTTAAAATTTACTTTTTAACTATTTTTAATATGAAAAAGAGATATTCTTTTTAAACGGACGTACCTACATATTTTTGCTATATGTATACTCGTATGTAGATACAATTTTGTTGTTAGTTTATTTTGAATATAAAGTTTGTCGTTTTTAATTAAAAAAAAACAAAGTAGGCAAATGATTCAAAATTAAGAATGTAGATATACTAGATACCTTCAAATGATATACAGGTGAATATTTAAATAATTAGGTTTTACAATTATATTGAACACGCAAAGCAAGTTGTAATTTTTTTTTGTTTTTGCATAATTTTTCAATGTTACTCCGCTTCTTCTTCTATTGTTTATAGCATGATATAATATTGCCTAGCCTTTAAATTAACTATCTTTCAAGGGAACTAATAGCTCATTAAATTAACTATCTTTCAAGGGAAGAATTTTTTAATACCATACCAGGAATTCCTGAGATTAGCTCGTTCAACCAAACAAACTCTTTAATTTTGTAATATTAGTTTAGATAATTGCGCTATTTATCTTTAAGTTTAGTGGAAATAAGCGCTTTAGTTTTAGAATATTAATAAAGATAGTATAAAATGGTTTTTTATAATTTTTACATATAAGCTATGGTCTCGTATTTTAAGTTATAAATTGCTGTGTGATATTAAGTAGGTATAGTATGAAATATGTCAATTCGTTGCAACAATTCTAAGACGAGTCTTGAGCTGAATAATTTATTTTCATTTTTCGCTTTAGAAACAAGACCAAGCGCTGCGTTAAGTTCCACCACTAAACACCTAATATATCTTAAATTGGAAAGTGGAGAATGGAGTCTCTTAACATTAGGATCCCCTGGCTACCCTGCAGTAACTATAACAACAGGTAAGTTGTATAACAAATAAAAAAACAAATTTTAACTACGTTTCAAAACGTAACTTTAAAAAAAACTTAACTAAATACTATAATAGGGACGTGTCTATGTGAGTGTCGTCACGGTCGATTTAGTAATTTCTACGCCTGTCGACCTCATAGACCCTATGAGTTTTAACTCGAAGCTCGGCTATGTTGAAAAGCTTTCTGAACTGTACGCTTGATTCTTGTGCTTTTATTGTGTACCGGAGAAGCTCGCTGGACGACTGTTCGTAGTCGGATAATTGGTTATGTTAATGCTATGGAAAAATGTTTAACGTTAGTATTGTCATTGAGAGTGTAGAGTAAATAATATGAATAATTATTCTAAAGGAATAAATAAATGTTCTACTCATCACTTCTATAGAATAAGTTGATACAAATATAAGATTATAATGATAACAATACAATTATTTTTAAGGTCTAATAAAAGTAAATGCAACGGTTGTGGATCCGATTTCGATTCGAGGAAATTCATTATTTTTGCGGCGTTGAGTTACACCATTAAACAAACAATGTAACAAAAATGTGCATTGAGTAGAGAACTGAGTTTCTTATCACTAAGTTCCCTTTATCTATCCTGCTACATACCGAATACTGTGTGAGGCTAAAGAGCAATAATTTTTTTTATATAATCAACAATATGTATATATATATATATATATATATATGAAATATTTTATAAATAAAACAAAAAGAACTGCACAGTTAAACATAATTTATTTCATATTATTTTAATTATCACAGATCCATTTATTTAATAGTCATCACGTTAACAAAAATATATATAGTCTACAGTGGTGACAAATTTTACATACAAAATCATGGTTTTCCTCCTTCTAAAAGATTCTGCAGTACTAAGTTTAAAATGCGATACAGGTATTTACAATCTATAACATTATATACATATGTTAAGGTTATATTATATATTTAGATATAAAATGGTTTCAGCCAAAATTATAGATTTTAACAGTTCTGGTAGACTGTCAAATATATTTCAACGTATTGTTCCATTTATGGGCTCTTAGCCTAGGCTCAGCCTTTGAGTAAAAATTGTCATGTCCAATGACGTAAGCAAATGATTTATTTATTGTATTAGTATATTTTTGACGTGACGCAGAAAATATTGACGATATGTTTCTCATCATGACATTATTTTTGACTAAACATGGTGATGACTTTTGTTGAAATATATTTGTATGTCCACAGGATTTTTTACGCTATCCATTATAGTCATATAATTCATATAATAGTAAAAAATAACATACGTTTAAAACATATTACATAGGGTCATAAGATTTAAATTATTAAAAAAAATCTTAGATTTTACTGCTATGTGAGAAGATATTTAAAAATCTTTAATGTTTATCATGTGAAAAAGCTAATTTACTAAAAACGATACAAAATGTCTCGGTCTTAACATTTTCATTTGGCTAGGATATTTGTGGGCAGTGACTATTTAGTGAAAGTTATATAAGTAAGATATATAAGTTTATTTTTTTTGTATCTCAATAAATAATAACTCGTCTGTTAAATAATGGTAAATAGAAAAGTACTTTATAAATGTGATCGTTCGTAGTCAAGATTCATAGAAAAAATATGAATAGTAAGACAGCTGAAAAACTCCGTCAAAGCATCAAAAATTCATTAATTTGGCACTGTTTAAGCCAATTTTAATGAAAAATATGAACAAAATGAAAAAAAAAACGTGAAGCTATAAATTTTCGATACAATGAACACTCATACAAATACATTATAAAAATAACAAAACAACTGTGATTCAACTTCAATATGTTGAATATTCTTTATAAGACATTAATTAGGCACTATTATTGCTACTATATAATTTATCTTCGCTTATCTACAGCATAGATATAGCTTTAAAAAATAAGCTAACACGATTTTACAAATTAGGCCGATCGCCCACAAAAACTATTCATTCTAAATAACATTTACCCTACATTATTATATATGTATACTTACTAACAAACGTACATACGTAATACACTGTATTTAACATTCACTCATGAATAGTGCTGCCAGTAGTAAAAAAAATCACAATTAAATTAATTTTTTCATTTTATAATGTAACAATTTAAGTTTTTATCGCATGTATGCGTAAAGTTTAAGTAATGTTCCAGTTATTTTAGTTTGTAAAGTGGCAACACAAGTAGCTTAGGAATTCATAACCAGGAGGGGCGCGCGTGCAGCAGGTCGGCGGCGTCGTGGCGCTCCAGGGCGCGCAGCGCGGCGGCCAGCGCGGCGGCGGCGGGCGCGCGCTCGCGGCACTCCCACAGCTCCAGGATGGCCTCCGTGGGCGAGCTCTTGGTGGCGAACCACGGCGTGTAGCGGTCCACGCCGAGCCGCGCCGCCAGCGCGCGCCAGTCGTTGCCGCGCGCGTTGGGCGGATCCAGGATGGCGCAAAGCTGCCTCTTGACGCGCACACTCAACTTGAACGCACTCTCGGCGCACTCGCTCACGCCGGCCTCGCTGACTGTCACGCTGCGTTTAGCGTCGCTCCCGTCGTCGCTCCGACACATTCTCGACTCGAGGAGGTTTTCCGTTATGTTAAAACTTCGCTGGGATTCTCTCGGGGAACGACCCCGCGGTGAGCGGCTTCGCAATTCGTCTACCGATATTCGGAATGTTTGTTTGTATGACGGATTAGTTCTCTGACACGCGGAGATACTAAAGTCTATGTTGTCGCAGTCGTAGGTCCTGTCTAAGGTAAAACTACAATGTAATGCGTTGTAGTTAGATCCCCATACGTGGTTAAAAGGAATTTCCTGGTAAGCTACTCCAGGTTTAGTTTTCCATCCAGGACTTAAGTGTTCCAAGTTCAGGCATAAATTTGAACCGCCATCTTGGAACAGCAGCGTCTTCGGGCGCTCCAATAAAACACCACCCAATTTCTTTTCCTGTTCTTGACAGTAATATGGGGCGCACGGTGTATCCTCAAACACATACAAGCGTATAGTATATTCGGAACAGTTATCACTTAGCGACGCAGGTGCGTACACAGCTAATTGGAGTGTCTTTACCGCTTTCCCGTTAAAGCTTTCACCGACGAGAACAAATGTGGACAGCATGTCCGTAACGAGGAATATTTTGTCACTGTCCAATTGCGTGAAAACCGGCGTGTTTATGGTCTCCTGACCGAGACTCACAACTTTCTTCCACTGCGGCTGTGTGTCCGTTTTCGTCGTGTTATGATCGATCGCGTATAAAGCGAGGTTCCAGAAACCATGTTTGAGACTAGCACAGTGTGGTATTTGAAGTATAACCGACTTGTTAAGCTGGAGACGCGGCGGACCGCATTTAACTACTGGGCTCAGCTGCGTGATACCTGCGGGCAAAAAATTATTTCAACAAAATGTATGGTGATCCGCCCCAAGGCTTGCTGGATATTATATTGCATAAATTACTCGTTTCGTTTTCACATTGTAATTACATAGACGGTTAATAGTTTGGACTTCTTTATAGTTTAAGTCTAGGTTTATTTTGATTTTTTTTGATATGAGATGCTATCGTTGAATATTCGCAGTATATTTATAGTTCCTTGCAAGCTAGCAATTATTCTTTCAAGATTAAATAAAAAATAAGAACTGTTATTAAATGATTTTAAAGATTGTAAATTAAAACTTCTAATA
Source organism: Heliconius hermathena (assembly GCA_013403705.1). Taxonomy (NCBI): domain Eukaryota; kingdom Metazoa; phylum Arthropoda; class Insecta; order Lepidoptera; family Nymphalidae; genus Heliconius; species Heliconius hermathena. The sequence goes on from JAAIXJ010000173.1 coordinate 241,410, forward strand.
GGTTTTGTATTGGTTTTTCTATTTTGATTGTCGTGAATAAAAAGTCTTTATTAGAACATGAAATAATAGTTTCATGTATTAAGAACATAGATAAAAAGTAGTCTTTCATTAGAATAGTAATTAAGAGAATAGGTAGCCTTAATAAAGTATGGCATGACTAATGATAGATAATCACTTGAATGATTTACAAATAGATCATGGGGTATTGTTTATTTTTTATCTATAAAACCAACGAAAAAAAAATTAAGTTATTATATTTTTTATCTATAGCAGCATATTGAGACCGTCGTGGTACAATGGAGCATCGTTCAAATATAAATGTGACGGTTGTGGGTTTGATCCTTATTTGGATGAATTATTATGTTTTATTTATTTTCATTTCCAACAGAGGAACTGGTAAACGAAACAGGACTGTGAATTCCGCCATTTTACACGCAAAAGCTCGAAAATTCAGCAGAAAGTGGGGAATGGGACGCCTTAACTCTAGATTCCCCCTCCCCACCCTGCTATATGTGGTATACAACATGAATCAAAAAAATGTATGTCTTATAATCATTTCACAAGTTCATATTCTATAGTTAAATATAAAAAATGTTTTATTATTGTTATGTATTGCCAATATATGGAAAAACGTACTAACACAATACTAAGCACTCTTTTATGAAAAAGAATTAAAAAAAAACAAGTTACCTTTCCCCAATCTATATCTATATCTGTCATCTTTCACAACAGCAACATATATTTGCTCTCGGCGTCCCCTACTAAGTGCACCTTCTGGAATCGACAGGGCCACCCCGGCGGCGGGCAAGGCTAGCCTCGCCCCCGAACTCGATATAGCCAGGGACTGTGATATAGACGAGTTCGATACGAGTTCCGCTAGTTGCAACGTCACTGACTCATTCGCCGCGTCGTACATCGATCCAGCTGCAAAGAAAGTTACTTTTGAATTGGTAATATGATATTATTTTGTATTTTATTGTGTGATATTTACTTTGTTTATAATAATTGGTTGTTAGTTTTGAAATGAGTTACTGTGAGATTTTTTTATGTAAGACTATAGATAATGGCTGCTTGCTAAGTAGTACATCGTTTGACTGTAAGCGCCAAGTTTGAGGGTTCGATCCCCACTCGGAGGAATGCATTATTTGTGTTCATTTATTCTTTTTCGCCGCCCATTGTCTTGTTATCAAAGCAAGGAAACGACAATATTAAATATTTTATTTCCTCGAGTGGGAATCGACCCACAACTTATCGCATTTATGGATTAAATATAATGCGTGCGTCTAGGTTCAAAAATAAATACAAATTTCAAATAAATTTAGTTAACACAAATCAATTTTACTCTATCACATAAAATATATAAATCGAATCTCCACTTACCTAAGCAGATTTGCATTATATTTATGAGAAAGACAACATAATTGCACTTTTAGTTATAAATACTTACAGCTAGTAAAACAACTAGAAGCTGAATGCTCCGATTCAGTGTACGGTTTGCTGTCGTATTCATCACTTTGGCCCTTGCTCGAGGCGCACGGAGTTACTTGATGGTCGACAGGTGATGCATAACTGGGAAGAAATGGTGTTTTATATATTTTGTTTTATATTTGAAGATACCTTGGTAGGATAGAACAATGTGTTAGTAAAGGGCGGCGTTGAGTTCCGCCTTTTAACACGTGATATGTCGAATTCAGGCGGAAAATACAGAATGGAAAGTCTTGACATTAGGTTTTCTCTGCATTTCCTAGTAGCGGGGAAAAAGTACGAATAATTTTAAAAAATATATTCGGGACTATCATGGCTCAGTTGTCACGTGTGATAATAGTAGATGTAAATAGATTTGAGAAAATAAAAGATATGAGTCTCAAATGCAGGCACACTATGTTCTATGATTTTTCGAACCTGATTTTTATTAATGAAATTGGAAAATGTAATATATTATGTAAAGTGAAAAATTCATTGCATACAGGTAAGGACCAATATATAAGACTAGTTTTACCTATAACTTCGACCACGTGGTTAAGTGCGCGCCCATTCAAATAAGCTCTTTATCTTTATAGTATGGGTATAGGTATGAAAAAGAATTCAATTTACCTGTTAGTTAAATGTGGGACATCGTAATGGTGTTCCGTTCTAGGATCTGGTTGAGGATGCTCGTATCTTGGAGGTCTGTGCTGCATGAGATCGGGTGCTAACGATAGTGACTGCTTCTCCACCGTTGGATACATTTCTGGTTGGAAATCTGTTTGAAAAATGGAATTAACAAATTAATTTAATATTTTAGCTTTAAGCTATATGAGTATTCCGCAAATAGCAAAATGGCCTGAGGAAACCCTAGTGTTAAGACATATATTTCTCTATGTGCCATCAAACTTTAGACCGGTACAATGGCTCCGAAACAGTAAATACCTAACAGTTACTTTTTCAGCTTGACAAAACCATGTTGAAAATATATTTTTAGTGTCACATATTTAAATAATACACTAACTGCTACGAATATTAGAAAACCATGCCATGAAGATAACCAACTTACCAGTCCTAGTCATAGTGTAGAGTGAATGATCTCTAGTTTTTCTCTGCAGCAACTTGTATACCACAGCGGCGCCGGCCAGGAACACGACGACTGCTACCGCGATGCCAATATACAGCGGTATGTCACTATGAGCAGCCACTGTTGAAGATAAATTTATATTAAATCTCGAGAATCCGCAGAAATGTTCAAAAAATTGTGGGTTCAAAAAATTTCTTCTTGCTATTATATATTTCGCATACTGCAAGGTATTCAGAGGGAACCTAGTGTTAAGATACTCAGATACTCTTTTCCCCCAATTTCTTACCAGAGAAAAATGAAGAAATGGAAATAATCGAATTCACAATCGTCACGTATAGTCAGACGCTGTGCCACTTCGCCACGACGGCCTCTAACATAAATGACTTGAATTCTTGATACAAGTCCATCAAACAGAATCGCATTTATTTTTCGATCCAGAAATGTTGAAGGAAAAACAAAATTTATTTACTTTTAAAATTTCGCAAACAACAACAAGCCCAAAGCCAATGACCAGTAAAATATGCCTTCTTAAAAGTCAACAGTATTCAATTAATCTGACGCCAAAACATTTTTGGTTCGACCCAAAATAATTAATTATTCTTATACATTAAGTGAATTATTATTTTTTCGCCCTAGGAAATACAGCTCTGCTTATTACTGAAGTGGATGATTTGTATAGTTGGTAGAATATACAATCAATACAAATATTCTTGAGAATATTTTTTTAAAATTATCTCTTTCCTTCCAAATTCGAGGCACTGAGTGTTAAGGTAAGGAACACTACGTCGCACATTGTCTACTGGAACTTTAGCGGAGTGTGGATTGTGCCACGAAAGCTCCAAAATTATAAACAAATATTTATTTGCATGTGTTGTGTATCTTTTATAACTCAATAAATCCTTAAGAAAATAAATTATTTGACAGTTCAATTACTAATATTAAGCTATAGAAGAAGAAAAAGATATAGTAAGTAAAGTAGAATATTTCAAACCAATGTACAAAAAACAAATTCTATACAAAAACGAGATAGAAAAAAAACATTAAAAAAATAACAAATAAAACAGTTTAAACGAGACTTTCCAGTTATGGCCGCCTGTTAAATCTTTTTTAATTTGTAATCGGAATAAAAATGTTCTAGCGCGGTCTCAACGTTTATGTTTGGATTTGCTCTAAGACGGTCGACTCGTGCAGTATTTCATTCGCGGAACGTTCCTAAACTTGACAAAGGCCGCATAAATTACTAAGTTACTCCAACAAAACCTCCAAACTTTTGATGCGATCGTGATTCGTTCTAATTTTTTTTATACTAAAAATATAATTAAGACTTTCTCTGAGAAATATATTTAGGTTTCCTTTTTGTATAGATATTCTAAAATGTTATTTGTTAATTTCCCTGAGTGAGAATCAAATCAGTAACTATCAAGCGAACAGCTAAACCATTTTTTTTCACACCTCAAGATTGAGTATATTTGAATAATCTATATACTGGGCCGTTGTGGCGCAGCGTGCGACTGTGAACGCCATGGTTATGGGTTTCGATACCCACTCGGGGAAATGATAAATTTTATATTTTTTTTTCCTCGCTGTGGTAACGAGACATAGCGAGGCGTTGAGTACCGCCACGCAACATGTATCTTAAAAAAGTGTCTTAAAACTACGTTCCCAGTTTCCCACTGCTATGTGCGTACTACAATGTGAAGCTAAAAAATACTCTTATTATACAGGGTGGAAGAGGCAGCGCTCCTTTTACGGAAACAGCATATAGGGTAAAATATTCCAAACTTATACTTAAAGAAATTAATCAAGATGCCTCAACNTTTTTTTCTGATTTATAGTAGGCTTTTATAGAGTAGTTAAAACTGTGGTTTCATTTAAAGTGGTGCTTACACTTCCACCCTGTATATATAACTATTACGTTATTGAGTGACTGGCAGACTATACCAACGAGTACTGAAAGCTGATTTTTGACATAAGAGTAGGTTAGGCTACAACAAACACTAAAAAATGTAATTCAGACGGTAGCCAAGTGAAACGGAATTTTTCATTTCAGGTCTAAAAATTCACAAATATAAAGCTGGGGGAGTGAACCAGTGTTCTGTATAAAAAAAATATCAAGCGCTCAGTACATTGTAAAATTCATGTAAATAATTTTAATAACTTAATAGTACTATTAAATTAAGGCTAGTCTTTAGATAAAAATCTAGCTCGATCCACAAAAAGTTAACAAGTTGTAAAAAAAAACTCTACCATCACTACCAAATGGAGAGCTTATTCCATTTACAGCGAATTAAAAATGTTATTATAACAGATACACCTGTATGATGAGCTTTTAACATTTTACGAGTCGGCCGTAAAGTGTGTACCGAAATAACGAAATATTTCCAGAAGCAAGGACAACAGTCGTTGGGCCTAAAATTTAAGGTGCAATATCGGTAAATACAGAGCTTTCGAGCCGAAAGCTCCACGTCGGTTTTTATTGCTTACAAATGAAATAGGCATTGAGTTTCTGGCAACTTTTAATATTATTTATGTCATCGTCTCACAACTTTACGATTGGACGCGGTGGACTTATAACCACACATTTTTTTTTTGGGTAATTTGGTACTGAGAAAGGTAGCTGGGTGCTTTTTTTGTTGAGAATTTTATTAGTTTCGTAAGTGTTTTTGAGATGTGCACGTCGTTTTCGGCAAAGACAAAATTCCACTCACGTCCGTTCACAAGTTTTTGTAACACAACTTTCTTTAACGACTAATTGGCTATCACAATGAGGACGATATATAAATAAGAGTATGTGACATATTAAATATACTAAATTATTACAAAGTAGAGGAAATATTGATAACGATTGAGTATGTGATGGTAGTTGGTTCGATTCCATTCACTGGGGAACATTTGTATTGAAAAATTTTTCAGCTTACACTGTCTAGTTAGTAATACGAAGCGCGGATTTAAATACTGTCATTGCATTTCTGCCACTCAAAACGCAAACAAAATTGTAAAAAATGTACGAAAGGTGAGAAACGAAATGTCTTAACACTCCCGGTTCCCTCTACTTTTCTTGCTATAAGCGTGATATAGCGTGAAAGTATAAAAAATAATTATATTTACAAAGACAAACATCTATCTAGAAAACTCACAGCATTTATCCACCTTTATCTCGAACTAAAATCGTAACTTTTAAAATACTTGAGGGCCCATACGATTCCATTACGTTCAATTACGAGGACAAAATTTATAGATTAAAGTATCTCGACCCAAAATTATCTCTTCGACCAATCAAGAGTTACGATGAAGCTGTCTCATTCACTTCGATAAAGATCTGAGAATCGATGCTGGGTAATTAAAAAAGCTTTTACTTGGCGCATTTTTTTTAACATTTTCTTTTTCTTTTATCATATAATAAAATCAGATGTAAGGTGATTAAAACAAATTATTATAGATTAGTAATTTTGCTTTAAAAGTTTCTTTGGAATTCTGTTGAGGCAGTTATCGTGACTCGGTTAAAGTTAATTGTTCAATTAGAATTACTTATAGTGTCGTGATATCTAATTTCTTTAATTAATTTATTTTTAATCACTTAAGATGCTAAGATTATACTATGTAGTAGCTGGATAATAACGTATGGTTTAATAGTAGAGTGAACCTGTTCCAAGAGGCGAGGCGAGGGTTCGAGTCCCGTTAAGTACATTTAATATTTTTGAGATGATAGAAAGGAATAGTCGTTAACCTATAAATTATATTCATTTTGTAGTCTCATTTTCATTATATTATTTTTTTTAATTCATATCAGCATTGCACTACGGCAAGCAATTAGGGAAAGCCGAATCGTCTTATTTAATTCAATAATACCTTGTTTTACAGCTTCACGTTTTATCCCGCATTTGGCATGTTAAGCTAATGTCAAGATACTCTGTTAAACGTGTTAACCATAATTAGAGTAATTATTTATTGCGTGTGTGAAAGCAGCAGTTTGTCTTGTTAGTGTGGATGCTGAAGGGACCTGGGAATCTTGTGTTAACTTCCATTTTTGAACTAAGAACCTTGTATTAAGACACTCCATTTCTGAACTAAGACTATTGCGTTACCCAGAACTATCGCGTTTATTATCAGATGTATTGCACCAGATGTTTTTTGTAATATAAAAAGAATAAAATATTAGTATTGGCATATGTTGATAAAGGCCACAACTCTACATCCTAGTATGAGGTATAGATTCGGTACATTGTCACTCGCACCACGTGTGCCCCACATAGCGCCTGCAGGTAGCTCTAAATGCATGGTGCATGTGCAAACTTTTATTTTTTTATTTTTTAAATGTGCTCTGTGAATAAGCAAATTGTTGTTGTCGTTTTGGAAAGAGAATTTTTTTTTATTAATTAAAATTAAATATTTTTTTTATCCGCGGGAATAATAATATTTCAATAATCATTTCTTTGATAAGAGCGTTATATGTATATTATGATATAGTTATACATATACATATTTAGTTTACATATTATATCCAGAGTACGAATGTAAACGCCTTATCGATTCCCATTCGAAGCAATGAGCTAGTTTTACTTTCTCGTTCTGATAACAGGACAAAGCGCGGCGTTGAGTTCCATCACTCAATATGCAAGGCTCAAGTTTTAAGCGGGATACAAGGTGAAGTGATATATATATTTACATACGACCAAGAAGCTTACGTCGAACTGAAAATGAACAATGATAGAACTCGAAGGTCTTATAAAGCATTAAGTTTTAGATTTACAACTACGTATTCATGTAGTCTCATAAAAATTTATGAAGACTAAAACTCGGTCCACTTATAGTAAATGTAGATCCGATACATTAAAACTCACACCACGTCTGGCCTATATGGCTCTAGCTTGTAAGTACATTTTTCTTTTACTTTGTACATTATATCGATATATGTATATAAAAAAATCTTTCATTCCTTTACTGAGTGACTGACAGACAACGCATATACGAAAATATTGGTATTAAAAAGTTGAAATTTATGTAGGCAGTGTAGTGGAACACTAAGAAAAGATTTATTGAAATTCTTACGGGAAAAAGTTAAAATGATTTTTTTAATTTCACATTTTAAAATCCACTCAAACAGATCATATAAAGCTGTGGGCGACGACTAGTATTTTATAATATTTAACTAGTTTCCAATCTTGACTTCACCTAAAATCAATAAAGTTGTTATGTTTCCCATAATAGCTTAAATTTTCGATTGAGTGGCGTAACTCAACGCCACATTTAGTTTAAGGAGATCATAGTATTTCTCAATCATGTGTCGCTCATCATGATGGAGTGGAGGAATGCTGCACTTCATAGTGCGGCGTTGAGTTTCGCTAAGCGATATGCAATGCCTCCAGAATTCGGCGGAAAGTGAGGAACATAAGTGTCTACTCTGCTATGTGCGGAATACATTTTGAAGCTAAAAAAAGTATCTCTTGAAGTAATATTTTAAATATAGACATTTCCTTAATATTATACATACACATAGCATACGTGTATATTACATTCGTATTAGAGGATAAATGTCTTAGTTGCCCTTATTTTTATTTATATATACAAAACTATTAAACGGTTGACATAGGAAGTTTTTATGGGTAATAGAAACATTGCAATTTATAAATAAATATAAATTAAACATGTTATTTTAAATCGATTATAGAGTTATGTATGTCATTGTATGAACTTGTGTTTTGCATTGAATGTATGGACAACTGTTTTTCAATCTGATACAAGAATTGCATTGGACTACATATTTTAAGTTGCACATAATAGGTTATATTATAAGAAATAATAAATATTTATAATATATTTCAAGGGGGAAAACCTTAAGCACTGAAACATAAAATCTTTTCAATTTTCTAAGCATACTCAAAGTATCATTCCATACAAAAGTTAGAAATATATTTTGTAACGTATAATTTTTTTTCTACAAACGTATATTGGCCTATGAGACTGACTGAATAATTTTGTGAATTTAGAAATAAATTTAGAAATGAATTTGAACGATAATATTAACTATACTTAACTATACTTGAGACCGGTCGTGGCGCAGCGGCACGAGGTGTGACTGCAAAACCGACTGGTTGTGGGTTCGATCCCCACTCGAGGAGATGAAATATTTACTTAAATTTATATTTCCATTTCTTCGCTCTGGTGTCGAGGTTAAGCGCGGCGTTGAGTTCTGCCACTCAACACGCAATGCCTCCAGAATTCGGCAGAAAGTGGGGAACGGAGTGTCTTAACACTAGGTTCCCTCTGCCTACCCTGCTGTGTGCGGGATACAGCGTGAAGCTAATTTTTTATTAACTATAAATATATATATTTATAGTCCAGGTTAAATGATCCTGAGTCCTACTATATTCAAATGATTTATCATTCAAAATAGATATTTGTGTACTAAGTTAATAAATAAAATAAAAAATAATTTGGAATTGAAACATAGCAGTCAAATAACATCATACTCCCAGTCTTTCAAAGTGAACCATATCACAAATCATTGCAACGACACTCAACTGTCAAGTTAATATCTCTAAAACCCATACATAAACATTGGAAACATTAAAATTTAAAACACGCCTGTAATATATAACTTATAACATATTATATATATCGGTTGCATTGAGATTACGATAGTTTATTTTAATGACTTCCAGCCACTTGCCGTAAATACCGATAGTAAATAACACTTAGTTCTATTAATATTTATTATTATACGGTATTGTGGCTCAGTTTGACGCATGATTATACGTAGTAGATACGAATCTGGCTAAGGAAAAAAATATAAATTATTATAAATAAACCTTTTTTTTTAATCTGGATCTTTTTCATGGTGTATAGTATTTTACAAATCAATGCCCTTCATTTGATAACCTTATTAGGTGCAGCAAAAACAGCATATTTGATTATTTTTAACTTAATTTGTCATCAGAACTGTTGTAATCCAAATTTCAATAAGTCCAATCGGACAATAGGGAGTGGGTCAAGTAGAGCTCGCGAGACATCACGATCACATATGTACATCTAACACGCCTATAAAATATAATAAAAGTGTAGAACAGTGTGTTCTAAGTTCTCTCTTTTTATTTGCTAAAGTCTTAAACTATGAAGGTTAATACCTACCTACAGTAAGTAAGTGATATTATGTTACATTTTAGACCTACACTGTATTTTATCTTGTTTATCTGTATCGTTGCTTTATAAATTATTATACAAAAGTGTTCCAATTTTATGGTACTTGTCAGGTTGCAGTATTAAAATAATGATTTCTTGTTTTTCTACGCTTGAAAAACGATTAATAAAATAAATTACATTTATAAAATTTGTGCACAGCTGGGTTCCGCCACTTAACACGTAATAACACTGAAATGAAGAGCAGACTCTCTTGTACAATTATTTTTTCATTTTTCTGGCCTACTATATACAGGAGATACATTAAACCAACATATAATAGCAGGGTAGGCAAAGGGAACTGGGAACCTATTGTTAAAACACTCCGTTCTCATTACGACACCTTCGTTTCCCATTTTCCGCCGAATTTTCGAGGCATTGATGAGGCGTGTTGATTTCCAAAACAGTAAAAATTAAAATATCAATATAGAAAATATAAACATCAATATTCTTCTTATATAGCCCCTAGTTTTTCATATTTTTTTTAAAAAACGACAGTAGACATAAATAATTAATCTATTCCTACTGGCAGCTGAAGCTGCTAATGAAATTCTATCTCAGAACATCGAATCGAATATATTGCTTCATACACAACGTTTTATCATGGACGTTAAAATTTTTAAATTCTAAATATTTCAAAATATAATTGTACTGTAAAATATTATATAATACTATTATTTATTTAAAAGTATTCTAAACAAAATTATATCAACTTAGTAAGCGTATAGCAGTGGTCTATTTAAATAAATTCAAGCATTCGCTACTGTACTTGTGACCGCACTTTATCATAACCTATAAATCTAACAAACTAGTTTCCGCGTTTATATACCTACCTACAGTCCTGCATACATACATTTTATGAGCTTATTTATTACCATAAATCATATATCCGCTACTTATAGTCATAAAGTGAAATATCATAAAACTGACGACGCTAGAATTAATTTGCATGTGATACGTGCTTATCCGATTAACCCTTGACAGCTTACTGTTTAAGAACACACGTGCTGGACACAAGTGACTCTCAAGACCGCATACTAATGAAGTGGCTGTTTTCATATCTTTTCGTGTTTCAGAGATAAAATTTTATTTAATTTTGCAAAAATTATATTAAAACCTTAGTTTCCGTGTTTTTTGTTGATGTAATAATTTTAATTCTGTATGTATGACAAACTATGATATTAGTAACGTGTTCATTAAATTCTATAATCTTGCATTTTTTAAACCACAGAAAAATCTAGATTATAATGAAAAAATTATGTAAACTTTTTCATATAATTCAATATGAATAGAAACTCATGGATCATTAAATCAAAAATATCGTAATATTAATATAATGGCTTTAGATATTACAAGACTCAGGCTTTTTCAATTGTTATAAAATAGAATTATTAATATTAAAAAATAACATCTGCGTGAGATCCCACAAACTCTTAAACTCAAATCAAAATACCCCAATCACAACATCAATCTTCAAAAATACACATAACAATATATCCTTCTATAAAATTAATAATAAAAAGTCAATAGGGTACTATAGCACCCCGCTGACCCAATCTAGGGTTGCGTTGAAATTTGTACACTGTGAACATTTGTTAGTGCCAACCGTCGGAGATGTGAGATACAGGACTATCGATACCTACGAATGTGTCGCTTAGCTATAGGCGAATTAAAGCCTCTCTGGTCATTCGAATATAGTCCTATAGCCTGTTAATATAATGTTTGTTTCATACAAAAGCAAGTGTAAATGCATTTCGCAACCGCCCGCTGAGCTCTCGATCACTACAAATCATTTACAGAGCCCACCTCGCGTAATGAGAATACATCGTATACGAGTATACCAAATTTATTTACTATGGAAAAAAGTTTGTCGATTCAATTTGGTTTCTCAAATAAACTTGTACATTTCGAAGGTCTTTTTTAGTTTATTTATGGTTGTTTTTGTCCATACGTATGTGTAGTTTTGGGGCCTTTTTTGTTTTTATACAGTTCGATGTCGTGTTAGATTGATATGATTATGGTTTGAAACAAAATATATACAAATTTGCTTTATTTTTTAGATTAAAGGTTTTTGATAGGATTAAAGGGATCTCATGGTGTATTTTTAAAATATTTGACTAAAATATATAGTTGTACATTTGAATCTTATATACATGATAATATTTGTATTTATTCTAAGCATTTCTTAAATGTAGTTACATTAAAAAACAAAATAAAAAAAGGGTACAGTGGAGAACAGAGTGATACTTTATAAGAATTTTATTGCAGTAATAGTTCTGATATATTATTAAAATGTTTCTAGAAAAAAATTACGTTTACTTTAAACGGTACTATACAATATTACCGTTATTATATGTTAGTTATTAGCCGTTCATTTTAACGAAAAGAAAAACTTATTCTCACGTAAAAATACCTTATGTAGAATTATTAACAATATATCAATAAAGAATCTGTGCGTATTCAAAGTTGGGCATTTCCATTTTATTGTCAGCTTTGTTCACCTTCAAAAAGAAAGTTATGTTAACCGCTTTACCGAGATAGATGGTCTTTTCAATACCCATTGAGAAGATTTACAAGTAATCAATTTACATTTAAGAAACATGAACGGTATCTATTTTGAATTAAATTTATAGTGAAAATAAAATATATGAGATTTTAAGAATTTAGAGTGCGTTGGATGGTGATGGAATATATTGGATAATTGGTGGAGTGGATAATTATTTTCTGTAGTTTCACGATTTACTTGCTGGGTAAGAAGAGAAAAGAGAACTTATATTCAAGAAACTCCTTTCTTTACTTTCCCTCTAAAATAAAGATAGTGTTAAGTGGTGGATCTCTACGCCTCGTTTTGTTTTGTCAGAGTAGTGAAATTATAATAATTTAGTCCTCTAAGCTGTCTCTCTGTGACATGGTATAAACATGGGCTTACTAACTTTAGTAAATAGACTTTCTAATTTTGACATAAACGATTGGTTATACAAAATTATACAATAATACAGTTCCACCAATTAAAAGAATCTAAATACGCTCAACAACCATTGTTTATGAGAAATTAAAAACGTATTAACAATCCAAATTCAATACACGAACAGTTACGAAACAATCGTACCACTATTCTATGTTTAGGCAACAAAAGATGAAAGTGGCTATAAAACACATTTCCCCTTTGTGAACGCAATTAGGCTAATGAAGGGCGCTCGGTGTAAATGAACGGTCTTCCCATGGTCTTCGTGTTCACCTTTAATGTGGTTTGTATTACCTATATTAGATATATGCTACTGACCGCGTTACTTTTCATAGGAAAATGAAAAGATTTGATCAATAGAAGTAGGTTAGAGTTGTTTTGTTTGAAATTGAGATTTTTGGGCATTTTTCTATCGGATTATAAATGTGTTTTGCTAGAGACATGGGTTAGTCAGTCAGTTAGGCATGAGTAACTGCGATAGTCCTAAGTTCTTTTTAGAGTTCCTCACTTTTTAAGGAAAAAAGAACTCTGCCGTACTTTCGAGTCATTGCGTGATGAGTGGCAGAACTCAACAACACGCTTTGCCTCGTTACCAGAGAGAGGAAAATAAATGATTAAATATTTCATTTCCGATTCATCCCCATTCATCCCTGAGTGGAAATCGAACCCACAACAGTCCATTTACAGGCTTGTGCCCCTACGCGTCAACCGTTGCGGTTTTATGTTTATACATATGCTATATTATTAGAAATACGAAAATTGATCGGCGTAAAACGAAATTTTACGGCAACCGTCAACCTCAAACGAAATTGGTATTGGTTTCTTGTAAATATATAATTTGGTAAGACTTCCCGTTATGCATATTTCATAAGAAGCTTGTGGAAAAAGCATCTGTATAATAAATTTTACTCTTTCAAATATTTTCATCTAAGTCAAATATTCAAATCTACATGATACGTGAGATAATTAATATTTTCGATTGACAGACAACACATAGACGAAACTACTATACTTTGAAAGTTGAAATTTGGCATGTACATATCTAGGTTAAGCCCTGTTACCACCTTGAAAGAGAAATGAGTGGGTAATGGTTAGGTGGAACGGTCCCCTTTTCTTTATAAATCCGAGTTTATTTCAACCCTTTCTGCTCGCTCAGCCCTTTGCACCTGACTATTTACTAGTGGAAATACAAATATGCAGCTTACTCTTGCGAGTTCAACGTTGTCCTTAATGATCCCGCTCCACTCGCGAAAGAGTGAGTGACGTGAATATGAGTGGATTTCTTGAAATCCGCACTGAAACGGGAAAAATGGGAATTCCCGTGACGTGTTAAAGTCCATGTAAATGAAGCTGTGGGCAACAACTAGTCATAAATATATATTGCAAGTTAATATTAGAAACAAATAAATGAATTTTGAGAACTATTGTCAAAATTTTCATGTACCTTCTCTATAAGGTACTTATATTTTTTAACTTTACATTTTGTCCCATGACATTGTATTTTAAATGGCATAACTTAATACCGCTTGCTTATAAAAAAAATCCGTTCGGTTCGGTTCCATTGGAGGTCTCGAGCTTTTTCTGGAATTCAAGCTTAGCTTAGCCAGAGCCCTGATTTGATACGTCACTTGAACTAGCGGCTTTAATATCAAATTCTGCCCCCCTTTTAAGACTATTATTTTTTAGGATTTAACCACAAATGTATAATTTTCAGATTTTTTTCTGAACTACCTGTAGATGTTAGCTGCAATTTATAGTATCGAACATGCGTTTCTTGCGATATAAAGGGCCATATTTTTTTTGAGTGATTGTAGAAATAAGATTTTTTCCGGAAATCAAGAGACCGTAGATCTGAGTATATGCTTTGAATTTCAACTCGATATCTAATAGAGTTCCTGTGATAAAGGTTTTCAACAGATAGATAGACAGACGGACGGACGACAGAGTGGTATTATATTGGGTTCCTTTTTTTTCTTTAAAAGGCACGGAATCCTAAAAAGGTAAGAACAAAGAAAAATACGCTTATCCACACTAAAGCCACACTAAGCTAAACCACAAAAATCAATACATATAATCAATACATAAACAATAGATAAAAAAGGGGAATTTATAAGCAAATATGTCAGATTGCAAATTTATTAAGCGTGAAAGAAAGCGTTTGTATGGTATCCAACATTGGTTGCCGGGGGCTATTTATCAAAATGCTCGATAAACAGAATAGGAAATTGAAAACTGGAGTCATAGATGATTTATCGATATTATAAATAAAATATAGAGAAATAATTTAATATTGGCCTAGAGCGATTGTTAATGAAAATATAACTTAATCGAAAGTTTGGTAGTTATATCAAGAGAAATTTTATCATTAGATGTTAATTTACAATAGTAATTGAGGCCCGTCGTAGCGCACAAAGTGTGACTGTAAACGCGACTGGTTATGGATTCAATCCCCACTTGGAGAAAGGTTCCCTTTGCCTACCCTGCTGTGTGCGGGACACAGCGTGAAGCTTAATAAGTTGTTTGGTTTTATTTATAGTAGTTTAAATATCTAAGTTCAATCAAAACACTTCCGTTGGCGGAATGGAGGAACTCGATTTCCTTAGTCTCGTTACCAGAGCGAGAAAATAAAAGTATGATCACCCGGAGTGACAATCGAACCCACAACCGCCAGGATTAAAGTCCAACGCGTTCTTGTTTCACAATGGTTGGGACCACTGTGAAGCAAGAACGCGTTCTTAATATATAAATATTATAGTTGATCGAGTAAAAGGTATAATTTACTAAAGTTTCGTAAGTCAGTATGAAAATATTAAAAGTTAAAAGAAAATATTAAAAGTTTAGCGATGAGTCAGACACATACATTACATATTACGACACATAGAGTAAAAAAATAGGAAAAAATATCAAAGGTTAAGCGAAATGCAGATTTTCCAAAAGACCAAAACAAATAGGTTCTACTAAACGACGATAAAAATAAAGATGTTCAAAAAAAACTATATAAACGAGCTTGGATATGAATTCATAAAATAAAAAAAAATGCTTAAACTAAAACATGACTCATAATAAAGCCAGTTCGAGGCGCAAATTGTTTGCATTTATATGGGAAACGCTAGTGAAATTACATAAATAAGCCTTGTTGGCACTCGCTAACTACGCAAATAAAAGATCCATTTGTTTTTAAATGAGCCTTCACTTTATACCGGCTGTAATAAAATCAAGTGAAAATATGTGATTTCTTTTTCGTACAGATAGACTGATTTTGCATGGTGTAGATGCTTTGTATTTTCATCATATCTCGATATATTTTTAATTTCTCCGCTTTAGTACTACAACGCGTGGAAAGTGGAACACGGAGTGTCGCATTATTCTGCTTACTGAGAAGCTAAACAAGCGAAGCGAAGTAAAACAAATTAAAGCGGTTATTTAGATATGGCTCACTGTACACGATGGTTTAAATAAAATAATTTATTTTTTCATGTAGTATACAAAATCTCTAAGAGAACGTCATATAACTCTAAAAAATACTATCTATATTGTAATGTTACTAGGGCGTGATGCTGCCAGTAACAGAGTTAGCGGAGCCTTAGTTATATTGATGAGACGGTGAAATGTCAGTATAGCTGCACGTTGGGCCGTACACAATGGAGTGTTGGTACCGACGCTGTTATAGGCAGCGAAACATGGGTATTACAGAAGAAGAAAGAAAGAAAGATGAATGCCGTGGAGAAGCGATATCTTCAAGAATATGCGGAGTCGGATTAGCTGAAGAAGAACGTGTTGAAATGGCTTGGGCACATTGAAAAATGAGTGCTTGAAAGAAGAATTATTAAAAATGTTTATGATGGAAGCGTGGTAAAATAGACAGGGGAAGGTAAAGACCATGTGGAGTACGGAGAGTATACATGAAGAGGTTGAGAATAGTGGATGAGGCAAAACAAGTATGCAGAGACTGTAGAACTTAACGCTACATTCTCTGTAGCTACTCCTCTTGGGATAAATTGTGAAGCTAAAGAAAAGAAATGTAAAAGATATTCAAAACTATTTAAGTTGATGTAAGTTTAACTTGAAAAATAACGTATTTAAGTATAGAAGCTTGACAAGCATATAGATAACGAAGGTGGATAGGTACATTATTGTCAGTGCGATGACGCCGTAAGCCATCGTTGAAAACTCAATAAAGTCAACGTTACGTAAGTATATCATAAAATTTTAGGATCACTACTATATTTAGACGGTATAACGCCCAGATGGTCACGGCACCCGATTTTCTTATCTCCAATCTTCTACGACCACCCAAAGTGGAGCTTTAAAGCTGCTTATCAACTTGTTTGGCCCACAAAATTACTCTTACATGCCCAAGGTACTAGAGGTCAGGTTACATTGGTCGGTAAGGGTTACCGATAGCCGTTGTTAAGAGATCAGTCTGTGTAACATTTCATAGTTATGAGCGCGGAAAAGGAAGTATATTTTTAGTCATGGCATCTGTTTAGTCGGAGCCCCATACTTTCATAGAAACGTCTTAATTAACGTATCCCTAAAGTTTCATAGCTGACGTGGGTATATACATCCGAGTTGGACTGTTATTTATTAAATTTGTATTTCCATTTGAGCGTCAGAAATGTAAAGTCGATTCTTTTTTGTAAAAAAAAAAAACTTATGCTACAAAAGCAATTTATGAAACAGAAGAAAGGAAACGGAGAGATGTAAAATTAAGCTCATCTTTATCCTGTGGAGATACGCGGAAAAGTAAAATAAATAAAATATAAAATCATTTGATCCATTATTTGCGTTTTGCGAAAAATAGCAGCGTAAAATTGCTAAGTTTATGAAATGGCGGTCGGGAATTCCGATGTATCTGATAACTTCCTCTCTCAAACTGATAAATGGGAGTTTGTCGAGTTTCTTTCGAAATACGCTTGTGTAAGTTTTTAGCAGAATGTATGGCGACTGTTATTGTATCGTATGTCCTTTGTGTCAATACTGGGTTGCGAGTAACTTGAGAATAGTTTCGAATACAGCTTTTATTTAGCATTCCAATTCTTATAACTAGATTCTCTTGTAGTTTCGCTCAAGATATTTGTTATTTACTCTTAACTGTTTAATAGTGTTTAAATATAAAATTAAATTTGTTGATGATTTTTAATGACCCTTTTGTATTTTAGAAAATGTAATGTTTTTAGTTCATTAAAATTTTAAGTATAGTTTCATTAACTTACTGATAAGAACATTATTTTTTATATTTTCAAGTATTTATTAAATTTTTAAGTACATAGAAATCTTTAAAGTTATAGTAAGATTTTGATTTTTGTGGTTATTGAATATTATAAGTGAACGTCTTACATCGGATTAATCGCGTACATTAGATATTAGACATTTATGGAAAATCAACGTTTCGAACACTTTGCCTTAGTCCAAGGTCTTGGACTGACTGAGGTAAAATTATTCTATCAGTTGATATAATTAGTAGACTAAATATAAAATAGTTAAATTTATATAAAATAGTTAATTTTATATAAATTTAAGAAAAAAAATGTGTGATCGGAGGAGTATGAAACTTAGCACAGTTATAGTTTATATGGAGAAGGGTTCCAGAATGCTTACATTTTTTTTGAGACCAGTCGTGGCGCAGAGGCACAAAGTGTGACAGTAAAATCAACTGGTTGTGGGTTCGATGCCCACTCGAAGAAGTGACATATTTATTTATATTTATATTTTCATTTCTTCGCTCTGGAGTAGAGGCAAAGCGCGGCGCTGAGTTCTGCCACTCAACATGCCTCTAGAACTTGGCGGAAGGTGGAGAACGGAGCGTCTTAACACTAGGTTCCGTCTGCCTTCCTTCCCGTGTGGGATACAGTGTGAAGCTGATTTATTTGATTTATTTTGACATAAACGTTGCTATAGCAACTCGCATCGTTCACATTAGTTGGGTCTCTAGTATATATAGATTTCCACTGTACTTACCTCCGTGTACTCCACAGTAGTCACCCACACAGTCGGCGTGCTGGACCTGAGCGCCGGAACAAGCTTCTCCCAGACAGGAGCGACGTCTCGTCTGTCTGCAGTCTGACCCGCAGACTGACCACTCTGTCCATACTCCCCATCGACCTGGTGAGGCTGTAAAGGAATTGTAAATTAGTTTTTGATGAAAAAATTATTATATTAAAATATATCCCTCTACCTGCCCTGCTATATGCGAGAGTCTAGATCTTATGAGGGTAGAGAGAGGGAACCTCGTGTTAATACAGTCCATTCTGCACTTCTCGCCCAATTTTTAAGACATTGGGTATTGAATAGGTATAAGAATAAATTAAATATTGTTTTTAAATTATTAAAATACTAGGAAATGTGGTGAGTTATTTTGAAGAAAGTAAATAACCGGGATCATTAAGGCTGGGTCCTTCTTATTATACTTGTATATGTCGGTAATATACATTGCTTAACTTGGTATTTTTTTAAAATAATTATTCATCGTTTCCTTCAGATCAGTTGTAAGTATTTTTTGATTCTACAATAAAAAACATTATTTTATTAAAGTTCCAAAGATTTTATAGATTCCAGATGTCCGTCAAAGTAGTAAGGGTATAGAAACACAAATATATTTTCACAGTTTCTCTCTATTTTGGGAAATTTGTTTAAATGTTTACATATTCAGATAAAGCCACCAGCCAATAAACACTAGTATTATAATAATCAATTGAGCAACCTTTCAATATTCATACGTACTAATCCCAATCACACACGAACAGTATGCATATGCGATGTTCCGCATAACTTATCAGTCTCCTTAATTATAAATCCGCATTGCGCTGTCCAAAGAGCTTTGACTTGTTCCGAATAAAAGCAAAATGGTTTTTATTTTTTCTTCAGTTTCATAAACGAAATCTAGTGTTAAGAAACGCTATTCGATAGTTTTCGCTCATTTTTCGGCATATAGCGTGTTGGAAAGCGTAAAGGGAAGGAGGTCTAACAGAGCGGGATGATAAAAATAAGTCATTTCCCAAATCGGAGATCGAAGCCAACACAACAACACTGTAGCGCTTAAAATTAGATGCCATCCCACTGCGCCATAAGGGTTTCAGTCAAGTTTTTTCCATCTTTT
This sequence comes from Heliconius hermathena, assembly GCA_013403705.1. NCBI lineage: Eukaryota > Metazoa > Arthropoda > Insecta > Lepidoptera > Nymphalidae > Heliconius > Heliconius hermathena. The sequence goes on from JAAIXJ010000173.1 coordinate 261,201, forward strand.
GTATGTACGTTATATAAGATTTGTTTAAGCGGACCAAAAATATATAATATACTTTAAAGATCTAATATACTTTTGAAACTTTTAAAGCTTAAAAGTTTTCTTAACTTAAGCTATTACTGGAAGCATTTGTTCCAAACAACTATAACATAAAGTAAAATTTTATATTTTTTCCTTACAAATAAAAATAAAATGAAATGGTTATTTGCGTCTGTCTATATTCCATTATTAGTGTGTATCGAATTTGCGAATAGTCGAATAGCATGTTTTAGTGTATTAATATTGCATGGGCTGATGTAACGTATCAATTTCGTAAAAGGTACAGTGGGCTTCGATTATATGTATGAGAATTTCCGGTGTTAGAAAATATGATATTGCTTTTTATTTTCGTATATCACTATTGGCACTATGGTGGCACAATGTTTAACTGTTAACGACGTGGTTGTTCGTTCAATCTCATAAATGATAGACGTTGAGTTGCACCACTCAACTCGCAGTATCTCGGAGGAACAACGGAGTGTTTTAGCTCTAGGTTATCATTGTTTTAAGTGCTATATGCATGAAAAAGTGTGAAGATAAAAAATCGAAAATGCTTGATTTCGATTTGTCGCTAGATCGAACGTGACGTTAGGTTATAATAATAGCAATTATGTATTAAAGCTAACAATAGTAAAGGAACATTTCTTAGGATTACCGATTGGGAGTGACGCAATTAATTAACTTCATTATTACCCATAATCCATACATATGAAAGAAAATCTAAGAAGCGATATAAATTATTTTATATTATAATATTAAGGTTTAAATTTTAATTTTTAATATATAAAAATTGTAAAATTAAATTTGAGTTTAAATATTTTTTTATTACTTTATTGGGGCTAGTCTTTACGCGACTGGTTGTGGGTTTGATTCCCACTCGAGACAATGAAACATTTATTTAAATTTATATTTCCATTTTTTTTTAAATATGCATCAAAATAAATATACATAATATTGTGGCCAATTGTACCGTTTAGGCGATTACAGTTTTAGTATCAATTCTATTTTATTACATAATTTTTAATCTGCCCTTGCAATATGATTATTTAAAAAGGTTTCAACTTTTTCATAAAATATGACACCGATGAAATGAAATTAAAACAATAGAACAGTATCATATCAAAGTTCGTTAATCGTATTGGCAATGGATTCAATACGCAGTCGTGGAAATATTTTGTTGTCAATATTTTCTATTACTCTATAGATAATCTTTTTCAAACGGAAAGTGTAGAACAAAGTGATGTTTCGCTACTTTCCTGTGTTGGAAGATGGACCAAGCGTCCATCTTGTTATGCAAAATGTGTTGATTCAAATAATGCTCTGTCAAATTTATTATAACAAGTTAATTTTACTTATACTTCAATAATTAATATCAATTATTAGCTTCCTAATTTTATACTTCCCATATACTAGGTTATCTTTTCTTACTGCTGGTAGGTAAAAGAAATCTAATGTCACTTTCCATCTAAAGTAAATAAAATCAAAATATATCAGCTTCACGCTGTATCCCGCACGCTGCAGGGTAGGCAGAGGGAACCTAGTGTTAAGTCACTCTGTTTCCCGTTTTCTGCCGAATTCTGGAGGCATTGCGTATTGAGTGGCAGAACTAAACCCCGCGCTTGTCGTCGACACCAGAGCGATGAAATGGAAATATAAATTTAAGTAAGTATTTCATCTCCTCGAGTGGGGATCGAATCTGCAACCAGTCAGTATTATAGTCACACTTTGTGCCCCTGCGCCACGACTGGCCTCAAGTAAAGATATGAAAATAATTCAAGTGCGAATCGAACCGTCATCGAGGATGCCGCAGTACCACGATGGTCTCAATATATGCCAAATACATATAATGACTTCCTTGGAACTCCCACTGTACTTACAAATAAAATTTAAAATTAATAAACCATAAGGTACACCCATATACTATAATAAACAGAAAACAGAAACTATATTTCAATATCAAAATAGTAATTTAAATAAAGGAAAAAAGGGATACATCGTCTACATATTATTAATTCTATCTTAAAATAAATACAAACACATCATAAAGTATTGTACTATAAATTGAAATTAAAGTATGCCGAGCGCTCCGGCCCTTACAAAGATAAATCACGCGTGTTTTTTTACAAAACGTATAATAGACATAAGAATTTGTCCTGAGAATCGTGTTCAAGATGTGAGCGTATGGCGATTTTGTGAATATAAATGGTCGTAGATTTGATTTTTCACTCGGTGCAACAGTTACCTATTTTCTTTTGAAAGGAAAACCAACTTTGGTTTCTGATTTCAACATTATTCTAGTATCCACGTATAAATAAATAATAATTCGCTGTCCGTACATCCGTCCGGAAGACATATGAGAAAAACCATTATGAGGGGCTTGAAAAAAACTGTGACTTTTTAATTTTTTGTTTGTATGTACACAATCGGTGCACGTTAATCTCAGAAATAGCATAACCGATTTAAATACAGTTTTCACTATTGTATTTTAATAACTTCCCTTCCCTTTACGTTTAGTTTTGGTTTTTTTAAATCGTATCATAAATAAAAAAGTTATGTCACTTTCAAGCGAACGTTGTCGCAAGTGGATTTTTAGTTTCAGATAAATGTTTAAGTTGTGAACCGAGTATCAGATTTTGTTTCATAATTATGGAAAAATAATGTGATGCTAGATATTATATGCAAAGGTTAAGATTACATAAAAAAAAGATTAAAAGTAAACATGACATAAGAGTCATGGAAAAATGAATTTAAAAAAATGCTTGAAATGATCGTGCTATGTGCAGCTTTGGACTGTAAACAAGATACTTGTGATTCGATCTAATCGAGTGATCTTCGATTTCTACACGGAAATTAATCATTTTCATTTCCTCGCTTGCATAAGACATAATGCGACATTAAGATTCACCACTCAACGCGTAATATCTCGAATTGGGAAAGCGTAAAATCAAGTATTATATTATTTACTAATTCTGCCAATAATAAATAAATGCAAATATACTACATACAGGTTATTTTCAAAATCGCAATCTTCTCACATTTAGTCCATTACATTAAATCATATCTCACACGGTTTTCATAATATCGCATAACTCTAATAAAATGAGCCGTACTGTAGCCGGCTCATATTTATTAAGATACATGTGTTTGTATGATATTAATTAAGGCGCACACATGCATATATCAGTCGAGGTTCGTTAGAGGAGGAACAGTGATGCCTTGTAATGTCTTGGTTAAAAATTTAGGCGTGAAAGACTAATGTCTGTAAATATGTAGGGTTAGGTCTAAAGTAATTTTTTTTTGTAAGTTGTTACAATAAATTATTATGCTTTTGGGAGAGTCGCTCTGGTAATGATGGATGCTTCCAGAATTCGGCAGAAAAGGAGGAATGAAACTATTCTCATAGGAACGGAGTGTCTTAACACTTAGTTCTCAGGTTTCCTGTACCTACCCTGGTGTGTGTGGTATACAGCGTGAAAGTAAATAAAAAAAGGTAAAAAATAAAAAAGGTAGGAAGTAAGCTCGTATCAGGTGGATTGTAAATATTTCAATTGAGATTTTATTTCACTAAGATCAACCATTAAAACTATCCTTTTATAATTTTCTAAATTAAATATACATATATTTAGTATTATAACATTCTATTCTACACCACTTATAAATATAAAAGACAGTAAAAACAATCTCAAAACTTCACTTTTACCCTATCATCTCACGCGGAGTAATTCTGTCACATCAATAATACAAAATAAGCATTAATATTTCAATTTTCCATACATTTCACATGAGAATAGACCCATATTTTAGCTATAACTATATAAGTTAGTGCGTGCGACATCGACATGTGTTAGCAATTAGATGAACAATGCCCCGTCCCACTGAAATAAACGCCGTTGATTAGATTTTATTGTCTACCCGGTTGGTCTAGTTTGTGGTACATATTGCTCTTCAAATTAGGTGAGTTATATTCTTTTTCAGTTTCACGCTGTATCCCGGATATTGAAGGAGAATCTAGAGTCAAGACGTTACGTTCTCCATTTTCTGTTTAAACTATTGCGTGTTAAGTGACAAAACTCATTAAAAGCAAGTTCTAATTATTAGGTAAATAATATTATATGAGAAGGCTTTAATTTTTATCTATTTTATTCTTAGTGGAATGCCTTGTGCATAGTAAAATAATAAAAATGGTAAAATGTGAGATCGTGTTAATCATCTGTACTGTTTAGTTAAAATTAAATATTAATTAAAAACAAGTGGGGTATGTAAAAATATGGATTATATGTGATTTTCATGTTAATTTCAGAACTGAACTTGTACACCAAATTTTAAAGTGAATCAAGTGGGAAGAGAGTCAAGTTGAGCTTGTACGATTTTACATACACTAACATACATAATAAGACGATAAGTTAAATAACAGCTTGTAATATATAAAACAAAGTAAGAGAGGGAGGAGGGAGACCTCGTATGACGTTCAAAGACATCATATCAAAGGGCCGGACCTGGGCTCTTATCACACTATGTGATGAGGCTGATGACAGTGGACGAGGTGAAAGAGGTATGCAGAGACCGCATCTTTGTTCGTGGTTGTCTTTGACTACCCCGCAAGGAATACAGCATGTAGCTAATATATGTATTAAAGAACACGTATAAAACATTAAATAATATCTTCTTAGACAATTAACTAAAACTCTTCAAAGGCCATAACTGTACGAATATGTAGTAAAAATCCTTTACCAAACTTTCTGCTTAGTAATTTTAACATCGCTATGAAACACTTAAGCTTTGATGTGACCAGCCGCTGTTTTATAGGCTACATATAAAACCACAGGATTTTTATAGTTTGCCAGATGTGTTCAAATTTTTCTTTGTGAGTTTTAATTGTAATTATGTTTTGAAGTTTCTTTTTATTTTATTTATTATGCTATTACTTTAAGATATAGCTGTATTTAAAAATGTTACTATATTTTTAAACATTTTTAAAGTGTTATTCCACACTTAGGAATGAAAAATACTTATTTAGAAAACGTATAAAAATATACGTTCAACGAACGTATGGCTCAGTGGTCAGAGCGCCTAGTCGGTTTTCAGGAGGCGCGGGTTCGAGTCCCGCTACGCTCAAATTTTTTATACGTTTTCTAAATAAGTAATGTTACTATATTTTAATAATTAAAAAAAATCTAACTAATATATTCTTTGTTTGTTTGTTCACTTTTCATTTCGATTTGAGTCATTCTCATTACGTTACTAATTCATGAAATAATTAAAATAAAGAATAAAATTATTTTTTTTTGCGTTGTAATCGAATCAAGTACCAATATCAAGTGAATTGGTAATAAGAGTAATCCAAATTGGATTAATGTTAGTTGATCTAATTTGATAAAATCATAGAAATATTGATAGAAATAAAATAAAGTATAGTTTGAGTTAGAGATTTATGAAATAAGAGTTAGTGGTGAAAGAGGAACGGTGAGACAGACCTTTCAGAAAACTAGTCCTAAAGATACAAAGTGTGACTGTACACAAGACTGGTTGTGTGTTCCATCCCCACTCGAGGAAATGAAATATTTATTTAAATTTCTATTTCCATTTCTTCGCTCTGGTGTCGAGGCAAGCGCTGCATTGAATTCCATTCAACACGCAATGCCTCCATAATTCGGCGGAAAATGGGGAACGGAGTGTCCTAACACTAAGTTCCTTCTGCCTACTCTGCTGTGTGGGATACAGCTTGAAGCTGATTTTTTTAGTCCTAAAAGCTCTGGTGGAATCTCTGAACAAAAACAGACTAGTACATAATAGTTTTGACCTAGTCTTGAAATAATAATGTTCACATGGCTATTTTGCAATAGAGCATCTGGCAACTTGACGTGGACCCGTACGATTGTGTAACAAAAAAAAATTTTTGAAACTATGTAGATATATATTCAGTTATTTCTATTCTCTTGTTTTATTTGCTGGAATACAATTTCATATATAATTTTTGCGTATATATAAAATATATAATTTTATAGCACTTGCCGCTGAAGTTCAAGACATTGCTTTATAAGTAGCGGAATTCAATGTTGCAATTTGTTTTATTAACAGAGCGAGGAAACAACAAATATAAAAACAAAAAAAATGAAAAATATCTTCATAATAGATCTAATCAAAGTACCACAATTTGACAATCCCTGATGTAGATTCGAGATATTAGGGCTCTGTAAGGATTTGGGCACGTGCACTATGTTAACATCTTTTATGTTGGAGCGAGTGGGTGGTTTTTGTATTCTTTTGTTTTAATTGGGCATTATACGAGCTCGCTTTGTACCTCTATAGAGGTTGAGCTGGTAATCGACTTTGATGAAAAGTTGTGAATAACACAATTTTATAAGCTTGAAATGGAAAAATAGATTTGATTATTACTGTATGTAATATTTGTATTTGGTATTTTTTAGCTTTTTTTAGTATCCCGCAAAGCAGGGCACTCAAAGAAGTTCTAGCCAATTCGTTCTTCTCTTTCTGCCAGAATTCGATGTTAGAAAATTCTAGTGACAATTCTTGACTTTCCAGCCGAATTCGAGACATTTAATTCATGTGTTGATAAGCGAAAGTCAACAGCTTGTTAGTTTTTCTAATATATATTATGATTTCTTATTTATGTTTTATATTTCTTAGCTTTACGGATCTATAGCATATAGCAGGAGAGAGATCCTAGTGCTAAAACACACCGTTCTCCACTTTCCGCCATATTATATTACCATATTTCAGCTCAATCGGAAACTAGGAATTGAGTTAGATTGAGCTTATAATATTTCACATATTATACTAATTAACTAATAAGGCAATTTTAATTACTCGTTGTGAAAACGATGATTGAATTAACTTAGGTGTCAAATTGATTATAGATAGTATTATTATGTTTCTTAGAGTGTCAACTTTTTTGTTTCTAATATACAAGAATTTTATTAAATGAATAAGGCGATGGACGTGTTTGTTTCTATGTCCCTGTCAATCCGTCGTGTAGTTAATTAATAATATAATATTACTGGGCAAATGTACGTGGGAGTTATCTTACCTTTAAATAATCAAAAATCTTGACAAATATATAATTTAATTCGATGTTCTTCGAAATAGGACAAACAAATAAATGATTTTCAACAGCTGATTGAGATATAGGAAATTTGATGTCATGTTTTGTTTTTATTTTATTTATGGCATATTTCATGAACGCTTAGCACTTGCAACTTTATAAAAATATATATGACAAAACGTATAATATATATTAGTAAAACCTTAAGACTACGTACACTTTATAAAAAAAATGTTTTTTTTCAAATAAAAACTCATCTACATAATGTACTTACCGATCAACAGTTGTTGTGTATTGTCATACACTTGGAGATCCATGTTATATCCGTCTTCAGAAAGCATTAAGAAAGAGAGAATTTAATTTATTATTATATCGGTTACTTATTTATATGCTTTAAAAACATTTAAAAAATTCGAGATTAAAACGGAGAAATGTAAGAAATATATCATATATAAATGTAAATGCTCAAAATATACTATAAACTTATACCTCCAGGTATTTTATTTATCCAGGTCGAAAAATCATACAATAAATAGTACATGGTTAGATACTTTGTTTACTATTAAGACCAATATATTTAATTATGTGGAGAATGGAAGTGTCCTATTGGGAACAGTGTCTTAATACTACGTCCCCAGTTTTCCTCTGCGTACCCTGCTGTGTGCAAAATACAATGTGAAGCTAAAAAGAAAAAATATATATCAAAAGCTAAGCGGGAACCATAACGAATCGCTCTTCTTACAGAAAGAACTGCACCACACATCTCTTTGATCTTTCATAATAAAGAAGCATTACAAATATCCCATTTTCCGTATCCATTTATCAAATCATTGCATGGGGCTGCCTCGTACTAATTATAGAGGTGCCATCAAAGAGATTGAGTTAATAAGTCTTTCATACAACTGTAATTACGCCGTACACTACGCGACTGATGTGGACTCGGACCTTTGAATAGTACGAATGATTTATATAGTACGTTCTTTATTTATTTTTCGTAGATTTCTTATTTCTTGTTGTTTTGTGTCCCGGTAATAATAGCAAATCTTAGTATGTCTTATTTGTGTATGTTTATAATGATTTTAATATTAGATTGACGATGGTTAGGGAGTCGCAGCGGTAAAGCGTCTCCCTGAAAACATGTTGGTTGTGGACTCGTTTTGCATTCGGTAGATTGAGTTATTTCCAGTTTCTCACGTTTTCTCCGCATAGAATGCATTCATGGGGCTTAGGCAAAGAGAGCTTAGTATTAGAACATTCCGCTTGTTTCAGCTTTACGTTATCTAGACTACATACTTAGACTTAGATTAGATACTTAGACTTCTACAAAGAAGGGTAAACCGAGAGAATCAACTCCAATTTATTTATTTCTCCACTTTCCGCTCAAATTTCGGGATATTGCGTGTTGAATACTGATCGAAGCCTTGTTTTAATTTGCTGTCAGAGCAAAGAAATGAAAATAATTAATTCTCTAAAGAGGAAGATGAACCCACAACTATCTTGTTCACAGTTAGATGCTGCGCCATTACGCCACGTCGGTTTAGTCGTATCAGAGCAAACAATCAATCTGTTTGATAATAAATAGAACCTATTATATTAAAAAAATACATAAAATAAAACAAAACCTTGACACGTGAATAGTTCAACATTTGAACAAGGGTCTCGTCACAAACCTTTCACTGTCTAATTAGAAATTTTATAACTGTACATATTAATAGTAATAGCTTTGACAAAGTGTTTATTTATTCGGCCGTAACGATATTTGATGGTACGTAGCGTTTTAAACGACTTAATTATACTGTCACTGGCAATCACTAGGAAATCTATTATGTTCAAATAGTATTACAGTTCGAAGACCCGAAACAAAAAGTAATGAAATGATTCAAGCGAAGCGTTTAGGAGATGGTGGTCGTTTTTTTGTGTCTATATGATGAATGGGTTGTTTTCTTATGTTTTTGATGGTAGGCAGTTCCAGTTTTGTTTGAGGCATGTGATATTTTAAATTTCGGTGCAAGTGGATATATATAAGAGAAACCATTCTCCACATTCTGCTCTACTTCCGAGATATTGCGCATTTGTTGGAGAACTCAAAATTGTTTGGATTGTTTCAAAATCGTTTGGATTTTTTACTATAGGAAGAAATAGAAAATAATTCATTCTCCCGATTGAGAATCGAACACGCAACCCTTGCGTTTACAGTCTCTAATTTATTTATCTGTACTTATACCTAGTAGTAGAAGTTTGCCGCAATTTGCAGTTTTTTTTTACATATAGTTAATTCATACAGTTACTTTGGTATTGAACATAAAAAATATTATTTTATTAATTAAATTAATCTGTTTTAGCTTCAAATTTAATTTATTGAAATTTAAATGCGCTCATTTATACATCAAATTCGTATTCGAAAATAGGGGAGAAATCGTATTAAATCTAGTTTCACTTAGCCTGTCCTCATATGCGGGATACAGCGTGAAGTTGAATAATATTCACTTTATTACATAAATAACTTCATATAAACTTACCACTCGAACACAACACGCAATCAGCTGTCTTCTGAACACTCTGCCCCTGGCACGGTGCGCCGCCGTTCAGCGGATGAGGCTCCGTACAGGTACGGGTTCTTTTCTGACCGGCCACACGACCGTTGCAGCGGCACTGCGTCCACTGGCCCCAGGAACTCCAGCCTCCGTTGACTGCGTGAAAATAAGATAAAAATAGGTTATTATTTCTATTTTTTATATATTTAAAATTTTAGTAAAAAGAAGAACTAGTTCTTCAATGAATAAAAATTATACAAAATGTCATCTTATGTTAATGATTGTTATCCTGTTCAATATAAATAATATATAATATATGTTCAATATAGAGCGTCTAAATACATATGCGAGTATATTTGCTTTATAATTGTGGGTTCGATCCCCACTCAGCGGCATTATATTCAATTTATTTTCATTTTCCCGCTCTACTAGACGAAGCGTGTAATAAACAAAGAACAGAATGCCTTGACACTAGGTTGTTTCTGCCTGCTTCTACTATGCGGAAAAAAATGTTAATATATCCTACTTACCTATTTGAACCCGCGCCTATTGGATATCGTCCAAGCGCTCTGACTACTAAGCCATAAGTTCTCATCGAGCTACGTCGAAATTCTTATACATTTGTTACAGCTTATTTATGATGGTAGCATCTCTGTGGGGCGACTTTTACAAATGTCCTCTTTCCAAATATAGATAGAATTATTATATTATATTCATCATAGGTTTATCTTAATTTAAATTATAAATTTGTACAGAATCTCTACTTAATCATAAAAAATAATTACAATAAAGTAGCTTGTTTATACGTTTTCAATCAATCTCAAAGACCTTCAGTTATTTTTGTATATTTATCAAGGTTTTTTGGTTTATTATACATATAATTTTCCTTGTACTAAAACGATTTGATTTTCGATTACGGTAAAAAGGCTGAAAAATCGTTTACCTAAATTACGTTTCCTCACGCCTTTCACGATTGAAAAAAGTCAATAGGTAAAGCGATATATAATTTTCTTAGATGTATTTTCTGTTTATTTTTATAAAAAGGCCGTTTTTTTACTATAGTTATACCTTTAGTATTTGTAGAAAAATCGACAAATACTAAAGGTATAAATATGTTGACTTGAAGAAAAAAAAGTATACTTATATATAAAATGCTTTTTCTTCGAATTTCTTTAGGATTGAAGCCGCCGTAGCGCAATGGGACTGTATAAACACATTGATTTTGGATTCAATTCTTACAAAGGGAAACTAACTATTTTCTTCTGTTCCCTCAGAATTCTGTCATGCATCACGTAAAGCATGAAATTCTGACCAAAATCAGAGGATGGAGTATCTTGATTGGATTATCTTGGTGAAACTATTAACATCTAAATATTGTGTATAGAACAGATTTCAAATAAAGTTTATTTAAGATCTGTTCTAAACGACTTTTATTTCGCTAGTGTTTTGTCTAAATTGAATAATATTTTAATATATATTTCACAATAAACCAGATATTTCTGCTATAGCATTGTATATAAAAATTTGCACATAAATTTTAATATTAAAATAATATAATCATAAAATGAGCTACGTAGAAAATCTTGCAAAACTAATGTACAGTTAAAGAAAGTAATAAGTAGGTCGTGTCATGTCTCTGACGGGTTGATATACAAAACATATCTTAGAGGAAATGTTCAAATAAACATTTTATTTGCCGCTAAATATTTTCTAAGTTTCACAAAACTTTTAAATCTAATGTCAAAATCATTTCTTTCCTTTTGTTTTTGGCATAAATAAACCTAGCTCTGGTCTTTTATGCATATTTTTTTATATTTCTTCTTTTGTAGCTTGTAATAATTTTCAAATTATTTTTATTTTAATTGTCTTATCTTTCTTTTGTTTGAGGGACGTGGAAACCCAGTGTTAAGACACTCCGTTCCCATTAAGACACATCCATTTCCCACTTTCACTGCATGCGCGTTGCAGCATCATACTTAGCCACGTTGCCAGAGCGATAAATTAAAAATATTAAATACTTCATTTGCTCGAATGGGAATCGAACCCATAGCCAATCACGCGCGCTTGTACCTCTCCACCATGACCTTAGATATTTACTTGTTCCATGATTTTTACCTTTTTTCATTACGCATATACTAGAAACACTTGTATTTGGCTTGGTTTTAGTTTTTTCAGTAAAGCTTATAGTTAGTAAAGTTTGAATAGTTCAGAAGACGCACACATTGAGATTCTGTTATTTTTACTTTTTATACATTTTTTAAAAAAAGTATTTTTCTCTCTTAAGTGTGGAATACCACTTAAGTATATAAGGTAAATATACGAGCGAGTACTCATATACTTACCTCATTAAACCAATACCTTTCGAAACCATCCAATATAATGAAGCTATAAAGAAACTCTATAGAAAAAAAATACTAGCATTCAGCACGCGACATTACGCATGTCGCACATACAGATCCACGTTAGGTCCAGCCATGCCACCTCGCGTGACCTAGATGACCTAGAGGCGACTTTTCCTGTAATTGCCTAGGAAATTTGTGATTTACCACGCTTGATGTTAATCGGTCGAATAACAATTTTGCAATTTATAGTTATTTAATTAACCTTTCCAAGTTTTAATAAAGTTGTTTAAGAAGTTTATGGTGTTGTTATTGTTTTTTTTTTTATAAGTTTGTATAAAGCTTTCTTTATATTTGGTTGTATAAAGTCACTTTTATATGAAATAGTAAGAATTAACTTCATATTAAAGTAGAACATCAATGTTCGTAAGTGATTATTAGTAATTTGGTCAGCGTTAGGTACCGCTAAAGATGCAGTAGGTAGCAGAATTTAACGCCGCAAAGTATACCTGGTGCAATGTACTCCCTGGATACCTTAAATCGCTACACTCTCTTTTTTTACCTACAAGATTTAAGGCATTAATTCAAACACATTTCTTAAGTGTAAAAACCCGCCCAAATCGAGAAGGTCATTACGATGAATTGTTTCATAATAACATTACCATAATTTACCCCATCGAAGGATGTTTCCCAAAACGCCGTATAATAGCTTATACTTTCCCAAATTACACGTAATGTGGGCTACATTTACGTTAACTGTTATAAATTGTCAGATTTCACACAACACCACGTGTTCCTTAGAATTAGTGTTGATGCTCGTTTTGTTTTTTGGTAGAAAATAAAAAGAATGTCCTCTTTTAAATTATGTTACAATGGTCGTTTTATTAGGTTAAAGTATTTTCTTGTTTTTTATTTAATTTTTTTAAATTTATGAATCTAGAATGAATAAAATCTGGAGGGTAGCCCTGGCGCAGGGACACAAAATGTGATTATAAAATCGACTGGTTGTGAGTTCGATCCCCATTTGAGGAGATAATAGAAAAATATGTACTTACATACGAGTATATGTATTCAAACAGAACGTCGAAATTTCTAAGTTTCATATAAATAAAATACATTGAGGGACCCTTTTTTTAATCTTAGGTTTCACTCAAAGAAGCCCTTTTAATTTTGTAATTTCCGCACTTCCGTCCGTCTGTCACAAAAATGCTCCTTTGTGTCTGGGTAGTACCCAACGTCTATTTGTCCGATATTCATAGCTACATATGAATACCTACCGCCACCATTTTGCCTTTAAAAAATTAAAAAATAAATCAGCTTCACGCTGTATCCCGCACACAGCAAGGTAGGCAGAGGGAACCTAGTGTTAAGACACTCCGTTCTCCACTTTCTGCCGAATTCTTGAGTATCAGAACTCAACGCCGCGCTATGCCTCGATACCAGAGCGAAGAAATGGAAATATAAATTTAAGTAAATATTTCATCTCCTCGAGTGGGGATCGAACCCACCACCAGTCGATGTACAGTTACATTTTGTGCCGCTGCGCCACGACTGGCCTCTAAATAATAAAAAAACAAAATACGTATACTGCAGAAATAAAAAAAATAACTCACAAGCACAGCTGCTTCAGCTAGCAAGCGAGTTTTAAACTTATAATTACTTTTATAGGTCAAGGTGTGGTCAATATCCTAATATTTCATACAAGTACCCACTGACCACCCGTAGGTTAAATACGGACGCTCCTTTGACTATAAAAATTGATTGCCCATTACAACTCGGATAACTATTAAACTGTATATTATATAAATAAAGATATCCGCCTAATGGGGTTTTTAGATCCGTACGATATATCAAGTTCGAATGGAATTTTGATAATAACAGCTTGTAAAAGTTATATGGTAATTATTGTAATAGATTATCGTATATATAATATTATGTAGAGTCGAGACTGTCGTGGCGCAGTGGGACGCGTTTGACTGTAAACGTGACTATTGTGGATTCGATTCCAACTTGGAGGAATAGGGAATGACGTAGGGTACATAGTATAAAGACAATCCGTTGTCCATTTTCCGACTACTTTGTTGAGCGAGGAAACGAAGATAATTTTAAATATAATAATTTTTCCAAGTGGGCATCGAACCCACACCCGTCGAATTTACTGCGCCGATGGCCTGTTTTACAACCCCATGTATATTTAATTTACACTAAAAGTTATAATTTTACAATATTTAAAGCTCAGGTACTTAGTACTTTAATCCGCGTGTGAAATTGAAAAATTATAAGGGCGATATACGCCAAACTTTTTTAGTAGCGCATAAATATTTTTTATCAAAAATATACCTGTTCACCTTAACAGTACAAATGTAGAAAACTTCCTAGAAATAATGTTCCCTGATTATTTCGTAACAAAGTACCTTACATACATCGCATGACTATTAATCGTATAAATTAAATACAACTCGTGTTGAAATATTAAAAGTCTTAACTAAGCGTCGACGGTAAGCCTTTTATAAGCTTTGTTCAAAATAAATACATTATACGTTGTTTGTTGTTTCGTCACGCAAATATTAACTGATGGATTACTTCAGATTTTGTGAAAAAAATGTGGTTCTTCGAGAAAATATTGTGGGCAATGTAAGGTGGGTGTGGGCTCTTTGAGTTGATATTCTGTACTATAATTTCAGAGTTTTTCCCGCAAAGTTAGATAGGCTGAGAGAAATTAGTGATCAGATACTCCGTTCATCATTTTCCGTCCAAATTCTAGACATTGTATGTTGCGTGGTGGTGTCAAACGCCGCGTCTGTCTTATTAGAATTGAGAAAACGAAGATAGTCCATCGCTATTATTGTAAGACGCTCAGAACGATTCTAGTGATAGAACTTTAATTTATGTTTCCATTGTCAGAAATTCGATTGTTATATTGTATTTAATAATTAAATTTTGAATTTGTTATATTTAAACTTAAATTTTACGTATTTTATTTTAAAAAAAAACAGCTTCACATATTTTTGCACATAGCTGGATAGAAGGAGCTTATTGTAATATTTGTCTACTTTAACGAGGAAATGAAAATAATTTTAATATAATATCATTAATTAGGCCCTAAAATACTTTATTAGTAACATTTTTTTTGCTCTTGTTTATAGCATATAGTTGGCACAGTTAACACGAGAACTTAGTGTTAAATCACTCTGTTTCCCATTAAGTCACTTCCGTTCCTCACTTTCTGTCAAATTTTCGAGGCATGCCATTAGCGCCGAAATTTAACCCAGCGTTTTGCCACGTTACCTAAGCGAGGAAATAAAAATATTAAGTATTTAATTTTCGCGAGTGGAAATTGAACCCAATGGACAACCGTAGCGTTTACAGTCGCACTTTTGCCCCCTGCGTCACGTCGGCCACATTAATAACATTAAATTTGAATACAAACTAAACCATCACTGTAATTAACTTAATTAGACAAGTGGCATACTAAATCCGTATACCATAGAAGTTAAGGTCGATTATTCCATAAAGTTTCTAACATGAACTATTCCAATTAGAACTAAAACGGAATTTACAGAATAAACAAAGTATTTCCCGTGGATTCACTCACTACCCATAGCGGAGGCAGGTTTGAAGTGAAATCGTAGAAGTTGTATGAAGCTTGCATAATGATTAAAGAGCGAGTACCTGGTTATGACCAAGAATTAATTTTAATTTCAAAGTTTTGTATGGGAAATGTTTGTAAAATGTTTTGTTTATTAAGATTTACGACAATTTCATGGTCTTTTGCTTAGATATTGCGAGGTAGGCGGAGGAGACGTTCAAAGTGAAGGAAAGTGTTAATGTCTTAACATTTAGACACTTCCGTTTCCCACTTTCCGACTTCTTGAGGAATCTGCTGAGAGCGAGGAAATGAAAATATGAAATATTTCATTCCTCCGAGTGAGGATCGAACCCACAACCGTCGCGTTTACATACGCACGCTTGTGCCCCTGCACCGCGAGAGAGAGCGATACCACCTCAACATATTAACGTCTTGACTGAAAAAATATTTATTTAAAAAATGTAAAAGAGATTTAGGTCTATAAATTCAAATCATTTACGTCATTCAGCCCTGATCGATTGTACCATAATATTGTATTTGAGCTACCAACTGAAAAAATAAAATGTATTTAATTATAAATAACTAAAAAAAATATTATATGTATAACCTATTCATAGCATTATTACATGGATTACTCATATAAATCATATTTCAGATAACACAAAGTTTTGATAACAACAACCCAAGACGTTAATTTAAAACATATCGTGGGCGCCTCTTTAATGACTCTCCCATGCGCACGCGCATAATTGCAAGGCTCGCGTGCCCTTTGATCCCAGTAAAGTATAGTTATTGCAGACAAGAAAGGGTGAAATGAGCGTTAAACACCGTCGAGAATTGGTGCCTGTCAGATAAATTTGAAATTATACGCAAAATAATAAAACTTGTTAGACACCTTGTTAGGTAATGATTGGGTGATAAGTTGGATAGTACTATATGGGATTAGTCATTTTAGTTTGTATGTGTTAAGTGATAGTTGTTTGTGTAGGATTTGTTTTGTTCTCTGTTTCACGCTGTATCCCGCGTGTAGTAGGATAGGCAGACGGAACCTAATGTTATCATATTCGGTTCTTAACGCTGTGAAACATAGTAAGGAATTTCAAGACCTTTGTCTGAAATTCTTATAAATTTTTTACATTTTAAATATGTTAACAATATTTGTTTATTTGAAGCTCTATATAAGAATATTTAATAAATAGCATACTCTCTTGCCAAACCAAACCATTCTAAGCAATTTTCTTTAGGTAGCGAAAATTTGTAAATATATACCTACAGTTGTAACATAAGAATTTTAACGTAGCTTGATGATAACGTATAGCTCAGTGGTTGAGAGCGCTTGGACGGTACCAACATGCGCGGCTTCGAAACCCGCATGTTTAAATTTTTATTTGAGTGTGGAATAACATATGAAAAAGCTATAAATTAAAGACTTTTTGCTACGCCACTAGCGAACTAAACGCACTTTTAAACTTATAGTAATATTACAGATATTTTTTTTCTGATAAATGGTATTCTATATTATTCTGATGTATGAGAGTTCAGTAGGTTTTGGAAGTGGAACAAACATCTATCCTCACAAACTTTTATACCTATAATATTTGTACGTTTTAACCTTAAATATAAGAGATCTAAAGCACCAAGACTTTATGTCTAAAAGATATGCACTATACTCGTACTTATAATCCTTAGTTATTTATGATGTTATATAAATCATTTAAAGCTATTCTAACAACAATAAATCTGAGTCTCTTTGGTTGAAGCAAAGTGTAAAATATTATTTACTGATAACATTTCTTAGTACTGATAAGACAGTGTCTTGAACTTTTGTTAGTGATATTTAATATTGAGTATTGTTTCATATAGAATAGATAGAATGAAAAAATATATGTAAACGCTTGTTTATATTTTTTTTATATTTGAAGTTTTTTTTCACTCCGCTTGTGTTACCAAGGCAATAAAAATTATTCTTTTCCTAAATGGAGATCGAACCCAAAACAATTGCGTATATAGCCTTACCCAGTCGCACTAAAAGTATTTGTGTATTATAACCATATTATTGCAAGGTTCTCCACTTCCCGCCGTACTTTGCAGGTATTGCGTGTTGAGAGGCGGAACTCAACGCCACGCTTTACCTTATTACCACAGCGAGGAAATTGAAATATTTTATTAAATTATGATTTAAATTTTTATTAAAGGTTATAATAATAATTAACTAAACATTTTGATTCTTAAATTGTTTTATAAAGCCCTTTTACCATAATAAATATAACATGATATAAAGATAAGCTAAAACGAGCTGGTATTCCAACAGTTTGACCCACTTTCCTGTTCATAATTTAACTATACTCACGTTTTAATTAGAGTTAAACATGGAACTTAAAATTAATTACTTGTTTCTAGCTTTCAAATACACTCATCTTTCCGTTAGTGCAGCCGGTTAAAGAGGAAGAAAGGAAGAGAGCTAGTGAAAAATCACTCCGTTATCCATATTGGCGGAGTTTAACACCGCATTTTTTTATTTAAACTGATAAAAAAAAATATTCTAAGCGTAAACACAATAAACCTTTATACAATATTTTTGTTTCGCCAATTTGGATAAAAAAGTGTAGCGTTCAATCCCGTTAACATGGGAAATGCTTACAATTAAAATATGTTCATAAAAAATATTTTATACGTAGACATGCGGAATGTTTACAAATAAAACAATTAGACTAAGTGCGGCGTTAGGTTACGAGTAACTGAAAATTGAACACACAATCATCCACATATATAAGTACAGCCTTATATTTTACCAATACACCAAAAGTGAGTTATGTATTAATGATACTCACCGTAAACGGTCAGCGTGGCTGATTCCGAAATTCTTTTGCCGGCTATGTTTTCGGCCACGCAACTGTAGTTCGCCATATCCTGTTGGAAATATATATAAATATAAATGAGAGTTAATAGCTTCGCGGTTTTCATCAAAACCAAGTGTTGAAATGTAATTTGTTTTGGGAATTTGTGTTGGGTAATTTTTTTTGTTAATTTTTTTTTAAGGTTCACGCTGTATCTCGCGCATAATAAGGTAGAAAGAGAGAACCTAGCTTTGAAACACACAGTTTTGGACAATGATTGGCGGTACTCAACGCTGCATTAAAAATAATAGAATGGATTTTAAATTACATTTTTAAATAATTTAATGTTAAGGAACGATAGCAAATTTTAAGACATAAAATTACAACCGCCATTAAAGACCACAATAAGCACAATAATGGTACAAGCGTGTGACTGTTGTAATACGATTCCCACTCAAACGAATGAACTATTTCATATTTTCATTTTTTCGCTCTGGTAATAGGATATACCGCGGCGTTGAGTTCCGCCACTAAACACGCAATATCTCAAGACCTCATCGGAAAGGGGGGACTTAGTGTTTTAACATTAACCTACCATGCTGTATGCAAAATACACTTAATCTATATCTCTGAGTACATTAACTAATCCACATTAACATATTTTTCTAACACACTTAGAAGCTACATAAAAAAGATAAGCTCTAAACGTATGACTTTAAACATAATATAACATTTAACTAAGAAAATGGCGACACCGAGATATAATGTTACGAAATGACTCTGCCCACAATTAATCTATGCTCCCGTACAGGCTAATTAGTGTCTGTAGGAAAGAGGAGATGCATATGAAATACGTTTCACGCTCGGCTATTTCGATGGACATCAGAATGCTGTAATTATAATATACAAAATGATAAGTTTAAGGTTCGATTTCCGCTCGGGGAATGTAATAATTGTTTTCATTTTATTGCTTTGCTAACAAGGTAAAGCGCGAAATTGAGATCTGTCACTCAAATTGTCGTCAGAAAATTTGGCGAAAGTGGGAATTGGAATGCATTAATACTAGGTACTCTCTACCTATCCTGCTATATGCGGGATATAGCGTGAAGCTATAAAAATTATAATTTATTCAAAAAGATGACGCGATGGCTTCAAATTACTTTGTATTTACATAATTTTACTAGACAAAGCGTCGTTCGAAGTCTTATTTGGGGAAAAGAGTGTCTCACCACTACGGTGTATATTCTCTACCTTTTCCAAAATTGAAAAAAAAAACTAAGTTAACGCACTCTCGCAACAAAATCATTATTAAAACAAAGTTTTCTAAGAACCAGCCCCCGGCCGTGAGCCCGTGACTAACGCGCGTAATACATTAAAACAGACACCCGCAATAAAATTAAACTAATTACACGCGACAAATATCCTTTCCCTTGAAAATGCAGAATTAAATTATACCAACGTCACTGTGCTTCAAGTACGAGACGCGACAAAAAAACGATATCGACTTTGTGTAGCAATTAATAAATGTCGGTGGTGTTTGACTAATTAGTGTCGCCTTTAGTGTATATAGCACAATAGGAGAGGAACCTATATATACGTAAGAGCGAAACTCAACGCCGCGCTCTGTCTTACCAGAGAACAGGATTAATCGTGTATACAGACAGTCATGCGCTGTGTCCGCTGCTCCATAATGGAACCAATTTTTTTTTAGCTTAACGCTGTATCCCGGGTATAGTAGGATATGCAAATGTAACCAAACGTTAAGACACTTCGTTCGCCTTATTTTCTAAACATGGGGCATTGAGTGACATGAGAGAAATAAACGCCGCGCTGTGTCTTGTTAACAAAAAAAAACAATCAAAAAATATTTCTTCCACCGAGTAACAATTGAACCTAGAACCACCACTTACAGTCAAAAACTGATCCACTGCTCCACAATGGCATCTAATTAATTAGTTATATACATAAATAAATATAAACTTAAATGTTTGCACTAAAACATATTAAGTATCTTAAACTCTCTCAAAGCGCCGATGCTTAATCAAAGGCATTCACAGCATGCTCTTAGCTGATAGCTACAGTCTTTTAAATGAGGGGAACAATGTCGGTGCTATAGAAGCTGTGGTTTTTTTTTATTTTTATTAAGTTTTATGAGATGGGCGAGTCGTGATAATTACTTTTTTGTTTACCTCTTGTGAAGTATCCAATGGTTTTTTTTTAGTTTTTTATTGGTTTTGATTTAATATTGTAAAATCAATATGTTAACCATATTCGTAATATGTATGTTCGAATTCTGGAAGCTTTGGGTGTGAAAATTCTAGAGTGAAAATCGAAACCACAACCTGTCGCGTTCACAATGGCACTCTTGTACTCCTATGCCACGACTCATGGCCTCAATGGCCTATATAATAATGTTTAAAAAATTTTAATGTTGGCATCCCACTGAATTCTGGATGAACATAACAGTTCGTCTATCATATACCAGGGCTCGGCTCTTAGTCCGTTCTTATTCAATGTGGTGCTCGATACTGTCTCGGCTCACATCCAAGACCAGCCTCCATGGCTGATGATGTATGCCGATGTTATAGCACTCATTGACGAGAACCGACTGACGCTGGAGCGTAAAGTGAACCTGTGGAAGGGTACGCTTGAGAACGGTGGTCTTAAACTAAATGTGTCGAAGACCGAGTACATGGCCTGCGGGAGCCCGGACTCGAGCACTATCCTTATAGGTCCTGAACCAGCCGTTAAGTCGGAAAAGTTCAGGTACCTTGGATCCGTTATGCACGAGTCTGGAGGCATCGATCACGATGTCTATAGCCGGATAAGCGCTGCTTGGGCCAAATGGCGGGAGGTCACTGGTGTGGTCTGCGATCGCAGGATACCGCCCAAACTCAAGGGTCTGATATACAAGAGCATCATCCGACCGGTTCTTTTATACGGCAGCGAATGTTGGCCAGCACTATCTCGGCACACTCAGGAGCTTCACGTCACGGAAATGAAGATGCTGAGGTGGATGTGCGGCGTAACGCGGTCTGACCGCATACGCAACACATTCATTCGAGGTAGTCTTCGAGTCCGTGACGTAGCGGATAAGGTCCAAGAGCGTCGCCTGAGATGGTGACGTTACGCGCCGGCCTAAGAACTATGTCGGATGCAAGTGCCTTGCTATGCCAGTCCCTGGAGTGAGACCTCTCGGACGCCCAAGGAAGCGCTGGTTGAATGTCGTGATGCAGGACATGAGAGCCAATGGTCTTACCACCGAGGACGCTAAAGACCGTGCAAAGTGGAGTAGATTGAGCAGGAAGGCAGACCCTGGCAAATAGCCGGGATAATTGCCAGGAAGAAGATAACAGTTCGTCTATGAACAGACAAATCAAAATCTGGTGTAATGTCGATTTGAAACCAACCAGTTAACGTTTCTAAGGTGATTTAATGTTGTATTATAAATTTATTATTTTTTGTATATTTTTTTGCTGATTTTTTGTTGTGATTTTTACTGAGTGACAAATGACAAATCCATCCACGATTGTTATTGTAATGACATTTATTTGTATTGGTTTTGTTATTTTGAAATTCAAAATAGTTCCTGCAATTAGCGCGATCAGCAAAACCAACCAAACTCCACATCCTCATACAAAGTAAATTTAATACAAAAATTAAATCAGCAACCAGTAAGAATTTCAAAACATCAAGCTGAATGAAAGGGCGTCTCTTGTTACTGAGTCACGATGAGTAACCAAATGTGAAGTAGATTAAATTAGATTTCAGCTTTCATGTTCACTTCATAACAACACGAGACAATATGGTAAAGATTTATGCACAAAACACCCACTGTTTAGATTTGCTGTGATATTTATAGATTGTTGGCCAAGTGCGTGAAGATGATGAGTGCGAATACAATTCCAATAATTCAAAAATATTTTTTCTGTAATAGAGGAATTCTGTGATATCGTGGCACAGTGAGATCAGTGACTGATTATAAACTAGATGATCTGATCCCCATTTGGGAGAATTGAGATAATTAAATATTTAAAATTAGTCCTCGTCCGCGTGATTTTATTAAAAGAATACTAAGGTTTTGCTACATCTACTAATATAGAGATGAATTGTCAGAGCATAGAGCTCTGTTAATAAAAAATTTGGCGTGTAGTATCTTGAATTCATTCGGAAATTGGAGAACGAAGTGTGTCAATACTAGATTCCCTCTGCCTATCCTGCTACACTTGGGATACGGCTTGAAGCTAAAAAAAACCGTTTACTGATTAGCTAAAGCATTGCGTTCTTTCATCAATATGTATAAAATAACCTGAAAAATGAGAAGGAGTAATAACCCTTGACTTCCTGTGCCTATCCTGGTATACAGTACGAAGATAATTGACACCTTCGCGGCTAAGTTGAGATCGACACCATCTGCGACAGCGACGGCTACGGGATCAAATCTCACATGTGGCCTAATTATATAAATTGAGAGTGACAATTAAGAAGAAGTATCACATTCAGTTTCTTGAAACAGGATGTAAATGTATATGCGGAGGGGAAATATAGCAAAAAATTATTACCAGAATATATGATTAATACACCATTGTGGCGTTATTTTGAATCACCACTTGGGCCTTATATGAGATTCATGGGAATTAATGTATTTTAATATATATTTCTTTAACCGACCCGTTTAGAAATAAGTAGTGTACTTAAAGTAGGTGAAAATTGTAGAAGGAAGTCAACGGATTCTCTCTCTTTTTTTTGTTAATGTAATTAGGCATACTTTGTATGATCCAAGGTTTAGGTGATTTAAAAAATTGCAATATATTTTAAAATTGGATTGTCAAAATCATATTATCATGGTTGTCACGATTGTGGGTTCGATTGCCATTTTGGGTAAAGAGGAATTATGTTCATCTTTTTTTTATTAACTACGACAAAGTGCGGTATTCAATTTTGCTATTCAACACACAATGTATCGAAAAATGGACGGTGCGTGGGGATCTAAGTGTCTTACCATTAGTTTACCTCTGCCTACACTTATGTATGCGGGAAATAGCGTGAAGCTATAAGTAAGTAAGTATAACCACATTTAGTGAGCATTTGACATTTTTATCAGCTTCACGCTGTATCCTGCACACTACAGGGTAGGCAGAGGGAATCTAGTGTTAAGACACGCCGTTCCCCACTTTCTGCCGAATTCTGAAGGCATTGTGTGTTGGGTGTTGAGTGGTAGAACTCAACGCCGCGCTTGTCCTCGACACCAAGAAATGAAAATATAAATTAAAGTAAATATTTCATCTCCCCACTCGAGGAGATGATACTTTAATTTATATTTTCGAACGAACCCACAACCTGTCGGTTTTACAGCTTGTGCCACTGCGTCACGACTGGCCTCTAATAATATATGGTGACATTTTTATCACCGTATATTATTAATGGCTCGGTTAATCAATAAACGAAAAAGAAAATAAAAAGAATAACTATTAAAATTTATAGAATAAGACATTCAATACGAAATTCAAAAGCGAATTAAAATGCTAATGAGGAAATTTATCATGACATCGCCTTCTCATTAAGACGTAAAGCTGTCAAGGCTTAACGTGAGAAAAATTTGAATGCGAACGATATTTAGAATAAACGAAAATGTTTTTTAAATTTAGGCGTTTTCTAATTTATATATATGTTCGAGAAGAAAGAGTTTAGAAATAAAAGGATGTGGGAAGTTATCTTTTTCGTAAATTTTAACAAATATTCATCGATAGATTTAATTGAAGTGTTTTTTTCTAGTTTTTCACCGTATTCTTAATAGATACAATAGAGTAGGATAAGGGATACTAGTGTAAAGACATTTGGTGTCCCACAATCGCAGTCAATCCGATTTTAGACATTTTGCGTGTTGAGTGGCAAAATTAAACGCCGCTTTATCTTTTTACCAGAGGAAGGAAATTAAAATAATTTAATCTCCCTTGTGAAATCGACCCCACAATCGTGGCGCTACCAGTCAGCCGCTGCGCCACTGCAAGTACAGCTTAAGATGCGCAAAAAAAATACTGACTTGCTTATTATTTTTACTTCACAGTGATATCATGTATTAAGAAGAGCAGATGACAAAACCCTATATAGGTACACTCCGCCGCATTCCATACATTGCGAAAAGTGAAGTTTTTACATTTCCTGTATAAATTGAACCCAAGACCATCTCAAGCAAATGAAATAGAACTTAAATAAAATACTATAATATAAAGCTTAAATAAATATCCGAAGAAGAGTATAGAATTTTCAATAGACAAATAATCCATTGAATGTATGTAATTTTGATGTATATATGCAAATATATTCGTATTTAGCGGAAAGCGACTTAAATATGCAGCGCTGTAGTTGGTTTGCAATTCAATATAATGTTTCCAGAAAATTGTGTAAATGTAAAACGTATGGGCAAATATTATAACGTATAAAGTAAATGTGCTTGCTTTTGCATTCGAAGCGCCTATTTTAATATTTTTATACAATGACGCCATCCTGTCACAGTTGAGGTTCCTAGAATGCTTTTTCTTATAGGTGCCTTATGCCAATCCGGCTATATGCTTGCTATAAAAATTTTACAATTCGTCAGTTTTGTGTGGTAAGTGATAAAACTTAACACCATAATTTGAGTTTTTTTTTATTTTCAATATCTAGTTGGAAATGTACAGGATTGTTTTCAATAGATGATACACAGTGTATTGTCATTTCTGGTAAGTTATATTTTTTTAGCTTTATCCTGCATAACTGAAACAGGGTCCTGCCGATACTCAATTCAAATCCGCCTAAGATATGATAAGAAAACAAAAACAGAAAAAAAAGAAAAGAATGAAAATCTCACTGCCTTATATCTTATTTAATAATACACAAAATCTTAACTCCAACTTACTTGTAAAGTAGCTCTAGAAATAAGCAAATTCCCTTCAGCAGATATCAGTACATTGTGGTCTTGTTGCAAAGGAATGCCGTGTTTCAGCCACGACACGCGCGGTGGTGGAGCCGCTGCTGGTGGAGAGCAACGCAGTGATGCTGCAGACCCCGCTTCCACTGATGTGGGGGATGGAGATGCGGTGAATTGTTTTTTGAGATCTGTTGTAAAGTGGAAAGGTATATGTTTAGTTATTTACAGTACAAAACACGGAAACATATTTTAGAAAATGTATAATAATATGAACTTAGTGGGATTAGAACATGGACCTTTGAAAGCCTTTCAAGTACTCTGACCACTACATCACATATTTTTATCAAGCTACGCCGAAGTTTTTATGTTTTATTTAAAATTTCTATACAATTACGCCCTAAAGATAGAAGAAATGAATGAAGGTATTAAAAAACTTCTGGTTTTTTCACATTGTGGCAGAGTCCGAGAGAACCTAAAATTTCCCAACATTTCGAATTCAGTTGCGGAACTCAACGCCGCATAAACTAAAAATTAATATACAAAATCTATACTCCAAACCAACATAATACGGATAACAAATGCATAACCAATGATAATAATATCGTCACAGAACGGTACACGATAATACTATAAGCGTAATTAGATCGGTGCCCGCATACGTCAGAATTATTAGCGTACAAAGTAATCCACGGTATGGAGATCAAACGTCAATATCAATTCATATATGAATGTATGTATGTATGACACACATACATTCATATATGAATATATGTACGATATCACAATTTGTATGGAAGCTGAGTAATTGAATAATTATTATTTGTACAATCGTACAATACGATTGGTGGGTTGTGTGGGAAGTTAGGAGATTAGTGCGACGTGAAGATAGTAAGTGGATTATTTTTTTTTATTTTCACGCGTCACACGTATCCCACATATAGGGTAGGCAGAGGGAACATGGGAACCTAGAGTTAAGACACTTCCTTTCTCCACTTTATGCCGAATTCTTGAGGCATTGCATGATGAGTCGCGCTACTTAACTTATTTAAATATTTAATATTTTCATTTAAGTGTTAAAGTTAGTGGCAATTGAACCCACGACCTGTCGCGTTTGCAGTCGCACGCTTGTTACCCTGCGACACCATGGTGTCCTAGTAAGTAGATTACCTATATGCTATTTACTTATGTTATATAGTGGAACAGCGTATGGCTGTAAACAAGATGGGTGTGAGTTCGATCCCCTTTTGAGGATTTAATTATTTTTATTTTCTCGCTCTGATAAGAAGACAAAGCGATGCGTTGAGTTTCTTCACCCAACACGTAATGTCTCGAAAATTGGATGGTGTATAGGAAAGATTGTATTTTAACAATAGAGTATATCTGTATACGGCATAAAGCGTTCTTCCTAACGTAAAATTGATAAAAAAGTAAATACATATAATTATTTTTTTATTTAAAAATTGTAAATTAAAATAATATAATAAAACTTCCATTATTTCATACATCAATTATTTTAACAAAATAAATTAGTAACGAGAAAAAAATTAGCTTAAATTATATTAACATAGAAATCTAATCACCGCGGCTGCTCGTCGATTGCGCTAGCGAATGCCTTCCCACGTCAATCTTAATAAAGAAGACCTATTATATAATATAGAGCATTCCCTCCACCGACAGATAATTGGCCTTCGTTAAAAAATTAACCGCAATTTTGTCGCATTCTAGGCTATCGGTTGATTAAGGATATTAGATTTTCCTATATTTGTTACTTGGAGAATTGGATGATAGTGTCTTTAAAGTTTGTAGGGTCTCTATCTAAAACTGAAAACGAACTCTTAATTGATTATTTTTATCAGTATCAGTGCTTCTGCTTGTCTGCATGTTTTGCTGCTTGTCGAGACCTTTTTTAATAAAATTGAAATTGAAGCTGAAATTAACATCAAAGATTCATATCTACAATCCCTCGGGGTACAGAAAAAAAATAATTATCTAGAACAATCAAACCATTTTTTTTTTCTAAGTACGTATGTACATAAAGAAATTGAACCCACAACCGTAGCACTAACACTAGGCTCACTTTTAGATATAACATTTCGCAACTAACGCCATCAAAACTAATATACTCACTTTACATAGTGCAAAATGAACATTTAAACTCGTGAGTGGTCTGAGCGGAGCCATAAATCTGGTGCACGCTCCATTACTCCACTCTCTACTCGACCGACGCGATGCGAGCGCTGATATGCTTGCGTGGCGGTTTTAAAAGAGACTTGCCTAGTTCACTATTGTTGGTCGGACATACATACGGACAGACCTTTGTTTCTGCGTGATAGATGAAATTCGGAATTGTTCCCTGCTACCTTATTTTGGTAGCTTTTCAGGTTGGTGCTTATGATTTTGGCGTTTTGTATTGGTGTTCGTTGTAATTGCCAAGGATTAGATTGAACTTAAATGAAATATTTTTCCGCTTTTTCCCGTATGATAACTATTTATTATACGGGAAAAAGCGGGCCAGGCTGACGTCTCGAAATCTACTTTTAAGACACTCCGTTGCACTCTTTCTATACAATTTTTGATGAGTGGCGGAAGTCAACTTAATACTGCGTTTCCACTGCCTATCCTGCTAAGCGGAAAGAATCATGAATCTGCTTTATTATAATTATTACTCCAAGTATGAATCGAACTCAAAACCACCAACAACATGTCATCCTCCAACGTCACGACTGCATCAAGTACAACCAAGTATTACCCGACAAACAACCGTCCCAGGCCTTTTAATCTATAAATAGTAGGTTAATGAGATATCACAAATTACGCGCAGTTGTAAAAGACACTCTGGACAGATGTTATAAATCGTAAGCGGACTTTATTAAAAGCATTTTAAGTCACAACGTATAAATCCATGACATTGTAAATTATTAGCCACCGAATCGTTTATTTTTCCGAGCACTTACAGTTCGCAAAAACAAACATCTGCTTCCGACCGTACATTTTTACATTTGTGTCGAATGTTTTGGGACTTTTTTTAGGCTCACGCTGTATCCAGAACATAGCCGGGTAGGCTGAGGGAACATGGGCATACAGTGTTAAGACACACCGTTCACCAGTTCAATTTCCTTAACGGTACAATTATAAAATTAACATAATTTTCCAAATTGGGAATTGAACCTACATACGTTAAGTTAACAGTCAGTCTCTGCCACTGTGCCGTGACAGTATCTATTATATCACATAACATTTTACTATATAGAATTGCTGAACTATTATTATTATATTTTAAGTAAGCTAAAATTTTCATTAAAATTCTTTTCAAGACAACAAAAGTCAGTAGAATATTTAGTTAGTGTAGAGCTTGGTCTTTTATTTTAATATACCCAGGAGGTGTACTTAACCCAAATCCCTTGTCAGTAGTGTAGAAAAATAAAAGTGGAATATAAAAATAGAAATGTATGAAGAATTTGGTGTTTGTACAACTTTCTTTAATCGTTTGAAATTGAATAAACAGAAAGAAATACCGTCGTGGGGCAGAGTCTTAATGTAAACGTAACTGTTGTGGGTTCGATTTCCAATCAGGGAAATTAATTTTATATTGTAAATTGCATAACATACAATCTCCAATACCAGTTTCTCTTTGATTACTTATGTAATATAAGATAAACTGGTTAAATTTTAGTCGGACCCACCGAGGGTACTTTATAATCCATTTCAGTTGTACTACAACGGAAAATACAAGTAATAATTGACAAACTTAAGTTTGTGGGTGTATTCACTCGTTTCTGTATTAAACTACAATTATAAATTATAATAGTTTATTTCTGTATTGTTATTTAAATTTAACAGTTCTCACTTCTTGCCAAATTTCATAATGTTTGTATGTTTTTTGAAAATACCTTATAAATTTTGATTACGCGCCGTATTTTATATAAAGTGAAGCAAAAGCGAAGCTTGAATTTTAGATGACTATAGATTTTAATTTTAATTCTATTTGACTTTAATTTTCACTTGATATCAGAGATGAATGATCTTGATAGACTCTACGATGCCATCGAGGCGCAAGAACACAAGGATGTGATTGTAACGCGATTGTTGTGGGTTCGATCCCCACTCGGGGGAATGAATTATTATTTACAAATATTTTCATTTCTCTGCTCTGACACAAAGGCAATTAGACTATTTTAGAGTCTTAATCAGCTTCACGATGTATCCCGCACCCAGCAGGGTAGGCATAGGGAACTTTCCATCTAGTTCTGAAGGCATTGTGTGTTGAGTAGCGAAATTCAACGCCGCGCTTTGCCTCGACGTGAGAGCGCAGAAATGACAATATAAATTTAAATAAATATTTCATACCCTCGTGTGGGGATCCAACCCACAACCAGTCAATTTTACAGTCACACTTTGTGCCTCTGCGCCACGATTGACTGGAGGTAATTAATATGAGGAGCAAGCACCTCTAACAAATAAACCAAGTGTTGGAACGCTACCAAATGTTCAGTATCGAGTAACTGACAAGTTTCAACAGTAAACGCAAACTTCAAACAGACGGTATAAATGTAGCGAATTTGATGACAACACTATTGAAATCGTAAAATTTATTTATAAATCTTGTTAGAGTCTTATTTGACATAGAATCACGTTACATTGCGACAGTGTTTGATAATTATCACTATAGTTGTGGGTTTGATTTATAGTCGGGGAAAAAATTTTCTTAGCTTCACGCTGCTACCCGTACTAATTTTCTCTCTGCCTAGGATGGGCAGAATCTAGTGTCAAGACACTCTGTTTCCTATGCAACTCCTATATCTCGAAACATTGCGTGTTAAGGGGGGAACTTAACACCGCGTTTTGTCTTGTTATTAAATTGAAATGAAAAGCCTTTAGCTTAAGTAGAGTTGAATATAGGTATTTGTTATTTTTATACACGTAGCAGAGTATATATGTTAAGACACTCCGCTCCCCACTTTCCGCCGAATTCTGAAGTTCATTACGTGTTGAGTGGTGGAACTCAATGCTGCACTTTACCTCGACACCAAAAATATTCCATATTACCTCAAGGGGGAATCGAACCAACGTGCCCCTGCGCCACGATTGGTCTCAAATTTCTTAAATATAAAACTAATTATAAACTTATTATATAATAGAAAACAATAATATAAAACTGCAATACGATATAATCAAGCGAATAGTTCGAAACGTTGTGTTCATTGAAAGACACTGATATTGTGACGAGTAATTGATTCCGGCCATTCGATACGGTGAGGTATTAAACACTCGACCTCACGCGTCACACGACACTACAGTGGACCTAAGCTTCTTATGGTTTTTATAATTCCTTATCATTTTCACTATAAATATAAATAGATAGCTGGAAATAATGATAAATTTTATGTTTTGAGTGAGAATCGATCCCCCGACAACCATAGATGTTTTTTTTTATCAGCTTCACGCTGTATCTCGCATGCAGCAGGGTAGGCAGAAGGAACCAATTGTTAAGACACTCCGTTCCCCATTTTCTGCCCTATAAATGTTTTTTAATAGAATACTTTCATCAACTTTAATTTCTTCTATAATGACAAGATAAATAGGATTAATATAATAACACTATGAATAAGTTACCATTTTTCCGTTTTTTATCGAGATATTGCATGTTATGCAATTTGAAATTTAAAATTCATTCTCCCGAATGGAAATCGAACCCACGACAGTGAAATTCTTTCTTACTATTTATATTGGGACGTACTGTTTGTTATATCAAATATGCACCGAGTAATTTAAATAGCTATAAAACATGTTAAAATATATAATGCGCGACTATAAACGCGACAATTTGTGGGTTCGATTCCCACATGTGAGAATGAAATATTTTATATTTTAATTTTCTCACTCTGGTACGGGCAAAGCGCGGCATAGAGTTCAGTGACTCAACACGCAATGCCTCCGGAATTCGGTGGAGAGGAAACGGAAGTGAATTTAATACTAGATTCCTAATGCCCTTCACTTATCTAGCAATAATTAAACTTTATGAAAACATCTAATTTTCTCCTTCTTCCTCCTGCCTTGCAACACAATTATTAATCTATATCTATACTAATATTGTAAAGCTAAATAGTTTGATTGGTTGAACACGATAATCTCAGAAACAACTGGTTCAAATCGAAAAAAAAAATTATATTGAAAAGCCCAAATATTGACGAAGCCTATATATAGGCTGTATTAAACGTTAATTGCTTTAATATAACACACTACACTAGTTCCATATAAAAGTTAGTACAAACATACATACATACAAAAAAAAGACAAAATAAATAATTATCGAGCCATATATATTCGTGTAATAACGACTCTAAATTTCCACCCCGACAGTTTTAATTGTTTCACTAGTGCTTTAAATACACTCAAGTACCGATGTTTCTATTAATGACACCTACTACATGTTAAAAGTGTCACAGTTAAGTCTTCTATATAAAGATTTACAATCGTTTCGTGCAATTCACTTAGTGTCTAAGTACTTAGTGACTTATTAAGTTTTGTGGCACGTGCCCTTAAATGGTTGTTATAATGTATTAGTGATGTCTTTTTTTGGATTTTTAATCGCTCGGTGAATATAGTGTCATACATATATTTTCGTTCTTTATTTTAATTTTTTTTTCCATTAATTGGTTTGAATTAATTGACAAAAAGTGACTAAATGTATTTTGAAGTATAATTTGAGACCAGTCTGCGACTGAAAACGCAATAGGTTGTGAGTTTGATTCCTATTTGAGGAAATGAAATATTAAATATTTTCATTTCTTCGCTTTGGTAACGAGGCAAAGAGTTACGTTCAGTTCCGCCACGATGAAAAGTGAAGAAAAACACTAGGTTCCCAGATTCCCTCTGCTGCTAAGTGCAAAATGTAGCGTCAAGCTAAAAAAAACATGCTTCCATTCCTCAAAATAGATTCGAAGCCACGACCCTCACGCTTATCATTTTAAACATATTTCAATTCCTCAATGGCAGGATCATAAAATTTTAATTACTTTAAAACACAAAATGCAATGAAGAAATACATTAAAAAACTCTTACTAAAACGTAAAACGGTTGATGGGCGTAAATAATAAGTGAGTAACGGTAGCGGGGTTCGTAAAGCCATAAATCTAGGGAACGTTTCATTTCCTGAATAAAATTCACACAGAGTAGGGTAAAATTGTGTTAGTTTGTCTATATAATCCTACTATATGGCTGTTGTGGCGCAGTGGGGGTATAAATTTTATGGTTGTGGTTTCGATTTCCACTTAGGTAATGAATGTTTAAATTATTTTCATTTATCTGCTCTGATAGATAAAGAACGGCGTTGGGTTTCGCTATTGGACATATAATTTGTGAAAAATTGTACAGAAAGCGGGGAATCTTCTCTATCTTGCTATATGCGGGATACAGCGAGAAACTACCAAAAATACATATATAATGATAGTTTTAACCAACAATTTGCAAAATCACTTAAGTACATACACTAAATTACGTTTCACATAAATCTAAGGAACGGCCTACTCCGACATTCATTTAATATGCATAGAAGATTTATTACTATTTTAGATTGAATTTAATCGAGGTCCGTTTTAATAGAATTCGTAAAATAAAGAGCCGTTTTCACCATAAGAGATACTTTCGTAGAGCAATGTTACTTACTGCTGTCATTAAAGTTTGAAAGCATTTTAAAAGTTTTACTTCACTCGTTATCGAATATACGAGTGGAGTAAAGTCTGATTCTTTTACAAGATTCATATATAACAACACGGTACAATCCATATAATGTGAGAGATTTTTGTGAGAGATTTTTTTATATAATGTGAGAGATTTTTTTATATATCAAATAATTTTTTGTCATTATTGCTTCACGCATAAGTTACTCTTTTCTTGAGTGAGTGAGGCCAGTCGTGGCGTAGCGGCACGAGGTGTGACTGCAAAACCGACTGGTTGTGGGTTCGATCCCCAGTCGAGGAGATGAAATATTTACTTAAATTTATATTCCCATTTCTTCGCTCTGGTGTCGAGGTTAAGCGCGGCGTTGAGTTCTGCCACTCAACACGCAATACCTCCAAAATTCGGCAGAAAGTGGGGAACGGAGTGTCTAAACACAAGGTTCCCTCTACCTACCCTGCTGTGTGCGGGATACAGCGTGAAGCTGATTTATTTATTTATTCTTGAGTAAATATTTATAATACACAACAATACTACGTTATTATAAATATGAAAACTTTTCGGGGTTTATTTGTTCCACTTTCACGTAAACGTACTGAGCGGATTTAGATGGAACTTTACATTAGTGTAGCTTATACGTCAGAATAACTCATAGGCTATCATTTATGTATTTTTTTGTGAAATTTGACTATAATATAAGAATAAGTTTAAGAGGGTGAAACCGCGTTTGTTACTCTCGTAGTATATCACGATTTTTCAATTATAATAAGTAGTGTTATATCACTACATTCTTCACTTCAAAGTAAATCTATTTCGCCAGAACTTGGCCATAATATATTACAATATTATGCAAATAACCAAAATATATCAGAATTTAACATTGTATCTCACGAACGTCTAGTGAAACGTCCATTTCCATATAGTTACAATAATTTTGGATTTATTTTGACAAGACAAATGGATGTCAGTTGAAGCCTTATATAGAATTGTTTAGAGATTCTATAGCGAGTGTGATTTAAGTTCAATAAGATCTATGTTTAATAGTATACTTCTTTTTCCACATTTAGGATTTTCAAATCTATGTCTTTACTTTTTTGTAGAGTCGGAAAAATCCATGATGATCTCTCCTTTCTCCAATTTATTGTGATTAATGAAAGACCGTCGTGGCGCAGCGGGACAAGACTCACCTAAAAACGTGACGATCCTGGATTCGTTGTATACACTAAGGATTGTTCTGGTTACATAAAATGGCACAGTTTTGAGCTAAACCTCTCAAAAAATCTTAATTTCCTAGACTCCCATCTTTATTTAGGCGGAAACCTAGAAAAAATCTAATATATGCACATTATGTTCCCTACTTTGCGCCTTTTAGAGTACAAGCCTACAATTTTTGCAATTAAAATAGATTTTAATCGTAAAAATAAAAACTCAAGGAAAACTCTAAAAAAATATTCTGACATAGAAAAATTAAATAAGTTTAAAATATATACGTATATCAGAAGTATAATTATCATAATGAAGTACAGTCATGTACTAATACAGCGCTTTGGAGGATTAAAGCTTTCATATAAATAGACGCATTAAGGGCACTTTGTAAGAGCCGGCTCTAAAATTTTAGTATTTCCTCTCGATGCATTAGTAACATGTAATTTAAAATGCAATTCGTGTATTGAAACTATGTTAATTTTGAACATTTCTATCTATAATTTTAATGTTTGAGGCCAGTGTGACGCAGTTGTTGTGATGGTTGTGTATTAGAGCCCCATTCGGTGGAATTAATTATTTTATTTTCATAATCATAGATTATAAAGTACGGCATTCAGATCCGCATTCGTTTTACTCAACACGCAATGTTAGGAATTCTGGCGGATACCACAAAACAGAATCTTAAAGGGTTCAACGTGAAGCTGAAAAATAACTTTTAACTATTTAGATTAAATTTTAAAAGCTCAATTGATCAATTATTGCGAAAGATACAATATACTGAAAATAATTTAAAATATATTCATTCCCCTGAATGAGAATCGCATCCATAACCCATCACGTTTATATTCAGATGATCTCCCAGTGTACCACGACGCCCTAAAATAATATTAAAGTTTATCCTGAGAAGTCAATTATTATTGTTATTTATTCTGTTCCTCCCACGAGTTTCCAGAACTTCTTTGACCAAAGGAAATTTCGACCAGATGTTTCTTAAAATTTGTTTTTAAATAAACAAAAATTCAAAACTAAATAAGATACGTCAGTCAACTGTTTTATAAATGTAAATATTGCTGAGAACTTCATAGCTAAAGAGGTTCGGTCATGCCTCGGAGACGACTGCAACGAACGGTAAAAGTAGGTTAGCTAAAAATAAGGCAACGGAAACACTCAAATTATGAGTTTCGATGAAATGCTACACCACGCCCAGTTGGACGCGGAAATGGGAATTTTAGAACTATAATATTTAATGATTTTATTATCACTATTGATGTTTTATATGAGCTTCTCGATATTAGGTGCTTGACGAAATATTTCAAAGAATTCGGCGGAAGTTGTTTGGTGGAAGATCAGTATAATATTTTTGAAGGGAAATTGTTATGAGAACTTTGATTTTATGAGCGGTTATTATAATTTTTATACTATAAATAAATAAAATATATATTTTTTTAATTTTACACGTGTGGTCACAGCTTGTATGTATATAAAAATATATTTTACTTACATGCCAATTCTACTATGGCTGGCTGACTTCGTATATCACCGCGGCTGCTCCACGCGTGACAAGTACACGAAAATCTGTCCTCCCCGAAATATTCCTCCAAATGATCCCTCGTTACGTTACACTCAGCTTCAACGATTCTGACACCACTTTGTGGATCTACAAATTCGAACTGTGTACTACCAACCGAGCGGATATCGTTACATTTAAAGTATACTTGCAAAGCATTAGCCGCACGACATCTTAGCATTGCTGGTTTATTTCGTACTACATAAGCATGTTGAGGTTCTAATAAGAACATCGGTAGATCATCCGTAGAACTCTGTAATAGATGGTCACCGGACAAGGAAGGTAGTTCATCAGTATCATCTCTGTTTTCATGTTCATCTTCTTTATGATTGTCATGATCATAGTCTTCTTCTAAATAGTCTCTATGATGAGGCTGGTGGTTGGTCTTTTCTGAATTGTAAGGGTCTAAAGCTTCTACACCAGCTGGATGAGCGTATTCTGGTCGTAATGGAATTGGTGGTGTTGGGGGTGTGGTGCTGTGTTCTGGTTCTGTTGAGCTTGGCTCGTCTGTAACAATAGAAAGGAAGATTAATATTTTTAATGTATAACAATCCAAATATATAATAACATATTCTATTAGATTATAACAAATAATTTGAATTGAATAAATGCTTCTTAAAACTAGTCTTTTACTTATTTAGAAAACGTATAGAGGTAGGGAGAGAGCTCGGTTGACCTTCAAAAACACAGTATCGAAGATACTGGAGGAAGGTCACGGACAAAGCACGAGAACCCCCCTGAGGGAATGTATGAAGAGGTTGATGACAGTGGACGAGGCGAAACAAGTATATAGAGACCGTAGCGTTTGGCGCTCCATTCTCTCTGACTACCCCGCTAGGGATAAAGCGTGAAGTTAGGAGGAGTATACAAAATTTAACGTAGCGGGATTTGAACTATTCTCATGTGTTTTATTTCAATTCGAGAATTGAATTAACAAGTCAAAGCATAGCAAATATTAATGTCCAATAAAATCTCGACAATCTGTTAAATGTAACTGAAATCTCAAATAAATAAAACAGTAAACGAAACTCAATGAACAAACATATTATAGATTTCTTCGGCAAAATAAAAGCAATCGAAAATAACTTTCTCCATTTCAAATGCTTCATTATATTTGTGGAATCTATTATTAATTCGACAGTGACAGTAAAATAAACGGCAACTGTGATAATAGCGCGTCCCCCGAGTACAGGCATCGATTTCGCTCAAAAGTCCGCACCTGGTTTGACGCCTCACTCGCGCCTGTTTACACGTGAACCATAGCTGATATTTAGATACTGTTTGCTCCCTGTACCAATATTTGAGCAAAACACTTCAACAAACCTTAAACTTTATATGACAAAGTTGAAAATCGTTTAAATTTTATGTCAAGTTAAGCCCTCGTCAAAATTTCGCTAGGATTCGTTATCAGGCCGCTACTCTTGTGACGGTGTAGCGTTGACAGCAATACTAGATTGTAGATTGTATTATTATTTGAAACGAGACATAGCTAAATTAAGCCGCGAGAGTAAAGCGAGGATAACATAATTACTTTTACTTCCGTTCAGTGTATTTCTATTTCCGTTTTCGTAGGGACCGAACGCTATTTCCTTCTCGATTCTATTTTTCTTTAATGAGATTTGTTTTGAGAGCCTTTTTCTCATTTTGTCGCTGCTGTATCATTGTCGTTAAAGTATTTTTTTATTATTTTTAATTCACTTATATGTAACCGTACCTATATCTTATATTTATTAAACAAAACAACAGACTTATTTTTATTTATGTGATTTCTCATTGACTGTTATTTATTTAATGTTTTATTGAGAGAGACACTTTTGCATTATATTAATTAATATTGTATTTTTTTTAGCTTCACGCTGTATCCCGCATGGTAAGTAGTGGGAACCTAGTGTTGGGACACTCAGTTCAGATTTGTTCCGTTTCTTCTTTCCTCCAAATTCTGGAATTATTGCGTGTTGAATGGTGGTACTCAACGCCGCGCTTTACTTCATTACTAAAGCGAAGAAGAATTGAAAATATTAAATATTTCATTTCCTCCACTGGAAATTGAAATCATAACACGTTGCGTTTACAGCCACACGGTTCTTCTCCTGCGCCACGACTGGCCTTTTATTAATATTATATAACGATATTATGATAACTATAAAATTTATTATTAAACATAATAACCCTAATTAAAGATCAATCATTTGGAAGTGTCAATAAAATAATAAAAAATAAAATTCCCATGTTTTTTGATTAAGCTCATACAAATGTATGACACTTAATCAAAACTCCGTCAAAATTAATTAATATGATGTATTTTTAATTAACATCAGGTTTTGTTTCATCATTTCTTCATATCTATTGATATTGATTTCTTAACTCAATTAACATTTGGTTCGGTACAATTATCACGTGTGCTCTTTCGTCATTTGGTTCGGGCAAGTTTCTTTCTACGATAGAAATTATAGTGTTGTCAAGGTTATTGATGAAACTTGTTTTAGTTGTAGAGCGGAAGTATCTTCCCTGTAAATGCATGATAGTCTAATTTGTAAAGTAGTTAGTATAATTTATTTATTTTAGCTTCACGCTGTATCCCGCACACAGCAGGGTAGTAGCACCTCTGTTAAGTAGTGTTAAGACACTCCATTCCCCACTTTCCGCCGAAATCAGGAGGCATTGCGTGTTGAGTGGCGGAACTTCGGCTCGACACCAGAGTGAACAAATGAAAATATAAATTTAAATAAATATTTCATGTCCTCGAGTGGGGATCGAACCCACAACCAGTCAATTTCGCAGTCACACTTTGTGCCTCTGCGCCATTACTGGCCTCAGTATTTAGTTAGTATAATATTAATAAATACTTAATATGATTTTTCAAATTAGCATCGTAGATTGAGAGAAAATTTGTGTCAAGACATTCTGTCTTCTATTTTTTGCTCGAAATCAAAAACAAAGCGTGCTACATAGCAGAACCTCACATTGGGCTTTCAAACTCAAAATTAACAGAAATTTAGAAATAAAATAATATGTATTTCCACAAGATTTCTCTCTTGCTTTGTTTCGAGTGTGTCGCTTCGCAATTCTTTATCTGACTATATAGTGATGGAGTTTTTTTTTAATATGAACGATTTTTTTATTGAAAAAAATGGTACCATGACTTATGAGGTCAACAAGTCGGAGGACTACCTGGTGATGAACCAATATCTGTGGAGTCGAATCCTGCTTTGCTGGTCCTAAGGGTAAGGGCCACCTATCTTTTTACACTTGACGATCAAATTTCTTGACAAAATTTAAATAATAATGTCCCTCTATGATAGTATTTGTCCACTACTAATAAAACTCATATAAAATTTACACTTGCTTAGAAAATTTCGAACCATTAGAGCGGATACTTGACAAGAAAATTGATAGTAAATTCATTCACACAATATACTGTTAAGCCTCCAGCTGCGATTGATATTCAATTTTTGTAAGCTTTTTGTGTAACAATATTAATAAAGTAACGTGTGTGGTCTATTCAATTTTTATTTGGTGAGTAACAAATCAGTTTTTTTGTATGTTTTTGTAGATCGATTATTTACCCTGTGTACACTTTTTTGGGTACAGGTATTGTAATGTCAATAATACAGAATAAATCAAATTTTA
Source organism: Heliconius hermathena (assembly GCA_013403705.1). NCBI lineage: Eukaryota > Metazoa > Arthropoda > Insecta > Lepidoptera > Nymphalidae > Heliconius > Heliconius hermathena. The sequence goes on from JAAIXJ010000173.1 coordinate 300,589, forward strand.
TGCATATTATGCCGATATTTAGAAATGTTTGAGGAACTAATGGAATGAGGAAATAGTGGTTCTGAATTCGATGTTCGATTGATAGGAATATAGTCCTATCATCATTTTTTTTCCAATAATTACATTGCGAATCAATTGCCCGATTTTATTAGCAAAGCTTAGCTAACATTATATAAAAAAACATTACCCCAATCGAACTTTGAACTCACAACCACTATCTCCTCATGCCAATATCTATATATCAGTTACCTCCTATAGGTACGATATTTGTGGTTTAATCTGAAGATTTTGCCAAATATGCTTTTGTTAATATGTAATTCAATGAATACAGCTTCCAAACTATTTGTGCTTTTAAACGCCAAACAAAACTAAGCCCTGCAAAATCCTAAAGATAAATTTAAAGTAACGAAGAATTTCTTAGAAATATAGAACGGAAGATAGATTGATGCTTTTTAAACTGTTTTTATTTCACAAAAAAAAAATTTGAATAATCCCCCATAATAAATATTTAAAACGGCCATCGGGAGTCCATAAGATCAATCAACGTGACTACCAGATTCAACAGTTACGGCGCTTGTAATAGCGGCCGTTCCATCATTTTAATGTACAACGTTCACTTATTGTTAAAGATGAAAGATTATTGAATACCAGGCTTACATAAAATGTCTAAGCTATTAAGTATGTAAGTTAAATTCGTTAGATATAATGGATTTAGAGCATTAGTAGTTATATATTAGAGTAGTTTTTATTTGCGGTTTCGTCGACGTAAAAAAAAATGGAAATAACTGAAACGCATAACACATTCTGAGTGTTCAGCACTCTTCATTGAAATGGTTAAAGTTATAATAACCTAAAGCCTTCCTCAATCAATTGACTATCTAATACAAAAAATATATAGAGGCCAGTCGTAGCGCAGGGGTACAAACTGTGACTGTAAAATCGACTGGTTGTGGGTTCGACCCCACTCGAGGAAATGAAATATTTATTTAAATTTCCATTTCTTCGCTCTAGTGTCGAGGCAAAGAGCCACTCAGTACGCAATGCTTCCAGAATTCGGCGGAAAGTGGGGAACGGTGTGTCTACACTAGGTTCCCTCTGCCTACCCTGCTGTGTGCGGGATACAGCGTGAAGCTGATTTAATTTATTCTTTGTATAATCGTAAGATCTCGGCAATTATTATACAAAGATTTCGCTTTTAGATACAAATATCGTTATCGTGAAGCTTAACAATAATATCGAATAAATAACAAATAATATTAACAAATTAAGTTCACAGAAAAAATAAAATAATTGTTACAGCTTTCCTCTTTTTTTCCCGCGTAGAAGAGGCAGACAGAAGGAACCTAGTATTAATACACTCCGTCCGCCACTCTCCGTCCGAGTTTAGAGACATTGCTGCGGAACTCAACGCCCCGCTTTTTTTGGCAAAGTGGGAAAATAAAAATAATTCAATTATGATCATTCCTCCAGTCCATAGCGGCAAAGTCAGACAACGTCCCACTGCGCCACGACGACCTCAAATAATAATTAACCAAATAAATCTTCTTCTTTGCCAACCAAAAAAGAATATCAACATTTCAAAGGACAAAAAGAATCGACTACAGTCAACATCTCATTTAGAGAACTAATTTATATACCAAAACAAGGACAAAAATGCAATCGTGACTGACGGTTCATTCAAATGTTTTTGTAGTTTTAAAATTCTTTTGAACCAAAAAGAATGAATGCAAATGAAGAAATACCTTATCACGACACGGTGTGGCATATGTTAAATGTTGTGAAGGAATTCTTGGGGCTAACGATGTGTTCTATAAAGGATTTATTTTTATTTTATATTTATTATTTATTTCTATAAGTTTTTTAATTTTTTTACAGCAGAGTAAATGAAATTAATTTTATGTAAAACATTCTGTTCCCCATTTTCCATAAAAAAATCGTTGAATTGCATGAAGAGTGGAGAACCTGATCGCTGCACTTTGTCTTGTTATCTGAACGGAAAAAAAATCATTTCCCCAGTCGAAATCAAACCAGACCTCACGTTTAGTGTTTAGACACGGTCCCACTGCGCCATGACGGCTTCTTATAATGTGATATAGTTAGCCACATGATATGGTTCTAGTGCTGTTTCTTTTGTACAAACACATGTTAGTTGAAGTACGTGAGAAAGAATGCAGTGCTGTTGATTGAGTATACTCTTCATATAGAGATATAGTGCATTGAAAATTACTATAAATGGTCATCATGGCGCAATGGCATAGCGTCTGACTTAAGTGCAATGGTCGGGGGTTCAATTCCCGCACTCAGAGCAATGATTATATTTAGACGACTAGAGGGCGCGCGCGGCTTCGCCCGCTTATTAGGAGTGAATTCTAAAAAAACCACGAAACACGTGTTCAATAAAATATTTTTAACAGTCTGAATTTAAATTTTTATAAAAATCGGTGGCAATTTAAAGATTTTTCCATATAAACTTTCAACCCTTTATTTGAACCCTTAATTCTTAAAAACCATGAAATACGTGTTCAATGAAATATTTTTAAGAGTCTGAATTTCAAATTTTATAAAAATACACGGTACAGATTAAAAAAATCCATACAAACTTTCAACCCCTATTTCATCCCTTTAGAGTTAAAATTTTTCAAATTCCCTTCTTAGTGGATGTCCAGAATATGAAAATAAACATCTGCCCAAATTTCACGTTTCTACCATCAGCGGTTACGGTTCTGCGTGCGTCTTACCTAAGTCAGTCAGCACAAGTCCTTTTATATATATAGAAGATTATCATTTAAGCACTTCGTGTTCTACCACTCGACGCGCGATGTCTTGAATTAAGTTAAAAAGTAAAGATATTATGAATTTGTTACCATAAACTGTTTTACTTTAATACTACTTTGCCCTCGAGCGTAATAAGAATACGTTCCCACCGTTGATAGTTCAGAAATTAGATAAACAGAAATTCAATTAGAGAAACTCGCATTAAAATGTTAATGTATATTCAAATGAGCAAAGCTTAAAAGCTCATTTAGTATACAAGATACGAACATATTATAGAAGAAGTGTCTGTGATGCTCTCTTTTGTCATTTTGTTATAAGTGGAAATCGAATCTTCCTTCTTTGTCATAACTACACGACTAAAAGATAGTCAATAATAAATCAATATATATCCAGAAATAATTTCTCATTATCTCAAAAATTGGACGTATTGGGGACGGAGTGTCTTAATACTAGGTTGCCTTTGCTGTTCCCTTCTGTATGCGTGATACAAAGTAAAGCTAAAAGAATTTAGCACAACAGTTCTCCTTGCTTTTTTTGAAAAGTATAAAAAGTGAAATGAAAATGTGTGACGTGGCGCAGGGGCACTAGCGTGTGACTGTAAGCACGACATAGATGGGTTCGATTTCCACTCAAGGAAATCAAATATTTATTACTTTTATTTTCTCCCTTTGGCAACGAGGCAAAACACGGCGTTGAGTTCCGCCATTTAACACACACTGACACACTGTGTCTTAAAATTAGGTTTCCTCTGCCTACACTTCTATGAAGCTAAAATAAAAAAAAATACAACCATTTACTTACAATATTGCTTATTATAAAAACCATCTAATGGCTTACTCACACATTTTTATCTAAGAATGTAAGAGTGATGCTTGAAACATGAAATAAAATGAAAGAACAACTTAGATATCGAATACAACCGTTCGCTTTTTGAGTGCAATCATAAACCTTTCTCATAATAGCGACCAGATCTAATTTGGTTATTTTTATTATAGCTATTACTGTAACTTACATACTTTGGGCTTAATAAGTTGATTAGATTGTATGTTAGTGGTTCATTTAAATATACGATGACTTTATAGTATTGATGTATTAATATGTAAAAAATATGTTAATAGAAATTATATAATTTTTTTGTATGCAAGTATGCCAGTCGTGGCGCGCGGGCTCAAGCATAGGACTGTTAACGCGACAGGTTGTAGGTTCGATTACCACTCGAAGATAGATAACGAGGCGCTGCCGCGGTTAGCTTAGCCACGTAAAACGCAATGCCTCGAGAATTCGTCGGAAAGTGGGGAATGAATGTGTCTTGTTGGAAACAGAGTGTAACCCTAGGTTCCCAAATTCCCTCTATACTGTGTTATGTGCAGGAGACAGCGTGAAGCTAAAAAAATTGTAAGAGGATAAAGGTTACTATGTGGAAAGTTTTGTTTGTTTAAATGTATATATTGACTGAACCACCTACACGTTAAAGTACCGGAATCCCACAAAGATTTAGCTATTACTACTAAAATAAAATTTCATTATAAAATTAAAATATTCAGTGTTCTACATTGGACGCCTCTAAAACATGGTACATAGTAAAAGCCATTCGAAGTAAAACGTCATAAAACTTTCAAAGAATATATTCTTGTCATTTCTAAAGCTGGTGTGTTTCAGTTTAACGTGAAACGACACAAGTTTAAGGACTTTAAATAGTTTTATAATAACTACAGTTAATGGCACTGTGGGAGGCGATTTACTCATAAAATATCTAGAAGTCAAAAGTTTTAATATTTTTTAATGTTTGTGGTAGAGTAGGAAAGTATTCTATTACTAGCGTCATTTTATTGGTTTTCTGGCATCGTGGCGCAGGACCAAAAGCGTGTGATTCTAAATACGACAGCTGATGGTTCGATTCTTGCTTGAAACAACGATTATTTTAAAATTATTTTTATTTCGCTGTTCCAGAAGACAAAGTGCAGCGTTGAGTTCGGCCACTCAACATGCAATATCTCGAAAGTTGGATAGAAGGTGGAGAATAGAAAATCCTTTAAGCTGATTTAAGAGAATATCCCACAGTTGTAGAAACTCTTAACTTGAATAGAACTTATGTACGAATAAATTTTAACTCAGCACTACCACTGTGCGACACGGTCGTCAAAATTCACTGCAGGGTTCTTGTAGGCGCATAAAATCTTATTATATTATAAAATTTTATTTCATTTTATTATTGAAATGGATATAGTCATTTATTACGGAAATGGATTTCATTTATTCAATTATGCACCAAAACCAAAATTGAACTTAACACTAGAGGACGTCGTGGTGCAGTGATACAGCGGGGTGCGGGTTCCATCCGCTCTCGGGGTTATGACTTATTATCATTTCTCCGCTCTAAGACACCACGCAGTGCCACGAATTCCGGCGGAAAGCTGAGAACCAAATGTCATAATATGATTTTCTATCATCATAAACTTTATCTCACCTATGCATAGCAGGGTAGGCCCTGCTATGCATAGGTGAGATAAAGTTTGATCTAAAAAAAACCTTAAGACTGTACTGTAGAGGTGAAGCTAAAAAGTCTCACAGTACACTTAAAAAAAAATATATTTAATATTTTTTTCATTTTCCATATCCATTAATGCTAAACTTCTGTTTCGTAAACAGTATTCACGTCGTATTTCACAAATTTTACTGTTAGAGTACTAATATCATTATAATAATTTAACTTATAGAAGAAGAATCGAACCTACAACCGTCGCATTTACAGTCAGTTGAAATCCCACGACCACGGCTTCTGATGATGAACCATATCCATATATGAAAAAAAATACAAGGAAGTAGTTTTAAATTCTCATACATTAATATTTAGTAAATGATGCATAAAATACTAGTTTATCAAACTATTACCTTAAAATACGCTATTGAAGTGCCGCAGCTGCTGTGAAATAGAAATAGAAAATAATTCCCAGTACCCCGGAGACACCATTATAACCCGACTAACAAAGGGATTATCTTGTTTGGGAACCTCTTGACTGGCACTCGACTACTCTTTGAATGTATCGTGTTACATTTCAAACGTAGGCTATTCACGTTTTTGTGGGTGTGGTCGGACTTTTGTCCATTTTTTTTTGCTATTTCGTGAGAATTCAGTAAATCTTTAAGTTTGCACCTTGTAAGACCGTTTTAAATGGACTTCTTATACTTGAGATTTTTTAATGTCTTTTTTTTTTGTGTTTCCGATTATCTGTGTTATTTGATATTGTGTAGAATATTTTAGGTGTACAAATTGTAAGACTATAGACATAGTGGTACGGCATCCAAATGTAAACGCGGCGGTTGTCGGTTCGATTTTCCATTCGGGTTAATGAATTATTTTCATTTCCTCGATCTGGTTACAAGACACGGCACACCTTTGAGTATGGAGACTGGGGTTTCTCAATAGTTTTCTTTTTACTCTGCTATAGGGGATACAGCGTAAATAAATATAATATCTATGAGATTCATAAAGAAGTAATCGAGCAAAATGGCAGCTACGGTAGTATTATTTTATTATAAAACGCACATTTTACAGTAGAATAATAAATACGGTTAGATAGAGTAAATAAAAAAATATATTATCGAGAGATCACTGATATCTTCAAAATATATCGAAAAATAAAATGTTTAAACTAATTTCCATTTATCTTGGAGATAAAATTTATTGAACAGTTTAGTTCGAAAGTACCCTGAAGGTAGTCACGAACGAATGACATTTTTGCGAGAGCATTTCCCATCGCTTTCTAAATGCCTTTTTTGGTTTGAAACGGAAGTGACCTTTTGTGAAATGTTTTAATTATACATACATAAATAACATATATAGACAATATAGAGGTTGATTTGTATGTAATTGTTTTTAGTTGAAATATAATGAACATTATATAAACACTATAATAAAAGTCATTTGTAACTGCGTGAATGACAGACAATTCACAAGGGAAACAACTGGATTTTAATAACTTTTTTTAGATAGTTAAAATTTGGAATGTAGAAGGTTAGTGAGCGTAGTGTAAGAGAAGATTTTTTGATATTCCTACGGTAATATTATTAGTAAATTTTAAACTCCAGGTAAGCAAAGTTGCGGCAGCGACTTGCTTACTATATAGCTTTGTACTCAATTCAAATAAAAATTTTAAAGAAAGCATACAAAAAACCACAAGCAGATCATCTCTGTTCGAACAAAAACGTTGTTGAAAAAAATCATGGAGACTACCTTTCTTTAGCAGCGACACGTTCCAAACTTTTTTGCCGCTTTACAACAGTCCCTCGTACTTTTTGCCTCTTATCGTATTCGAGATTAGGTGCTAAGATTTTAAGTGAAATTTAAGAATATTTGAATTTATTTCCAGCTTTATTTATTAGGTAAGAAGTAATATTAGGTTAAGTCTCAACTTTTATATTGAGAATTAAAATCTTCTATTGATATTCTCCTTACTGATGTACCATTTCTTCTTTAATATATTGTTTAGTTTTGCATATTTTAGTTAAGATACTTGTTGCAATGGATTTCTTATTTTAATTTCAACTTTTTAAACACAACATGGATATGAAAATACTTGGAAAAAATCATTGCTTCAAATGAAAACCGTATCCACAACCATAGAATTAACAGCCAAACACCACTTGTTCTGTGGCACCATATAAGGCATAGATTTACAGAATCTATTTTAAGCCGATTAGTCAGAAATCATTGCTTTGAACTAATGGAAGTGTAATTCCCTTTTGGTATCGAAATAGTGCGACAACCCAAAGCTGACTGGTATCCAAATCTATCTTATAAGATTAGGTGTATATTCAATATATAATAACTGTCTATGAATCGTAAATTATCTTTTTTTCTTTAAAACATAGTTATCCGTAGTAACTCAATAATATTTTCGTAATCTGTTCTTCTTCGATTTATGTCAATAAAATTATATATATATATATATATATATATATATATATATATATATATTTAGATGTTTAGATGTTTTCCTAATTATTTAAATAAAAAGTTTTCTATATTAATTAGTAAATTTTATTTATTTATTAGAAAAAAAAAACATAGTAAATTTTCAATAAATTTTGATTTATTATAATAAGAATATATTGTAATAGTATAATATCATTCTATCTATTCATACTACCTTCTGCTCAAGAGTTTCATCTGTGTAAGCATTCAAATTGAATCTTTATTGATAGTGGTTGCGTATTAAGTTAAATATTATTCAAATTGTAAACAGTCTACGAGTATGTGCCATATTTCATGCAAGTTTGATCAGCCGTCTTTACCTAATTGTTTTAACTGGTGGTAAATTGGGTTAAAATAATCATTACAGATGATTTTTAATTTGTATAAGCATTATAGAAATACTGTAGCACCTGTATTTTTATTTATATGTCGCAACACTATATATAATATTTAAGTTTAATATTTTTTTTGAATACACTTTTGTAAACACCTTTTTTGAATGAACACTAAGTATTCGTACGGCCTCCACCGACATGGAAGTCACTTCTGCTGAGAAGAGTTCAAGATTTATTATATCTTGTGATAAGGTGATGTAAACCAAATTTAACGCTATTGACACGTGTTTCTGTATTTTTAGTTTTTACAATTCTTGGTACCAGTGCTATGTAATATGCAGCTACCTATCTTGTTGAACAGATTTTTTTGTGTATGTAGGCTTAGATCAAAGCCTTGGACTTGGTCTGCCGACGCCAGAGGTTGTTGTGGCGCAACAGCATAGGGCTTGACTGTAAGCAGGAAGGTTGTATATTCGATTCCTGCTCAAGGGAATAAATTGTTTTCATTTCTTTGAGATCGGCCAACCTACGATCAACGGCGAAGAGTGTCTTAACTCTGGGTTCCCTCAGCCTACCCTGCTACAGCGTGGAACCAAAAAATATTTTTTTATAATTTCTAATTGCTTACCATGTTTATCAGCGGCGACGGCGACCACCCATAGCATTAGGAGCACGCTCCCGCGCCCCATCTTACATGCGTGCGCGCATCACCTAAAACAATATGAATGTTTGAATAGAAAGCTGACCAATATTTGATTTTAATTTAGTTAAATATATGAAATATTTACGCTTATATGCTCATTTGGAGTGGGGCTTTTTAATGTTGTTTGACTGTTCTATTTTGTGGGTTTTAATTTGTCTTTGGTTTATTATGTGTTTTTTTTGCTTCAGGTTACTCGATTTACCTTTTTAAATTGGTTGAAGTGATCAATCACAAATGTTGATGTAGTTTTTCTTTTACCTTGGTTTCAAATTTATATATCATGTATAAGAGAGTTAAGAGGCGCAAGGGCACAAGCGTGTGACTGTAAACGTGCGTCATTGGTTGTGGGTTTGATTCATTTCCACGTTCTGATTCAAAGTGTCTCAATTAGGAACGGATTGCGTCTTAACACTAGTCTACCAGATTCCCACTGTCTACCTTGTTATGTGCGGGACATAGAATGAAGCTAAAAAAGTTAGGTACAATGTACATATAAATATGAACTAATCGCATATTTATTTATATAAACAGAATATACTGCTATATGTTGTATATAAAAAGAGAATTTCTTAATAGCGCCTTATATATAATAAAATAAATCTAAAAAACCGAAAATCGTAAAAATCACACGTTTTCATCGGTCTCGACCTATTATGCGAAAACAATAGTAGAAAGATATTTATAATACTATATTTCTTAATAGGTAGGACATTTAGTTTCTACAATTTCATAATTTATTCTTTTAATAGGAGTCATAGTGGTGCAGCGGTAACTATCACGGTTTGTGAGATACAGCCTGGTGACAGACGGACAGATAGACAAAGAAATAGGGTCCCGTTTTACCCATTAAGTACGGAACCTGAACAACTTATTGTATATTTTAACATCATATCCGTGTACTGTTACCCTAACATTGTCGTTACACTCAGTTTTGTGGCATCGTGGCGGAACGAATTAGTCCCTTTGGATTTTTGGGGCAAAAAATAAACGATGTGGGCTCGGAATGTGAGACCGCTTTTGAGGTTGAGTACAAAATAGTAGAAAAACTAAAACTTAAACTTGTGCATGGGATACGAACTAAGACAAGTTTTGTTTGATAAATTTTGTTTTCTTTAATATAATTAAGTTCGTTGTATTATTAGAGGTTGACCTCTAAACGAAGGGCGTAGTAGGATAGGTTTAGACTGACGTTATGTTCGTGGGTTCGATTCCTATATCCGATATATTGAATACACTTATTAAATAAAATTAAAATTAAATCAAAAATCGGCTCCACGCTGTATCCCGCACACAGCAAGATAGGCAGAGGGTACCTAGTGTTAATTATTATATTTCACTTGTAATAAGTGAAATATAATCAATTTTTGTTTTTGTGTTTGTCATTAAAACAGAAATGTTGTTTTTACTGTTGTTGAAAAATATTGAAGACACGAAAAAAAATTATAAATATTGTAAAATCAACCACAGTAAATAATTTCTGAGAATCGTTTTGCACTCATTGAAACAACGGAGAAGTAACTTAACGTCCCACTACATAGTAAAAGTTATATTATAGAAATTTCCCCCAATTCGAAATCGAAACCACAACTACTGCATTTAGGCAGACGAACCGAATGGAATGGTATTATTTACATAAAGAGCTGTATAAAGTTCTCTAAAAACAAACACTCTGTATTCAGAAATGTAGTATAACCACTTAAACGGCTAGAATTGTAAAATAATAGGTAGCTAATGCTTAGTAAAGTGTGGGTTTCGATCAAAAGCACGATATCGCTGTTTGTAGGCTTAAAGGGAATAACTTAAACTACGTACTATACACATTTATATTTGCAGTATCCGCAATGGATAAATGGTCAAAGGCCTGTGGTCAAAGGATTTACTGAAACTGCTAAAACTAAGACTAAGGTCACTAGTTCGAATTCCGAGTCTTGTTAAATTTATTTTATGCATAAAATGTTTTATTATCAAAAAATAATAGGTTTCGAAGAAGAAAGCAAAGGATGGATGGATTTCCGTTGTGTTGCATTTACCATGTTAAATGACAAAATTCTAACTTAAAACTGATCAGGAATAGATTTACTTATTTAGAAAACGTATAAAAATTTGAACGCAGCGGGAAAAAAATTTTTATGCAAAAAAATTTTTATACGTTTTCTAAATAAGTATTTTTCTTTCCTAAGTGTGGAATAACACTTTAAAAATGTTTAAAAAAAAAAAAAAAAAAGGAATAGATTTAATGTACGCGGTAGAAGTAATATATACCTATATAAAGAAAGCGCGGGCGAACGCGCTGCAGCCAGGTGTCGTGAATCCAAGGAATTTTTTAATTTTTTTTTTAGCTTCACGCTGTATCACGCACATAGCAGATGGGCAGTGTGAGGAAGCAGAGAGAACCTGGGAACCTTAATTCCATTGAGAGACCTCCGTTCCCCAGTTTCTGCCAAATTCTAAAGATATTGAGAGTTCAGTGGCAGAAATCAACGCCGTTTCTTTTCTTCAGTGAAATAAGGTCGAAGATACCGATTACTATGTTCTTTTCATATTTCTATCAAATCATTTTCTTATAAACAAGATTATCAACTTAAGCCCAATCCAAAAATCCGTTGACTTAACAGAACGTGGGCGGTCGTGCAGTAAGCATCTGATAGCGCGCATAATACAGTAGCACCTAGTAGGCACCTTTCATAATTATAGTGATAACGACACTGATAACAATGTTGAAGAGATTACGAAGATTAATAGGTTGGTATACGAATTTTGAACAATAAGTTGTTTTTTGACAAAAGTTTAATTTATAAATGTGATAGTTTTGAGCTTATGTTTGTTGGGATTAAAATTAAAACTTTTTTAAGAGTTCCGTATCCAAAGGAACCTATTGTTAAGACGCCGCTGTTCACCTCTCTGTTACCTAATTGTATCTCATGAACCGTGATTGTTACATAGTTTAAGTTTTCACAAGTGATGTATTTCTGTTGGCGCTATATCAAAGAATACTTAAAACCAGAATAAAATATATCATATTAATGTTGTATTATAGTATTATTATGTAATACGACATATATTTTTTGCCATTTTTCGTAGATAATGGTACGGAATTCAAACTTGGCTATTTTTTTTTTAATTTAAAATTTTTTGTGTAAGTTAATAAAAAAACTGTGTATATTATGCAGACATAAACAGTTTACATTCTGACTGTAAACACGACGGTATTAAGTTTGGTTACTTCTTGAGGCAGTGAATTATTTTCATTTTCTCACTCGAATACTAAGACAAATCATGGTGTTGAATCCCGCTACGCAACTCGCAAAGCCTCGACAAGCCGGTGGAAAGTATAATAGGTTAATCCATAATAAAATAAATCAATACATTAACACCTAATATTTTTCCAGGTAATCTTTAAGAGTAATATACTAACAAGATTATAAATCCATACCAAGGTTTGCTTTGTAATCGACTAGCGCTGTTCTTGTGTACATAAGTCGTTGAACTAATGACGGGAAAGTTAAGCAAATTGTGGATTTTACGGTTAATTCCATTTACGATGGGCTTAAATTATATTTAAACGAATTTAATTTTGTCGTCTCAGTCCGGGGTGAGTGGAAAATATTACGTTTGGTTGCGAATAAAATAATTTGGTTGTTTATGGTCTAGAAGATAAATCTCTAGTTATTACAAAAGTAGTTGTGAATTCGGTTTTTATTCGTCGTGGTTGGTGGTAGCAAGTGCAGTATTTGAGTGTAAACACGATTGTTATGGTTTTGATTTATGTTTTATTAACACGACAAATTGCGGCCACTTGAAATACGTCTCAAAAATTGGAAGAAAAACCTTAGCACTAGATTTCCTTTTTCTATCCTGTTATATGTGGGGTCCAGCGTGAAGCTACAAATATATATCATATGGGAGATAAATCACAAAAAAAATATCATAAATATATTTCTTACGTAAATTTTATACTATACATCTTAAAAAAGTTATCTCAAATTCGAGTCTTATTTGATTTTCAATATCGGATGGCAGTCCCAAAGGACTCTTGTTTCACGAAAGATGCCACTTCCGTTCCTCTTATCGCTTCGCAAATATAGCTTTTACAAGTTAATAACGTTGTTTGTTTAGCTTTGATGTAATTAATGATACATAATATACTTATAATATCATTTATATTTAGCTAGTCGTCACCTCCCTACTTCCCTACACTCCCTAACTAAAAAAAAAGCTTCATGCTGTATCCCGCACACAGCAGGGTAGATAGAGGGAGCATAGTGTAAGACACTTCGTTCCTCACTTTCTGCCGAATTCTGAAGGCATTGCGTGTTAAGTGGCAGAACTCAACGCCGCGCTTTGCCTCGACACCACAGCGAAGAAATGGAAATATAAATTTAAGTAAATATTTCATCTCTTCGAGTGGGGGTCGAACCCACAACCAGTCGGTTTTACAGTCACACCTTGTGCCGCTGCCGCGCCACGACTGGCCTCACACATAAAGCATATAATTAATAATACATAATATACTAATATAATTTATATTTCTTTAGCTGGTCGTCACCTACCAACTCACCTAAATTAAGACAGTAAAAGAGTTTTATAAATATAAATTAAATTTTAGGGGAATATAAAATATTATATTTCTTTTCCCTGGACTTGTGGAACCTCAATATGACAGCGGTGTTGTGTTCCGCCACTCATCCATTACTTACCCTACTGTACATTATGAAGCTCGATAAAAGCAAACGTGGGACCAAAAAGCTACATAGCACAATTATATGTATAAATAATAAACATAGTTGTTAAGTTTATAGAAAACTGTTTTGCGCTTTACCTCGCATAGCTATTTTCTATAGGATATTACAATACAATCTATTGTCAAATCATCCGTTTTATGCGTTTCAGAATTCTTAGCGATATTGCGTTGAATGACAGAACTCAATGCCGCGCTTTGTCTTGTTGGGGAAAAGATAATGTCAATTAAATCTCGATTTTTAAATATTAATCAATATTAGACTGTGAGTGTTTTAATACTAGGTTAACAGGTTTCCTCTGTCCACCATGGTATGAGCGTGATAACGTGTGAAGCTAAAAAAAGCTCTGAATCGTATCCACAACCTTCACGTTCACACGGTGGATTTTACAATACGCTTACTTAATTATTATGTACATAATGTGCTTTATTATACCAATAAGGTATTTAATTGCGTACAAGCTGTTTTTTTTAATATATTCTAAAGAAATATACGGATAAAGACGAGCAGGTGTAATTCTTCTGAACAACGGAATACTCTCGTCAAAGAAGTGGTGAAGGCAAAAAATATACGTTTCACACTTCACTTCATAATTATAATGGTTTTATATTATAATGAAACTATAGTATTTATTGAAAAGTTTAAATTTCTTTTAACAGGAAGTATTTCGAGGTGAATGGTAAAATAATTATTTAAATTAATTCATATACGATAGTGGGATTGTATATTACGCCGTGGCTGTCTTATGGTCACTAAATAACTGACAGCCCTAGGATTTCCTTGTTTTTGTCAAACATAACGCGGGATTGTGTTCCGCTACTCAACATGCAATATAGAGAAACTGGGCGAAAAATCTTAACCAAAGCATGCTATATACGGGAAACATTTAAAGATAGCCTAGCAATTTTTTTTAAAGTTGTATATGAAAAAGTTCACTGACATGATAACATGTTCGAGACCTGGATATAGATTTTTTTTTCCAATAAACTCAGAAGCACAAAAAGCGAAGAGGACTACATTATTTTATGGTTTGAAATATGAAACACATAATTATTATATCACCAAATTTTTATCCTTAAGCTACTAAATACAAAAAAAAACCGGTCAAGTGAGAGTCGGATGCATCTACCGAGGGTTCCATATAAATATATAAATATAGGGGGACAACACTTAAGTTTGTGGGCTTATGCATTTTTTTGTATGAAATGAACTGCATTTGTAACTTTGTAATAAAAAGTTTTTATCTGTAATATAAATATAACTTTTATTTCCTTTATATATTTTTTTGTTTATTTGTACTGCACAATTTATTTTCTTGCTAAATTTCGTAATTGTAAAATTCCGCTTATAATTACGCAGTGAATTAGTTTGACAGACAAGTTTGGGGGCATATGTACCATTTTCTTAAATACGTATAAATTATAATTTTTCTGATTTTTTTTCTTTACTGCTATCATTTTATGCCAAATTTCATAACTGTATGTGCCTCCAGAAGCACACTATACAGTATATATTTGATTACGCGGAGAATTTGATACAAAACGCAGCAAAAACGAAGCATACGGGTACACACTCATATCCTTTGCTTGCGTTGTCTCAGAAGCTTGATTTTGCTATGCTTTAACGAAATCTACGGTAGATTTAAATATATGATATTAATTTCAGTTTGATACTTCCACGCGATCTCCAGATATGTATATATTCTTGACAGGTGGATAGACAGACAGATAACAAAATGTATAACGGACGTACGAATGTATAACGATGCATAAGCGGAACCCTAAAATGAGTTTACAGCTTAAGCTTAATTGCATACTTAATTCAGAAAGCTGATAATACTATAATATCTAGATATATCTAGGTCTTGCGGCTGTGCTGCGTGTCATTTATAACAGCTTTTTTGCCGCAAGCTTGATTTCTAAGCGATTATTAAACGGCGCCAGTACTGAGTGCTTTTAAATTAATAATATATCATTACGTAAATCTCAGCACACTTTACTTATAATTGTGAAGAAAACATATTTTTTTTACCACATGGCAGGGTAGGTAGAGGTAACCTGGGAATCTAGTATTAAGAAACATCTGTTCCCCACTTTCAGCCAAATGCGAAAAGCACTGCGCCACACTTGGCCTACCAGAGCGAGGAAATTAAAATATTAAGTATTTCATTTCTCCGAGTAGGAATTGAACATACAACCTTCATTTTAACAGCCCCTGCGCCACGACGGTCTCAAAATCAAATATACCACTAACACTGTGTAAGATTAAGTAATTTTCATATCAACCGCAATGACCCTTATAGTTGAATATATCCGAACGCGATACACAAAGTATGACTAATTACCAATACTAATCCGTTGTAAATGAAACTTGTTAATAAATAGGTGCGTGACCAAGCAATACCGAGCCAGCATAAAATTATAATTAGAGGCACATTATAACTATTATTTGAAACGAGCAAAAAATGTTTAAGTTTAAAGGGGATTTTGTTTTTTATAATGTACGACATTGTTGTTTTTTTATTTTTTTTTTTGTATTTCTCACAATTTATTAAGTTGCATAAGAACATGAGAGTGTTTTTTTTTTGCTTTATGCTGTAACCCGCAATTGTCCGGGTGGACAGAGGTACTTTAGCGGTAAGATACTCCATTTTCCACTTTACATCCAAAGTATGAAACATTGCGTGTTGATGCTTATCGATAGAAAATATATCATCATGCAACGGTGTTTTCATATTACCCTATTATAAGCCTATAATGATGAGTTAAATATAATATTACAAAAATATAAATGCCTCACTTTTAGTTTTACTCATTCCATGACCAATTACAGGGTTACCAGAGGAAACATAGTATTTGACCTCCGTTTTCGAAGTATTTTGGAGAAATAATGTGAAACCTCAATGAAAACAATAATAAATTAAATATAACAATTCCCTAGAATGGAAATTAAACCCACAACCACCACATATACATTCATATATTTATCCACAACGCCTCGACGTTTTAATTTGTATTAATCAAACTTTACTTATTAATATCGTATCGTAGTCGTTAGATCTAAATGGATAATGTAGATATAAATCATAGTTCATGACAAATAAGGTCTTACAAGCTATCAGCAGCCTTTGGCGTTTTGTAATAAAAGAAATATTACTAAGTAATTCCACGGTAATTTTAATAAAAAAATTTAAACTAATCACATAATGAACGAAAGTTGAAAAAATATTATAAAGAAAAAAAGCAGCCTCAAGCTTTTTCCCGTATTGCAGAGTAATAAGAGATAACTTAGTGTTGAGATACTACTTTATCCACTTTCCACCTAAGTTTCGAAAAAATACGTGTTGAATGGTGGAACTCAACTAAACATAATTCATTCTCCTGAGTGGAAATCGAACCCAGAACCATTGCGATTACAGTAAGACACTGTGCCGCTGCGCGATAACGACCTCAACTTCACGGTTATTTTAATAAAAACATTTTGAACTAATAACATAATGAGCGAAAGTTGAAAAAATATTATAAGCGTATCATACATTTAAGTTTAAGTCCCTGAGGCTAATAAAAGTTTATTAGGCAAAGTGTATAGGAAAATTATTTAATTTTGGTTGTTTAAATATATCGAAATGAACTCACAAAAATATTTTCATGCATAATATTTATATATATTATAATATATAATACAACATATTGTCACGTATAACACATTGTCTTATTGTTATCGTATCTAGGACATACATCCCAAGAGTATTTAAAGGGCGCCTGGAGGATCACTGTTCAAGGTATATTTTAGTTCAAGTAACTCAAATAAAAGTATTATAATATAATATTATAAAAAAAATGTCGTTACCCGCAACTTTGTGTAAACTTTAAGGCGTAAAATAGAAAATCCCGTTTTTACGTCCTCCCGTAGGAATTTTGAGTTATCCTCTCGTAGTGCTCTTTTGTATTCCCTAGCGTGCATTTTCTGTCAGTCACTCACTAGTACAAAGGTTTTATATGTACTTACATAGAGATTTTAATTAGTGATATTTACTTACGTGAAAAAAATATATATTATATTATATAAAATAATGAAGCGTGGGCCTTAGGACAGCGCCTGACTGTGTCCGCGATGGTCGTGGATTTGATCCCAGTTCGTTCAATGAGATCGTAATAGCGAAAAGTGTCTTGACACTCACTTCTCTTTGCCAACCCCTTTATATTAAAAATATTTATATTGAATTTATTTTAATTAATTTAATAACTTCAAATTTACAAATTAAACTCATGAGAAAAGTGGAATTTTACATAAACTTTAGCTTTTGACTTGGTGTAGTAATTAATTTACTATGCACTTGGGCGCTTTATTTATCGTTGTTATGAAACACTAATATGTTGTCGTAATTAACTTGCTCTATTAAACTGAAACAACGAAAGTAAACCTTATAACATTTAATTTTCGATTAAAATTTATTATAATAATATATCTAGGTGATATCGATACGAGTTCAAACTTTAGTAAGGCCTGTCGTGGCGCAGGGACACAAGTATGATACTGTACACGACTGGTTGTGGTACCAATTCCTACTAGAAGAAATGAAATGTTTAATATTTTAATTTTCTTACTCTGGTAATGAGGCAAAACGCAGTGTTGAGTCCCGTCACTCAACACGCTATGCCTCCGGAATTTTGTGCAACTTATGAAAACAGAAGCGTCTTAGTGGAAACGGGCAGTATTAATCCTAGGTTTCCAAGTTTCCGTCATCGTCAAGTGGTCGAGGACGTCTTTCTGTCGAGGACGGTTTCCACGGGGCGCGAGATTAAATTCCTTAATTTTTTTTCTCTTCTAGTTCTTCTAAGTGTTTTATATCAGTTCTAAGTAAATAAGCTCCTTAGAAACATGATATTTATTAAATTTAATTATACATGATATAACCAATCAAAATAACTGATAAAAGTACTGTACTGCTCCATGTAAGCTAACAACGTTCGTAACAGTACTCCGACTCTTGGCAATCCATGTGAAACACCTTATTAGAGTGGTTTCCTTATCAGCACCCATCACCACGTGATGCGGCATCATAATAGACGCAACATTAACCTATTTTTCCGAAAAAAACGAAATTGTACGTTTATCTCTACATTTAAATCTAAGAAGCTCCAGTCGTAAAAAGAAAGAGCCTAGAGATTGTTAGATTACGAAGATTTTGCCTACTTTTTTCTATTCTTTTGATATACATACATATATGCCATATTCCTGTAAGGAAATTTAAAAATATACTTATTTTTATATATATTTTAACTAAACAATTTTAACCCAGTCGTGGCGCGGGGGCACTAAAGTGCAATGTAAACGCGACACGCGCGATTATGGGTTCGATTTCAATTGGAGTGAAATAGTCATTTAAGACTATCCTACATTTTATGTAGGATATCTTTTTATATTTGATCTCAGTATGATATACTCAAGATATATAATAAGATAGAACTAAAAACAATACAATAAAATAAATTGTAATTACTTTACAAATTACGTATTATTACGACTTTGTTAGTGTGGAAGTGCGATATGTATTACCCTGTTATTAAATAATAAGAGATAATGCACGCCGCGGGCGGTAGTCCACATAAAAAGTTGATACAAAAATAAACACATAACTTACTGATAGCATTGTGACCGAATTTCTTATCTGACTGACTATAAATCTTAAGTTATCTAGAGTCAAGTGAGTCATCGCACAATTATTAATAAAAGTAAAGAATTAATATTATCTAGTTTACTATTAATATTAAAAATAATAGTTTTTTTTTTTTGTTATTAACTCTTATTTCCGAATAGTTAAGACATTTTGTTCCCAACTCTCCATATAATTCCCGTGAATTTTGATCGAACCCATTACCGTCGCGTTTACAGTGAGATTTAGCACTGCTACGCCACGTTAGCCTCTAAAAGCGTTATTTTTGTTTATATTTTTTCCTAAAATCGTACTAATCAACCAAAATCTAATTAAAACGTCTCATAATATTAGTAACGCAGAAATAACCGAACAAAGAGAAAGGTAATCCTCTTCCCTGTATCTAACGGAGATTAACAATGGCTCGTGGCTCACTTTCTCGGAAGATGCTAATTTGTCGTTAAGCCGCTACGAACTTAATCAGACGAAAAAAGGAAAAACAAGTTAAACTCGTTAATGGAACACTGCAACGGCAAAAGAATTTTATGTAGAGTATGAAAAAAAGGAAAGAATAGAGAGCTTTGTTCGAATTGTGCTATCTTCCTTAATGAATCATTATAAGAGACAGGGAATTATATTGTACTAGTCGTCAACCGCAATTTTTTTTGTGTGAACTTTAAAATATAAAATGAATATTTCATTTTTTTCATCCAGTAAGAATTTAGGGAAATCCTCTCTTATTACGTAGCGTAGGCAGAAGGAACCTAATATTAAGTTATTCTGTTTTCCATTTTCCACCACTCGGGGTATAGCGTGTTGATAAACGAAACTGAATACCACGATTTGTCTTGTTACCAGAACGAAGAAATGAATATATTAAATATTTTAGTTCCCTAGTAACATTCGAATTACAAAACATCGCTGTACTACTGTACCACGATAGCCTCACCACTATGGTCTTACCACGATCCCTTATTAATAATAATACACGAAAACAAACAATCCAAAAATTTTGAGGTTCATCCCCAATCATAAATATGTTGAGTTTTATTTATTCTTGCTGCCTGGCTGAAATTATTTATATTTCAGCCGAAAAAGAAAATTTTGAGTTCAAAAACCTATATACAATTTCAACACAACAAAACAAAAAAAAAACTAAAGTTAATTTATTTGTTATATTATTGTACACATACGATTTATAAAAACCGTTTTCCATTTAGATAGATACGAATAACCGTAAGGTGATAACATATTTTTTTAATATTACTCAATAAAAACAAATTAATATTCAATAAATGGCTAAAAGCTCTACGAAAGAGGTATTTCAACGCCAAAATATTTATATAAGCTGAAAGTTATTTCAAATATATTCATTTGTTTAAATTCAGTTGAACTATTTCTTTCTCAATATATCTATTACAAAAAAAGCTTCTAGCCACTTTTTGTCCCGCGCAGTCAAGTAAGTAGAAGAAATCTAGTGCTAAGATATTCCATTCCTCAAATTCCGCCCAATTTTCAACATGAATACAAAGATGGATACATGGATAGATACAAAGGTATCTACCGTATACCGCATTGAAATTAAAATAATTTAAATAAAAAAATATAATCATTCCTCCTAATATGTAACGAATCCGGAACCATCGCCTTTAACCGCCGCGCTACGACGGCCTCAATATTTAGATATTTATTTCAGTTCTTAGAAGATAAGATACAAAAAATATTATTTAAAGTCAATAATTAAAGCAAGTACGGGTCTACATTGAGTGAGGAGCAAAAAATCGATTGTTTTAAATGTGAATCTAAATTAACGATGCCTCATTAATATTAATAAAAAGTAATTGGAGTGTAAGTGACTTGTACAACTTTGTAATTAAACTTTTTTGCTATGTCAGTGAATATTTATTTTACATTTATTTAACTTTAAACGGCAATAAATTTATTTCTATTTAATTTATTTTTCACGCTTTTCCTAATTAATTTGTAAATAGAAATATTAATTATGTAAGTCAGTTTAAATCAAGTTAGCAGCGCAATTGTAATATATTTCTGATTTGATTTTTTTTCAGTTCTGTCATTATCAGTGATACAACTACTTGTGGTTTCAAATAATAAATAAGGAGAGAGGACAGTAAATAACAACTGCGTTGTTATTAACTCTCCTCTTTCTCTTAAGTTGAAATTAAATGCAAATTGCTTTTTTAGTTAACGTTAGAAAAATGATGAGCTTTTAAAGCTTTCAATGAAAAGTATGACATTTTTGAAATGTTACATTTCCTTAATAACCGACAAGTTTCATATAATATTAGAAAAAGCTTTCATAAAATGTACTCTTAACTTCATAATTAATTAAATAAAATAAAATTAAATCACTCAGTTGACGTACAATACATACGATAACTGTTAAAAGCTTAATTATACAAATACAAGCATCTAACGATCATTAACATACCATATAATAAAATCTGAAGAAAACTTTTAAAATAGTAATCCACAGAATCCTATAACTTGCAGTTCTTTTCACATAACACCCAAATCAAATTTCACTTCACGTAAATAACACACAAGAAAACAGTTAACGCATTCGCGCTAGCGCTATGTAGAGTCGGTACGTCCGACCCCCACGACAGTCGCGGCTGTACTGAACCAAGCTTCTATAGGGGGACGGGGGAATGGATAGATAACTTTGATCTTTTTGGTACCGAAGATTTTAATGACACATCTGGAATAGAAAAACTCTAAGTGTTAATGCATGTCAAGGGCTCTTAGAAATGATGTGTTAGAAAAAGCGGGAGACATTTTTAAAAATAGCTTAAATTGCGTTGGAGTGGTTGATAAATTGTCATGTAATTCATTAATGAAGGAGTACTCATTTCAAAAAAATATAAGATGTTAGAAATCTTTAAACATTTTGAGATTTCAGCAACTACGAAAAGACATCTCTATATGTATATTCTCTATCTTGTTCCTTACTGTACATTTTGAGGTAAAATGCGTACATCCATCATGTATGTATTTGACATAAAAATTTTACTCTCATAGAAATCTCTATCTACAATTATTACTTTAAACTGTATACTATCCAAATCTACTTTAACTGAACTATAGTGAGCATCAGAAATTATAATTAGGTCAATTTAATTTCAACTTTTAATTATTATTTTATAATATATTATATTATGGTGAGTGTTTCTTATAAAGGTAATGTGTAATTTTGAATCCTTGACACGTACTTATATTATTTTTTTTTAGCTTAACACTGTATTATGTATAGCAAAGTAATGAAGACGTGTGTGTAAAAATACTCCGTTCCTTACCCACCGATCAATTTTCGAGATATTTCACTTCAAGTGTTGGATCCCAATGCGGTAATTAGCTTCTTTCAAGTGGGAATCAGACTAACAATTGTTCCATTTTATAGTCAGATACTGTGCCGCTTTGCTACGACAGACAACGTACCTATACCATAGATAGTGTAAAATAAAACTAAAAAAAAACATAATATAACGCTCATTCTTCCCCATTATTTTTACATCAACCAACGTCTCAGATATTGCACAAGGCAGTTTTTGTCATCGCACATGTCAGGGGTAGGCACAAAGGCCGAACGAAGGCAGGTATAAAGGACCCCAACCCCCGTTTCAAGTTACTATTAAAGACGTGAATATTGTAGAGTTAAGAACCCAAAATTTTACAACAGCATTGTGTTTTTAACAAAAAGACACAAAAGATGGAATTGGCTTCTGTTATTAACGTATCACTTATCGATGTTTCTCGCTCTCGAGTCATACAATGTCCATTATAAGATTTTGGATAAAATTTTGCTCTACATATGTTTTGGGGGCGGATCGTTAGTTGTAACAAATAATTGTATAGTGAATATGTGGTGTTGAGTGGTTTATCTTTGTTCTTAAGAATTTTAAACTACCTTTAAATAAGATTGATTTTAGATTACAGAAAAGTAAAAATGTAATAAAAAACAAATAGAACGACGACAGGTGTTGGGAATGGGTTTTTCTAGAAAGAGGTATTTCAAGAAATACTATAAACATTTTGTTTTGAACTTTACTAGTGCCAGTATGGTTCGTAATTTTTTTTAAATCATATAATATTTATTGGTTACGTTAGGTTCGTTTTTTTCATAATTGTATGGTATCCTATAATTGTGAGTTCAAATACTGATACAACTCTACTGTGCCGCGATTGCTTGTGTTCATTTTATTTATAAATAAATATGTGTATGTACCTACTACCAAAATCATCGGAATAATATACAAAATAATATTTTTAAATAATGTAGAGCAAAGCGGTCAAATGAAAGTTAAGTAAGGCATCAATACATGGGCTAACACAAAACTGTCTTTTTTTTATCGAATCAGTAGTTCTTGAGATCAGAGCGTACAACCAAACAAACTTATCAGCTATTTACTATTATTATAGAATTATAAACAAAATAGCGTAAAAACCGTCGTACTTACCGTCGTAATTACATTTAATTAAATAGGAAAACATATATAAACAAAATATTGAATACATTTCGTTAATATTTCAAAACATAATTTGCGTAGTGCAATATATCACGAACTGCCCTACTTTATGCATGTCGACGTCATTTTATAATCCTATTAATTTATTGAAAAGTTGGATAATCCAGCAAAAGAAATATATGTATGTCTGTCAAATAGCGACGTTATATCCAAAACATTATGAGTATAATGATAATTATTTTTAATGAAGTGCCTTTTTCGAGAAATAAAACAGTTTTAATTCGGAAGCCGTAATATACGTTTTACTTTCATTTTCGCTAGATTTCCTTTATTAATTTGAACAAAAATTAAATCAGCGCAAAGTAGGGTAGGCAGAGAGGGGAACCTAGTGTAAAGACACTCCATTCCCCAATTTCCACCGAATGTTGAGTTTATTAATTTAATATCTCTTACATAGTAGGAGACAGTGAGAATACAGTGTCAAGACACTAATCTTAATCCGCTAGTGGGAATATTTATATTATTTTTTTATTTACAATTATTTTTCTCAAGTTCAAGTTGAGTCAAAATATTAAACACGTAGATACTGATACTGTATTTACTCTCAAAATATAGAAAAATGTATAATATAGTCTGGGTAAAAGACGTGTTCATTACTCAACACCGCCCAAGACTTAGCCGTCATCTGTCAGCGTCTGGGATGTTTCTTTTATATGAACGTATGTACGTATTATATGTAGACGCGGTGGCGCAGCGGTGGAACGTGTAGATATGACGGTCGTCGATTCTCATTCGAGGTAACGAATTATTTCCCTTTTTTGACAATGACAATGTGTGGAGTTCAGTACCACACATTGTCTTTTTACGAAAGCGAGAGTGAGTGCTGCTTAACAAGCAATATTCTGAATTTGGGCACTGTGGAGAAACTAGTGTCTTAACACTAACCCATCTATGCTATTGTCTGCTATAAAAAGGAAAGTATAACATTTCACTGTAGCGAGCGGTGCAAATCTACACACTATGTACCTACTATCAATTAAATCATGTAGTAATAAATTTGTAATATTTGAATTAAGCTTTTTAATCTAGACAATGATGCTCCCAATGTGAGTTCCGTGACAAAAGTGAATATTCTGCAGACAACGGCAGTGTCTCAATACTAGGTTCCCTCTGTTTTACTTGTTATGCGGGAAAAGCGTGAAGTTACCAGTTTCACTATATATACTCGTCGGCGTAGACAAAAATATTATAATAGGAATATCCTTCGTTTTTTAACGTGAATTATGACATTAAAATAGTATAAAAAGATTTTGACCAATATAAAAGGTTTTATAATAATATAAATGGTTTTTGACCAATTTCATATGTTTTTGTACAACTAACTACTAATAAGGATATGATTAGAAAGTAAAAAAAGATTACTGAGTGACTGATAGACAAGGCACATCTGAAACACTGGACTTAGAAAGTTTAATATTAGTTTGCAAGGAACTCTTTCTACGAGAATGTAATAATAGTTTCATTCTGTACCCCACACACACCAGAATAGGCAGAAGGAACCTAGGGACATATTTCATTTCCTCGATCGGGAATCGAATCCACAATCTGTCGTGCTTACAGTCGCACGCTTGTGCCCCTGCGCTACGACTGCCCTCTTGAAAAGTGTCGAGAAGCACTAATTTCTCGAAATTTCTACGGAAACTGGAACAGATCGAAATTTTCCATTTTGCATTTGCATTTTTTAACAAACAAAATTGCGGGCGACGCTAGTATTTATATAAAATAACAATTCAGAATAACCGTTCATCAGTAAATGAGTAATGGGCGAGAGTTCATTACTCAGTTTGCCTGTCATCTGTCATCGTCTCGGCTTCTATGTTATTTTGCTTATCTAGAATAGTATTCAAGTATGAATAATAATAAATAATTATGTGTATGTTTAGTTTAGAACGCGATGTTAATATTGGAAAATGCTACGAATGATGTGATGTGATGAGTGCAGGATCAAATTTAGATAATATTATTATTATTTTTATAACTTCACGTTGAATCCCGTACATAGCTTTGTAAGCAGAGGATATCTGGGAACCTAGCATTAAGGTACTCCGTTCCCATTAAGAAAATAAATTCTGCAGACATTGAGTGTTGACTGGTAGACCTCAACGCCGCCTTCTCCAAGTGGGAATCGACATCCACAACTGCTACATAACGTTCACACAAGAGGCTACATAACAAAGAATTTAGATAACGGTGATTTAGTTTGCGTTGCCCCGTTTAAACTTTGAGCGTCTGTTCGTAACGGCGAATACACAAATATTATGGAAGTTACTGAATATTCATATTGTTATGATAATTGATTGTGGCCAGTTCCTACTTATTTTATAGATTGAGTTAATTTCGTTAAAGTAGACTTAATGTTATAATTTCTTTTTGATTTTTTTACCCACTTCAAAGAAAAGAGGAATCGAACTGAGTAAGAATCGAACCCACAACGATTGCGTTTACAATCAGACGCAGTCTCACTATGCCACGATGGTCTCAAGTAATAGTTATATGTCAAATATTTCCAGTACCAATCTCTTTTACAATAATTAAAACGAGATAATATGATAATAAGTGAAGGTATTTAAAAAACAAACATAAAAGTAAATAAAAGTTCTCTGATATCGTTGACAGTAGCCACAATGTAATTTTTTTTGTGTATTGATGCATAAAATAAAAAATTGGATAAGTGCGAGTCAGCCCATCGAAGGTTCGATGGAAGGAAGCCCAAGAAGGAAGGAAAAATTGGCGGTCTCGAGTTTTTTCTGAAATTCAAGCTTAGCTTAGCCAGAGCCCTTTCATCTGATACCTCACTTGAACTTGCAGCTTTAATATCAAATTTTGCCCTCCTCTCAAGTCTATTATTTTTTAGGATTTAATCACAAATATATAGTTTTTAGACTTTTTCTAGTACTACCTTTAGATGCTAGCTGCCAAAGTACCCCTATGAATTTTGATTCTTATATATCTTTTTTTCCATGCCATATCTTTTTTAAGTAAATGTATTTAGAATTTTTGTTTTTTTTTTTCAAGAAATCATGGGGCTGTAGATCTGAGTATATGGCTTAAATTTCAACTCGATATCTCTTGACAGACAGACGTACAACACAGTGATCTTATAAAGGTACTTTTTTCCTTAAAAGGTACGGAACCCTAAAAGAGGACCTTTTTTTCATAAAATAACAATCAATGTAAAACCAAAAAAAACTTTAAAATACAGCACTATTTAAAAAAATCAAAAACATTAACTCTAGGATTCCTATTTAAGGAATTTTGTGATATTTCAACATTTTAAGCGCCCATTGTTAGACTTGATGCTTATTTTTTCAGTTAATTTTGATAAAAGCTTGAGTTTAAGGATGCCTCGTCTCATTATTTTTACATTTTTTTTAGTTTATTTATATAAATGGATATTTTGAAATACAATTTTTAAATGTTAAAAACAGTAACTGATCTATTTTACTGTTGTTTTACCTTTCAAGAAGAATTCAACATCTAATCATACAGACGCATCGCACGAAGTTATCTATTTTTTATGATCTTGTAGACTAACCGTTTTGTATTTTAATTTTTGAGTAGTGTCTCGAATTCATGCAGAAAATAGAATGGAGTTTCATGATAATCTCTCTCACCTTACTCTGCTACAATACGAAGCCACAACCCTCCGCGCATACACGCTTGTGGACTCACTCACCAAATAAAATTTCTGACAAGCATATTTTCTCAATAACACCGGACAATCGAATCCGCGACCTCCCCTAAAGATTATTTAACCAAAACAAATCTAAAAATAAAATAATGTAAAACACCAACATTTTAGAACTAACCCTTTCATTTTTTATAATCTCTGGGTGGCGTATTTTAACTACTATGCTATTTAACTCAACTGCATGCCATATGTGGACAGCCGTCGATCGCAATCTTTTCAAAATTTAAAGGAATTTATCACCTCTGAAGTATTTATCTCTTAAGTAAGATAAGGAACACCATTTTAGTGTAATTTTACATATTTTTGCCTTTTTGCACTTTAAAAGGTAATGATGCAAGTTTAAATTAATAATAGGCTTTATAAGTGAAGATGCTTAAATGTTTTTGTGTCATATAAGATGATTTATAATGATGTATTGATATAATTGATATTTGACATAATATATGCATTATACAAAGTATCAAATATATTTATTTGTATTAAATAAAATCTTTTTATATTAAATAAAATTGTATTAAATAATATTTTGGATAGTCAAAGTGCTGCATTGGATTCTTCTTATATTCGTATAATGTGCAAAAAACTATGAAACACACACATCTCTAAAACACAGTATTTAAATGTAAAAGCGACGATTGTAAGTTCAATTTCCACTGGAAGGAATTGATTATTTTCATTTGCTCGCTCTGGTAAAAAGAAAAAAAAGCAGCTTTATATTCTTTACCGACACGCAATGTTTTAAAAAATTGGGAACGGAATGCATTATTAGGGTGATTTTAGGAATTATTCTTATAGTTAAGTTACTAATGTATATAAAAGTAATTTTGTTTTTTTACATCGTATCTAATTTTTAACACTTCTATCTTGGCTCAGTCGCGCGTGGTCAGACCAAGCGAGCACACGTNTTATTACTATTGCGCTATGACGTACATTGCCTTTTACGTTTCTAGGATATCCGTCTGATTCCACCTCAAGATATCTTTATTTTCAATGTAATCGATATGTCATAATTTGACCAATTAAAATTCTCGATACTATATATGGAATGATAATTATCTTATATTTAATATTCGTATAACGTATCTCCACAATTATGGTGCGGCGTCTCGATTTGTTTAAATATGAAACGAGCTTTCTCTTATAATTTAAAGATTGTGTTTCTGATTGTGTATATTTTTTTTTATAATAGAAGAGAAAAAAATGCTTTAGGCGGTATCCTGAATATAATAGGCTAGGCAAAGGTTAGGAGGTAGGACTAGGAGAAGGGTAGGAGGTAGGAGGTAGGGTAGGAGGCTACCTCGTGTTGAAATACCATGTAATTTTGTTAAGTGGCGGATTTTAATGTCGCATTTTCTCCTATTACATTAGCGTGGAAACGAGAAAAAATTATGACCCCGAGTGGAAATCGAACCTATAACTGTTGAAACGCTGCTTCATATCGGCTTTAATTGTGTATTATGTGCTAAAATAGAAAATAATGTTTTAAGGAATAGACATCAAGTGTTACTATTAATATTTTTAACAATAAAAAATTCAAATCATTATAGAAGTGTTGTTAGGAAGTTGTTCAAATAATACACGATGGTATTCATTTCCCGCTATAAGCAAAATATTATGGTCCAAAAAATTTTAACAAAAAAATCCTTGCGTATAGAGAATAAAATGCGAAAAGATATTGAAAACATACATATACAAAAATCAAACCCATCTAAAAAGCTACCATTACTCATCAATTCCTTAACGCCCTACTACATAAAATTGTATACGCTTTCTCCAACACCAGAGGTAATATTTTAATTTACTAAACGCTGGACATTTCAATGACATTGCCTCACTGGAGTCACGATTCCTAACCGTAAGCCGCTTGCGGATGTCAGATAACTACCATTTTAGTGAAATCACCCAAGTTAACATAATATATTTTTTACTTAGTTATATTTGAGGCCAGTCGTGGCACAGGGGTACAAAGTGTGGCTGTAACTGTTACTGTTTAGGCTGTAAACGCGATTGGTTGTGGGTTCGATCCCCACTCGAGGAAATGAAATATTTATTTAAATTTACATTTTTGTTTCTTCGCTTTGGTCGCAGCGCAAACGCAACGCAATGCCTCCAAAATTCGGCGGAAAGTGGAGAAAATAGTGTCTTATCACTAGGTTCCCTCTGCCTACCCTTCTGTGTGCGGGATTCAGAGTGCGGGCGTGCAGCGTACAGAGGGCTTTTTGCCGGCGGGTTTAATTGAAAATATATAATACATTAATTGACAATGTAAGATAATATTTTTAAGGTGTGATGGGCCACATGACATTATATGCCGCAAGAACTGTGACAAGAAATGTGACGAAGGGTGGTGTGTGTGAGGAAGGTTAGGTGTTCGATTTCCATTCAGGAGAATATATATATATTTTTCTCGTTCTGGTAACAAGGTGAAGAGCGGCGTTATGTTCCACTACTCAAAATCCAATATTTTAACGCTAGCTTCTCTCTGCCTACCCTGCTTAAAATTTAGAACGGAGTGATTTATCACCGAATTATTTAAAATCTCTCTGCAATAGCAAATATAGAAAAATAAACCTACGACTAGAGAAATCTCGGTTTACCTTCAAGAAAACAGTATCCATGACACTGGAGGAAGGTTTCGTAAAATAGATGAGGACAATCCAGAGCATATGTATGAAAATTATGTCGATGACAGTGAACTTCCATGCAAAAATAGTAAATCACTGGTAGTTGCAAGTCATATAATAAGCATGTTTGTTTTAAAGTTTACTCGTAATAAAGTTGCAGAGAGCTGGTCCAAGAAACGATATTTTACATAAAACTCAACATCCTCATTCGCTTAGGAGTTTTCTTGCAGAATTAATAACTTTTATACTTTTTAATATACTGAAAAAAACACATTAGAGACTACTTTAATTTCATAATTTTCGTGTATCGTGTATGTAATCTTTCAGAGAAATGTACAGTGAATTTAATGTGTGAATTTAATGTACAATAACTATCCTGAAATAAAAAAAAATTGTTACTCTTGGAAACCGTTTTAATAGTAACAAGCATATAAGCATTTTAATTTTGAATTTCAACCTACGTCAGGTTGAATTTTTTCTTAGACTAGAATAAATTTTTGAAATATATTTCAAATAAATTATTGTCATTTCTCCGCTCTGATAGAGAAATGCCTTGAAAATTGTTCTAAGGTGGAAGGTTAATTCCCAGTCCAGTGAATAGACACTCTTAACACTGGGCTTACTCTGCCTGCCTTGCTAAACGGGATATAGCTTGTGAACTTGCTTATTTACTATAAAATATATAACATTAAACATATATAATAGTAAACATTAAACTTTTAAACATCTCATATAAGCAACTACGTCGGCATCAAAAGTACATTAAAGTTAAAAATTTACAAATAAAAAAAAATGTGTATACGCGATATATTCACTAAATTGGCCATAAATCCATACAATGCAATGGGCGTGAAGAAATTTCTGATTCTAGTGCACCGACGGCGGATGAACAGAGGACCGCTGCTGGCATACTAATATAGGTGATGACGTCGTCTTGTGATTTTATGTTTGGAAGTTTTTAACTCTATAGGTTTTTTTGGTTCATTGTATATTGAAACGCTATTGTAGCTGAGTTGAGGGTTGCCATGTATTGACAGCCGTCGAAGTGGATCCCCACTCCAGCGGGATATATGGGTAATATAGGCTATAGTCTCCGTTGATAAATGAATTATTCAACGATTTTTTTATATTCAAATTAGTAGGTAGTTTTCTAAATTAGCGCGTTCAACTTAACAACAAAATTAGGCAAGCTCTACAGATATACCTAGGAATAGGAGCTTAGATAAAATAGAGGCATATGCGCAGTGACATATGAAGACTGCAAGCACGAAGGTTGTGGGCTCAATTTTCTACTCGCGTGAATATTTTTATTTAAAAAATATAATCTTTATATATAATAAAAGGATAGAAAAGTCAATTTTGTACATGAATAAACTGTACATGAAAAATAAAAATCAGGTCGGTTTATATGTCGATTATAGAACCTAAAAAACCACTCAGCAGAATTCTTGTCTGTCTATCTGTCTGTCCGTCTGCTTGTATGTCTGTCTGTATGTCGGTTTATTTGTGCGTCAATCACGCAAAAAGTATTGGACAGAAATTGATGACTTTTTGCATGGTGTTAGCCTAGGGTCTCAAGGTACATTTTTTGGGTTTAATTCCGAATTTCATTATAGTATTCTTTAAAAAAAATAAAAACTGAAAAATGTAAATTACTTAAAATACCGATACCTACTGTATGAAATTAATTCATTTTTAGCATGGTAATAGTTCAAAGCCTAATGCAACTTATACAATAGTTTTTATCACGGAGTATAAAAAAAAATTACCAGAAAAAATAACATAATTATATTTTTTAATAAAAAAAATCGACTTCTTCAATTTCAACCGGATTTCATACTCTGAACTTAACCAAACTTTCA